>CM028347.1:5210861-5236728 GCA_016618105.1 Dendrobium huoshanense | reverse complement strand
GATGGCTTCAATTAGCTGATGGGAAACTAACCCATCGTTGACTTCCATAGACATCTTGCTCACACCATTTTTCTTTATGCCTCCACATGCGTCTCCTTCACCCCAGCCTCTGTACAAGATTACCTTGTTGGGCTCTCTAGAGACCAAAACCGACCCTGTTGCTTGCTGTCAATGTCAATCCAAAAAAAAAAAAAAGGAATCAGGCAAAAGAAAATTATAAGGCACTGAATCTGAATGCATTGCCCGACAATTTACCTCTAGCTCAAATACTAACTCTTGAACTGAAGTTCCCTTGGCTCTCCCCTTAATGTTCACAATGGCAAGTGGATGCTTCCTGAAGTGCGTCTTAATTGTTCTGGCAACACCAGTCAGAATATTGTTCCTTCCTGATGACAGAACAAGACTAACTTCAATACTTCCCTAGATATTAAAGTCCAGTGAACTAGATTCAGCCCCTTAGATCAAAAACTATAAATGCATATTTACTGTGCTTTGATTTCAAAATCAATCACAGAGCAAAAAACATCTAGCAAACAGTGAAGAGTCTACAGCTACAGTACAACATTAGTAATCATTGATGAAAGAAGCCTTGTCCCAGCACATAGAGAGGGACTGTTTTCATATTTTATTTATATTAACAAGCCAAGAAAGAGTAATCCTAACCATTGTTCCTCCAGGCCAAACAAGTAAAATTCATCCTAAAGCTTAAATTGATCTCACCTTTGTTCTCATCTTGAATCTTCAGACCAACTAAGCTCCGGCCAAGCCAAATGTTGCAATTAAACTTTGATAACTTGTGGAAAATAAAAGAATTCAACAAAGAAGAAGAACCTAATCTAAGTTGATAAATTGATGGGGATCTAAATACTAGATGGATCCAAGATTATTAATTCCATTTATTTTGATTTTATTTTTTAATTTTATATCAGTTTAAGGATTAAACATGTCTGTAATAATGAAACCATGAGAACGGAATATTTTCTCAAATCATTTATTTCCCTGGGTTTGGATTGGCTTTTGTGATTTGGTTCAATTGGTGCCTGTTCACTGTTTTGGTAACTCATTGTTTTGATGATTTAATATTTGATTGTTCACTGATGCTAATTTTCCAAAACCAGCTAAGTGCTGCTGGAGTTATCTCATGCCAAATAATATAGCTGCAGCTTACGGCATTCTTGACGGGTTATAGCGGATATGCTATTGCGCGTATTTGGACAATTTCATTTCTCATGTATTATGCTCATCCACTATGTATTGTGCTTATCCACGAACGTGGTGACATTTAAAGGATCACAGGATTTGAATTACACCTTAACCATTTATAACCTACCAATTTAAGGGAAACAAAGAATTAAATATCAATAAATAGATACTTGAGGTCAGTATCGAATTCAGCTATTATTCAATAAAATTCCATATTTCTTCTTTCAATCTTGTGTGCTCCATAGATGCAGGATTCCTTCAAGAGAGTTCAAATTTTATAAGCAATCTCTCAAGGGAAAATTAGGCCAAATTTTAGAAAGAATCAGGTTTTAAACAACATTATGTAAAAAGAACATAATTAAAAAAAAATTTAAAAAGCAGCAAATACGCTGAAAAATTTGGCGCATTTAGAATGCGCAAATTTTTGAACGCATTCTAAATACGTCAATCTCATTGGCGTATTTTCTATGAGAGAGAAAAAGTGAGGGAATAGAGGAGGGGGGGAGAGAGAGAGAGAGAGAGAGAGAGAGAGAGAGAGAGAGAGAGAGAGAGAGAGAGAGAGTAGGATGAGAGAGGGAGAGCTGAATCAGCTGTGCGTGGAGATAGGAAATATTTAATATGAGAGATAGTTAAAGCTAATAGCCTAATAGGGGAGAGTTATATATTAATTAAAATAACAGTTAAATACTTAAATTAATATTTAACTAATATTAATTAAAAATTAAATATTTAATTAATATTTAACTAATATTAATTAAAAATTAAATATTTAATTAATATTTAACTAATATTAATTAAAATTAAATATTTAAGTAATATTTATAATACTAATTAATATTTTAAATTTTAATTATTATTTAAGTAATATTTATGATACTAAATAATATTTAAATATTAGTATAAATATATATTTAAATATTAATTACTATAGTAATATTTATAATACATTAAAAATTTTAAATATTTATTTGTCTTGAATTTGATTAAAAATATTTAAATTAATAGCAAATATTTAAGAATAAAGAAATTTTTAAATTTGAAATTTGTATAAATTTGATAATTTAGAGAACGCAATAATAAAAAAAATATTATCAATAGAACTAAAATTTCTCTCTCGATTTTTTTTAATTTATTTAAACAGTCCCTTTTCTATCAAATTCAGCTAAAATTGAGTGAAATTTGCATAAAAAAAAAGTATCTCTCTGTTGCTATTTGAAAAATGATAAAAATTATATCAAGTAAAATAATCAAAATAGAAAATTACAAAATGAAATTAATATATCTTTAAATAAAAAAAAGTTAATATTATTTTATCATTGAAATAATTATTAAAATATTAAATATATATATCAGTTAACTGTTATTTTAATTATTTTAAATATTAAATATTAGTTTAATTATTTAAAATATATATCAGTTAACTATAATTATTATTTAAAATATTTAATTATTAATTTAACTATTATTTTAATTAATATACTCTCTCTCCCCAATCATTTTTTTTCTCTCCAGCTTTCACTCTCTCTCTTTTTCTCTAACCCGTCCTCTATTCCCTCACTAATTTTTTCCGCGCATTTGCTGCTTTTTAAATTTTTTTTAATTATGTTCTTTTTACATAATGTTGTTTAAAACCTACTTCTTTCTAAAATTTGGCCGGAAAATTATCTCCTTAAATCAGAATAGAGCCTGAATTTTCTTCATTTTGATGATCTCTTCACTTTATTTATTTTATTCTTAAATATTAAGTAAATGGTGTTGCAGGATTCCTAATTTTCATCAAATCTACTAAAGAAACATTAACTATTTTGTTGAAATCATAGTTCAAATTTCTTGTAGACTTCTTCGAATTTAATTGATCGTTGCATAATTGGGAAAGATATAAAGAGGCACGTAAGGAATCTAAAAAAGCAATATGCGATGCAAGACCTTAGCTTTTAGTGATTTATATAATAGATTAGATACTAAGGAGGGAGAAATATATATGTATAAGTTAGCCAAACAAAGATATAAGAGCAGTAAGGATTTAGTTCAAGTGAAGTGTATTAAGGATGAAGATCAAAAAGTACATTTCTTATAAGATGATATTCAACAAAGGTAGATGAGATATTTTGCTAAACTTTTTAATGAAGAATGTGAAAATACAATTGACTGTAGTGAACTTAGCACCCTAAATGAAAATAAAGATTTATGTTTTTATTAACATATTAGTAAAATTGAAGTTGGAGAGTCTTTAAAGAAAATGAAGTGTGAAAAAATTGTTGGTCCTGATGATATTCCAATAGAGGTGTGGAAATGCTTAAGAGATGAAGGAATTTCTTGGCTTACTAAACTTTTTAATACTGTTTTAAAGACTAAAAATATGTCAGATGAGTGGAGAATGAGTGTATTAATTTTTATTTTTAAGAATAAAGGTGATGCACAAGATTGTGCGAATTATAGAGGAATTAAGTTCATGTGTCATACTTTAAAACTATGGGAGCGAGTTATGGAGCATAGGTTGTAGTGTGATACTAATGTTTCTCAAAATCAATTTGGATTCATGTCGGGTAGGTCAACTATGGAAGCAATACTGATTCGGACATCCAACCGTCCATGCCTATCCGAGGAGGAGCTGAAGATCGACGACCGAGATCACTTTGTTTTATTTCAGTTTATTAAGTGTATTTTGATTTAATTTTGCAATTTTCCTTTTTACCCTCTTGTCTTATGTAAGCCCAAGGGGCAAAGGTTTCTTTTAATTTCTTTTGAGGCCTATATATAGAGACCCCTTCTCTTGTATTAGGTATGATGGAATTATAATAAAAAAATTTGTGTATTGTTCTTTGTGTTCTTTGGGAAGAACGTTAGTAAAATCCCTATGGGAGGGAGTCGGAGTTTCCACCAGCCGCAGGATGGGTCCGGGATCGTGGCATGAAGTCCCTTGGAGAAGGGCAACGTAGTACCCGTCAGCCGCATGATGTGTACGGGCTCGCGGTTGTAACTTTAATATTTTGTCTCTTGTTTTTTTGTTTGTTCCTTCTTATTGCTCCTAGTCGTCATTTTCATCCTCTCCCTACTTCCACCATCACGCCGTCTCCATCTCCACCTTGCCGCCGGCCCTTAACCGCCCCATTCAAACCACCGACCACACCCTCTCCCATCCCCCATTGCATAATTTGGATAATTCCTAATTTTGGATTGTCATAAATTAGTTGGTCTTTGAATTCAAACTTCCCCAAATTTGAAATTCAAATTCTTTCATAAATTATAAAATCTCTTTAGAAAAGTTTTCAAACTTTCCCTCCATTGGATTTTGAATTAATTAGGATGACTTAATTCATTCTAAATCCCACCCCCAAAATAATCAAATTTGAATTTTGAAATCTTTCCAAATTTAGAACTCTATTTTTGGAAAGTTTACAAATCAAATCTACATTAATCTCTAATTGGATTGGATTTAAAATATCCTTAATCTTCAAATCCAATCTATCACATTAATGGCTCTCCATAATTTCAATCCCCTCCCACTGATGTCGTCGGCCCCCCTGGACTTGAGCTGGAATTAATTTCCTAATTCTAGAATCCTATCTTAGGTAATAAGCCCAGGTAATTATAACTCCCCTCTAGCCGAAATCCCATCAGATTTTTTTTTACTTGATCTATTCCAAAAGGGAAACCCCTTGTTTGGAAACAAATCAAATCCTTTACTCCTCTCCAAAACCACCGTCCCTCCCTCTTTCTTCCCACGTTTCTCAGCCAATAATTCTCCACCAGAATGTGAAGTCTTATGTTCCTCCCTCCAACACCTTTCTCCTAATACGTTGAAAACTGAATTTTCTCTCAGGTTTTGAATAAAAACCTGAAGCTATTTTCATATTTTAGAAGGGTATTTGGGGGCTTGATTCCTCTCTCCTTGCAAGAGAAACTTCTTTCTCCTTGCTAGCATTCAAGAGTCCTATCAAGTGCTAAAGAGATTATACATTTAATCATCCATGAATGGCGGATCCGGCGACAGACTATGGGATAACTTGGGAAGCCGTCGGGACGACGACGGCTTCACCGACATCCTACGATCCACCTTCTTCGACGTGAATCTGGAGATTGACCATACCGTTGAAGATTACTTAGAACGGATCCTAGATACTTTGGTAGAAGCTATCGACGAACACTTCGAAGGCATCGGGTGGAGGATCTCCACCTCTCCCTAGCAAAGCCGCTCTCGTTCTACATCACAAACATTTATTAAGAGGTTTGATGGAGAAATATAGAGAAAATAAGAGGATCTACATATGATATTTATTGATTTAGAAAAAAACATATGATAAAGTTCCAAGAGAAGTGCTATGGAGAGTTCTTGAAAAGAAATGAGTTAATAACACTTATATTCAAATCATTAAAGATATGTATGCAGGAGCTATTACTTGTGTTCAAACACAAGGTGGTTTGACCAAGTATTTCCCTATTTCGGTTGGGTTACATCAAGGATCAGCCTTAAGCCCATATTTTTTTGCTTTAGTCATGGATGTTCTCACTAGACATTTGCAAGAGGATATACCTTGGTGTATGCTTTTTGCTGATGATATTCTTCTTGTTGATAAGACTAGAGAGGGAGTTGAAGGTAAACTTGAATTATGAAGGTCAACCTTAGAGTCTAAAGGTTTTTGCTTGAGTAGATCTAAAACGGAATATATGTGATGTAGAACTATATGCGTAATTGGAGATTTGCACAAAGATTTTAAGAGCAACTTTAGATTCTCGTTAAAGCGATTAAAACAACAACGTAAAACAATTAAGTAGTTACTTTCGCTTAGGCTAAACTACACAAGAGACTAAGCTAGATCAAAACACATAGGAAAACTAAAACGTTGCATGCGAAGTAGTTTCCAACTTAACCCTTGTTTGACAACGAGATCTAAAGCAAAGAAGTAACAAATCCTACGAATACTAGTGGATGGCAATAAAGGGACACAATCTCTCGCTTTGAACAAATTCTCATGAAGAATTCCGAATTCAAAAGTAAAAGAATCAAGAAGGAGAAAGAATCACCTTCACGGAGAGACGTCGTAGAAATCCCACGTATCTTCCAATGATTGTTCCGTCCAAGGCTAGGTGAGTCCTTCTCGAAGAAACGTCGTGATGAGCAAGGTTAACTCACGTGCCGGATTTATCTTCCATCTCCAATCCAAGTAGGAGCTATGCCTTGAGAGGAGGGTAGAAAGAGAGGGGGGTGGGGGAGAGGTTGGCCGGCGGGTTGTGAGAGAGGGGGAGAGGCGGCTAGGTTAGGGAGGCTAGGTTAGGTGAAGTGTGATTTGAGTAAATCCCAAATCTGAAATTGCTTCAGATTTAATTAAAATTGGAGGGAAAAATCTTGAATTTTGAATTTCAAAGATCATGCATTAACACCCTTAATGGGGCATTAAAGGAGAGAGGCCCACTAATGGGGCCGGCGGCATAGAGAGAGGGGAGAGGGGTTAGGGGAAACAATTATGCGTTTCCAAATCCGCTCCGATGAATTAATGACGAAAATTTCAAATCCGCCCAAATTCAAATTTGAATTTGACACGTCATTGAAACTTTCCTAATTTGGCGTCGGGCAAATATGGAAACTTCCACAATGAATTTTCAAAATTTGAAAATTCGTAGGGAGGACGGGACGTGGCCGGTAAAAAAAAAAGGTGGACGGGAGGGTGGTGGTGGCGGTTAGGCCGGCGGCCAAAGTGGTGGCCGGCGGGATGAGGGGGGAAGGTGACGGGTTTCTTGGAGGAGGGGGAAAATTCGGGAGGTAAGTTAGGAGGCGATGATTTGTGGTGGTGGAGGAATAACCTGTGGTGGAAACGGAAGGTAAACGTAGAGGGAAGGAGGGGAAAACCAAGAACCACTGGTGGTGGTTGTTGGGTACGACGGGTGGCCTCTCCTAGGCTCCACCGAGTTATCAACCTCCCTATCTCTCAAGCTTCTACAAAGAAAGCTCCAAGAAGACTCATGTAAGAAGAAATTGTAATATCATTCATTAACCATGAAAATACAAGAAGGAGGCTATAAATAGCCCATTACAATGTCATAAAAATAAAAGACTAAAATACCCTCGAGGGGCTACAAGACTCAATCCCTCAAGCAAGGGTAAAAAAGGGAAAAGTGCAGAAATAAAAATTACATCAACTAAAACGATCATGCTGAAATCAAAAATACATCGGGTACATCGTGGCCGTAGATCTACGGCCACGTCGACGGTAGACTTTCCAACTAATGTCCCCATCATTCTCCCGGGGTGGGAGAAAACTCGACTCCGTCGAGTAAGCGTCTCTCTCGTAAAGTTCCAAAGCATCCAGGTCTATCCGCTGCAGCTCCTCGCGGTCTATCCACTTGTCCTCCGATTCAGGTTTTCCTCTCCACCTGATCAAATACCTTCTCCTTCCTCCTTCTTTTGTAGAGATAATGTCATCACTCAAAACTGTGTCCACTTTATCAACCATGGGTAGTTTGGGAATGGTAGGAAGGGGGGGGGGGGGGGGGGCAAGTTTGGGTTTTCCAATGGTGGGGTTATATCAGGCTGTTGCAAAAATGGGTTGGGTGGATTGAAATCAGGGCCTTCATAAGCTACTAGATCCTCAATGTTAAAGGTCGGGTTGATGTTGAAATCCTCGGGGAGGTCTACCACATATGCATTGTCATTAATTTTCCTTAATATTTTGAAGGGCCCAGCACTCTTGGCGTGTAGTTTCTTAACGGTTCCTTGTGGGAACCGTTCCGGACGGATCCGCACCATCACGAAGTCACCTACTTTAAAAGTTTTAAGTCGTCGTTTTAAATCAGCATATAACTTGTAATCTTTGTTGCTCTTTTCAATATTTTGTGCAATTTCCTTATGCAGTTCATGCAGATGTGATGCAAATGCAGATGCAGACTCAGAAATTCTATACCTAGAACTCATAGGAACCAAATCTAAAGGTTGTCTAGGCTTAAACCCGTATACAATCTCAGAAGGACTTAGACCCGTGGTTCGGTTGACAGAATTATTGTACGCGAACTCAGCAGTGGGTAGGATAGTGTCCCAGTCTCTAATATGATCCCCAACCAAAGAACGCAGTAGGTTTCCCAAACTTCTGTTAACTACTTCTGTCTGACCATCCGTCTGTGGGTGAAAGGCAGTGGAAAATTGTAGCTTAGTACCCATCTTCATCCACAGGGTTTTCCAGAAGTAACTTGTGAACTTAACATCTCGATCCGATACAATGGTTTTGGGTAAACCATGCAAGCGGACAACCTCATTAAAATAAAGCTTGGCAATGTGAGAGGCATCAGATGTTTTGGAACAGGGGAGGAAATGAGCCATTTTGAAAAATCGATCTACGACTACGCATATGACATCATTCCTTCGCAGTGTCTTTGGAAGGCCTAAAATAAAATCCATACTGACGTCCTGCCAAGGACAACTAGGCACAGGTAACGGAGTGTAAAGCCCAGTGTTCTGCTTACGTTGCTTGGCTAATTGACATGTGTGACACCTAGCAACCATTCTACCAACATCCCTCTTAAGGCTTGGCCAAAAGAAACGGTATTCAACGGCCTCAATCGTCTTATCTCTCCCAAAATGTCCAGCGAGGCCCCCAGCGTGAAGTTCCCATACAAGAAATTCCCTAAGGGAAGTGCGAGGTATACAAAGCTTTTGGGCTTTGAAAAGGTCCCCATCATCCAAAAGGAAATCGTCCACGAGGCGGGTGGTACCCGTGGACAGGGAAGAGTAAATTTCTTTGAAGTCTGGGCACTCAAGATAATCCATCTTCATCTGATCAAAACCCACGACTTCCGCTCTCAATTCAAGAGTAGTCATCATCCGACGACTGAGAGCGTCAGCAGCCTTATTCTCGACCCCCGCCTTATGCCTAAGAGTGTAAGAGTACTCCTGAAGAAACTCTACCCATCGGCCATGTCGGGCATTAAGTTTCTTTTGAGAATTGATGTATCTCAAAGCCTCGTGATCCGAAAAGATGACGAACTCTTGCGGGAGCAAGTAGTGCCGCCAGTAGCGAAGGGATTGGATCACGGCGTAGAATTCCTTATCGTAAGTGGAGTAACGTTGCCTAATATCATTCAACTTCTCGCTGAAATAGGCTACTGGGTGACCCTCCTGGGAGAGGACTCATCCAATTCCGACCCCCGAAGCATCGCAGGTCACTTCGAAGACTTTAGAAAAGTCGGGGAGCCTCATCACTGGGGCTCCCACCATTCGTTTCTTAATCTCATCGAATGCTCTGGTGGCAGCCGGGGTCCAATGAAAATCACCCTTCTTAAGACAATCAGTGATAGGAGATACTATGGTGCTGAAATTTCGAATGAATCTCCTATAGAAGGTAGCTAACCCGTGGAAGCTGCGAACTTCCCGGATGTTCTGAGGAACGGGCCAGTCAACTATGGCTCTAACCTTCTCGGGGTCGGCAGAAACACCTTGTGCAGATACAATAAAGCCTAGAAAGATGACTTGGTCGACAAGGAAAGTACATTTCTTAGGATTAGCATAAAGTTGTTCTTTCCTCAAGACATCACAAACTTGCCTAAGGTGGTCAAGGTGCTGATCAACGGAATGGCTATAGATAAGAATGTCATCAAAATAGACGACAACAAACTTACCCATAAAGAGGCGCAACACCTGAGTCATCACCCTCATAAAAGTGCTAGGGGCATTACTCAGTCCAAAGGGCATGACTAACCACTCATAAAGACCATCTTTCGTTTTGAACGCGGTTTTCCACTCATCACCGGGTTGGATCCGGATCTGGTGGTATCCACTCTTAAGATCAATTTTGGAGAATAAAGTCGCACCCGTCATCATATCAAGCATGTCATCGAGCCTCGGAATAGGGAAACGATATTTGACGGTGATCTTGTTGATAGCACGGCTATCAACACACATTCTCCAAGTTCCGTCCTTCTTCGGTGTAAGAAGGGCCGGCACCGTGCAGGGACTAAGACTTTTCTTAATGAAACCTCGCTGCAGTAATTCGTCAACCTGCTTTTTAAGTTCAGCATGTTCCGTGGGGTTCATGAGATAGTGTGGCAGGTTTGGAAGGGAGGCTCCAGGGACGAAGTCTATAGCATGTTGGATGTCTCTAAGTGGTGGTAACTGATCGGGGAGATCATCGGGAAAGACATCAGCATACTGTCCTAAAATAGGCTGTACCTCCTCAGGAATGGGCTCGTCAGATTCAGTGGAAATCTCACGGCCAACTAAGGAAAACAGAGGGGCGCCTTGGGCAAACTCAGTAATCAGAACCTTGGCGGTGACATGGTTCACGCCCTTTTTAGATTTGGCTGGGTTGGATTTCGTGGCATCCGTAACCCGGGGTTGTGATGGTAAAAGCTTAATCTTTTTGCCAGCATGTTCAAACACGCAGGTGTTTGAACGCCCATAAATGTGGACATCGTTATCGTAGATCCAGGGGCGACCTAGCAGAATTTGTCCAACATTCATAGCCAACACATCGCACCAGACATTCTCCTTATAAGTGGCAAAGGAGATGGGTACGTGGCTTCGTTCCTTCACTTCCAAAGCATTGGAGTTGACCCACGATACCTTATACGGGTTGGGGTGAGGAACGGCAGACAGACCTAACTGGGATACCATGTTGGTGGAAACAGCATTAATGCAACTACCACTATCCACTATAACTTTACAGTTCTTGTCTTTGATTTTGGTGTAGGTATGGAAAATTGTGGTCCTACGCCAGTCATCAGTGGGTGTCGGGTGTGATAGTGCACATCTCACCACGCAGATGGGAGAGGTATCCGGCTTTTGATGGCAATTGAGGATCGTAGTGTCGTCCTCCTCCTCGAAGTATTCGCCTTCTTCCTCTACTTGATGGATCTGATCAACCTCGGGCTCGAGATCTTCCTCAGTCATCTCCTCAACGATTGAAACCTTATAAGGACTGGAGCACTGAGAAGCGATATGCCCATACCCCTGGCATCGAAAACACTTGGTTCCGGGACTGGACCGAGGGGCATCCGTGGTGGGAGGCTTACTTCTAGAATCAGATCTAAGTGCAGGTGGACCCGTGGGTGGTCGGGTCGTGCTCCCCGGAGTAGGTCGTGAAGCAGGAGGGTGCGAGGTGGAACTACCGGCTGGTCTATATGAAGGTCTAGAGTCATGAGATCGACTCGGATGTTGAGGACGGGATTCCTCCAAATCAAGCACTAGGCTGTAGGCGTTCTCCAGAGTAGTGATGTTCCGGGCAAAAAAGTTCGTTGCGCAAATCTTCCCGCAGTCCGGTACGAAACATCGACAAAATTTGCGCGGGGGTGGTTGAGGTCTCCCCTTTGCAACGAATCAGGTAATCATCGAAGGATGCAATGTAATCCTTAACGGGTTTGCTTCCTTGGGTAAGTCGGTTCCACCTGTCAAGGAGTCTAGGGAAGTACGAAGGAGGTAGGTACTTCTGTTTAAGTTCACGTTTCATGGACGCCCAATCAGTAATGGGGTACTCATTGTGGGACTCCCTAAGACTTTCTAAGTTCGACCAGAATTGGCTAGCCCTACTAATAAGCTTCATTTCCGCGAACCTAACCTTTCTGGCTTCCGAAATGTTATACCATTTGAAGAAACTATCCATGCCTTTGATCCAATCAAGGAAGAGTTGTGGATCTAAGGTGCCATCGAAAGTGGGTGCTTCTACCTTGATATTCTTCATCAAGTGAATGTCGGGGTCATGGTTGGTATCGTGTATGTAATGAGGATTTCGATAAGGGGCACGTGGGGGCCCATCATCTTGAAAAATATCATCCCCATACATGGAAGGTGGCCTAGAAGGCGTGTAAAGGGGTGCGTGGTTCCTACCTCGTTCTAGGTTATCGAACCTATCAGTCGTCTGTCGCCGAAGTTCTGCTAGGTCAGACTGGTTTTCCTTAAGTTGCTGACTAATCGCGCCCATTTGTCCTACCAACAGGTCTAAAGTCCTGCTAAGTTGTTCCGGGTCCATTTCTAAACACTATGGGGTACTTAGAAGGTTTTCTAGGAAGTGGACAACAAACCTACAGCAGGGAAAACACTCTATCGGGACTCTAAATGGTGCTGGAAACTCTTGGACAGCAAGCTACAAAGAAGGGTTAACGTCCTAAATGCAAATGCTGAAGTGGGGAAGTGATTGACAGCACTTAGGCACCTAAACGGTGAACCTACAGCACACTATATGTTGCAGGAAACAATGTGGACAGCCACTAAACAAAGTGCAAAGTGATTCCTAGACAACTAGACGAGTTAATACTAAGAGGGCAGCAAATATAATGCAAAACCAACACGTATTGCTTACTAAATGCATGCAGAATTTTCTGGACAGCAAATGTAAGTGTCGATTAAAATGTTATTATAGATGTTATGCATGCCAAAATAGTTATGCAAGCCTAATTAATAGCCTAGGATGAATTCTAGCAAAAGTATCGCATGCTAGCCATGCTCTGATACCAAGATGATGTAGAACTATATGCGTAATTGGAGATTTGCACAAAGATTTTAAGAGCAACTTTAGATTCTCGTTAAAGCGATTAAAACAACAACGTAAAACAATTAAGTAGTTACTTTCGCTTAGGCTAAACTACACAAGAGACTAAGCTAGATCAAAACACATAGGAAAACTAAAACGTTGCATGCGAAGTAGTTTCCAACTTAACCCTTGTTTGACAACGAGATCTAAAGCAAAGAAGTAACAAATCCTACGAATACTAGTGGATGGCAATAAAGGGACACAATCTCTCGCTTTGAACAAATTCTCATGAAGAATTCCGAATTCAAAAGTAAAAGAATCAAGAAGGAGAAAGAATCACCTTCACGGAGAGACGTAGAAATCCCACGTATCTTCCAATGATTGTTCCGTCCAAGGCTAGGTGAGTCCTTCTCGAAGAAACATCGTGATGAGCAAGGTTAACTCACGTGCCGGATTTATCTTCCATCTCCAACCCAAGTAGGAGCTATGCCTTGAGAGGAGGGTAGAAAGAGAGGGGGGTGGGGGAGAGGTTGGCCGGCAGGTTGTGAGAGAGGGGGAGAGGCGGCTAGGTTAGGGAGGCTAGGTTAGGTGAAGTGTGATTTGAGTAAATCCCAAATCTGAAATTGTTTCAGATTTAATTAAAATTGGAGGGAAAAATCTTGAATTTTGAATTTCGAAGATCATGCATTAACACCCTTAATGGGGCATTAAAGGAGAGAGGCCCACTAATGGGGCCGGCCGCATAGAGAGAGGGGAGAGGGGTTAGGGGAAACAATTATGCGTTTCCAAATCCGCTCCGATGAATTAATGACGAAAATTTCAAATCCACCCAAATTCAAATTTGAATTTGACACGTCATTGAAACTTTCCTAATTTGGCGTCGGGCAAATATGGAAACTTCCACAATGAATTTTCAAATTTTGAAAATTCGTAGGGAGGATGGGACGTGGCCGGTAAAAAAAAAGGTGGACGGGAGGGTGGTGGTGGCGGTTAGGCCGGCGGCCAAAGTGGTGGCCGGCGGGATGAGGGGGGAAGGTGACGGGTTTCTTGGAGGAGGGGGAAAATTCAGGAGGTAAGTTAGGAGGCGATGATTTGTGGTGGTGGAGGAATAACCTGTGGTGGAAACGGAAGGTAAACGTAGAGGGAAGGTGGGGAAAACCAAGAACCACCGGTGGTGGTTGTTGGGTACGACGGGTGGCCTCTCCTAGGCTCCACCGAGTTATCAACCTCCCTCTCTCTCAAGCTTCTACAAAGAAAGCTCCAAGAAGACTCATGTAAGAAGAAATTGTAATATCATTCATTAACCATGAAAATACAAGAAGGAGGCTATAAATAGCCCATTACAATGTCATAAAAATAAAAGACTAAAATACCCTCGAGGGGCTATAAGACTCAATCCCTCAAGCAAGGGTAAAAAAGGGAAAAGTGCAGAAATAAAAATTACATCAACTAAAACGATCATGCTGAAATCAAAAATACATCGGGTACATCGTGGCCGTAGATCTACGGCCACGTCGACGGTAGACTTTCCAACTGATGTCCCCATCAATATGGAGTGTAATTCTAGTAGTAATAAACCTAGTGAGGAGATTGTGACTTTGGACGATCAAGTCATTAATAAGAGTACACATTTTAGATATTTTGGATCTATTGTTCAGAGTGATGGGGATATTATTAGCAGAATTCAAGTTGGATGGTTGAAGTGGAGGAATGTATCGGGCTTGTTGTGTGATAAAAAAATACCCCTCAAACTTAAGAGAAAATTCTATAAGATGGTGGTGAGGCCTACAATGCTTTATGGTGCAAAATGTTGGCCATTAAAAGAGAAGCATAATACTAAGTTAAGTGTGGCAGAGATGAGGATGCTCCGGTGGATGAGTGGTTTTATCCTTAGAGATAGGATACGAAATGAGCAAATACGTGAAAAGGTTGGAGTAGCTCCATTAGAAGATAAGATTAGAGAGAGTCGCCTGATATGGTTTGGTCACATAAAACGGCGGCCTTCCGATGACCAGATTAGGAAAGTAGATGTATTAGATTTGACTTATGTTAAAAAAGGTAGAGGCAGACCTAAAAAGACTTTGTTAGAAAATATTAGAAATGATTTTTATCTATTAGATTTAAAACGAGAATTTAACTTTTAATAGGTCAATGGAGAAAAAGGTTTCATGTAGCTGACCCCACGTAGTGGGATAAAGGCTTGATGTTTTTGTACTCAAATTTTAAGTTAACACCTAAAGAAAAAAAAGATAGTATTTAGACACCTTTCATTGGTAAATTTGTAATCCTTTGTATCATTTTCTAATTGCATTAACAATCCTAGACTGTTACATTTCCAACATTAATTTGGTATTACAATTTTAGGTTGTGTAAACATATCACGAAAAAGAAAAGTTCATTATTGGAATAGTTTAACAGATCATCAAAGTGATGGAATTTTTCCCACTTGGAAAAATCAATTAACTAAATTATTAAATAAAACAAGATCAAATGTATTATGACATTAACCTTGTTAAACTAGGAATAGAAAATTTAAAAACTAATCAACTTCATACACTTGAATTTGAAGTCAATTCCAATCATAATAATGAACCAAATAAATTAGCAATAAAAAATGATGAAAAACAGCGAACAATCAAAATAAATATCATTGGGTGTTTGATAATGATGTTTATTAAAATCATATGCATCAAAATTTTGACGCAAATGATTATATAAAAAATCAAAATTTAAATTTTAATGAAAACATTTGTCAAAGTTTTTTTTTATTGGGTAATAGATGATTTCTTAGAAGGACAAATTATATCCAAATTTAAAATTATTCGAGCAAGCTAAAATGCATTGGATGAGTATAAAAAAACAAAGTGAAAGATTAGGAAATGAACCTCCAATCACATGGGTTGAAATGAACTAACTATTAAGAATTTAAGAGAAAATAAATACTTGTCTTTGAGTTTTACTATTTCCATTATTAAAACTGAAGTGATGTTTCTCACTTTTCTTTAATAAAGAATTAGCAATTACAAAATCATAAGCTAAAGCAAAATCGATAATGTTATATCACCTTCATCAGTCACTATAAACCCATAAATTTTCACTCATAATGACTTCACAATCTAAACGATTTATTTTTAAAAATAATAATAATAAATCAAAGTTTTCTTATGCCTATTTTTATAAGCGAATAGATGCTATCTTTTCTTTTTTTAAATAAGGTATTAGCAATTATAAAATCAAAATGTAAAACAAAATCTATATTATCATATTAGCTTCATTTGTCATTTTAAACCCATAAACTTTCACTCATAATGACTTTACAATCTAAACGATTAATATTTTTAGTAAAAAAAATCAATCTTAGTTTTGCTCTCAATTTTGACAAGTAAAGAGAAGCTCCTCTCTTTTCTTAAATAAAGTGTTAGCAATTCCAAAATCATAAGTAAGAACAAAATCTTAACATCAATGCAATTTTTAAAGCTATAATTCTATCTTCAATTCTATTAATTTTTACAACATTGTCATTCACTCTTATAATCGCACTTATATCATTTCTAGTATGAATCCTACCTGAATAACCATTTTTTTATAACATATATTATTATATAATATACCTACATGAATAACCATAGTTTAAATCATAAACTATTAATCTTCTTAGCATTTTCTCCTACCTATTTAGTTTCATGAATACATAAAATATTTATCTTCCTATGAATCATAATATCTATTAATTTTATAAATTTTTCTATAAGAGAACCTATATTCTAAGTTTATATTCTAATTCTATTTTCATGAACTAGAAGCATTCGTCCAGGATATGAGAACCCTTCCTTATTTAACACTACACCTAGGCCCCAATGAGCAAGCCTTGCATACTTTTCACTATATTTAGGTCATACCGCGATTCGCTTAAAGGGAATACCCTAGCTGTGATGAACACTTAGATAAATTATAAGACAGTGAACAAATATACATATAAAACAAGACGAGAAATTTTTCTATTTCATCATCAATAAATATAACATGTGCAGCTCGCCCTTAAGGGAAAAAACAAAAAGTTAAAAATAATAATAAGAATATATATATATATATATATATATATATATATATATATATATATATATATATATATATATATATATATATATATATATATATATATATATATGTGGGCGAGGCGACTTAATCCCCCGTCACATTCGTATAATCACTCTTATCACAATCAGAAGCCCCTTTAAAGAAGATGATTGGGTCTTGGAACTTGGGATTGAGATCACACATTGAGACGAGTGTCCTTAGGAAGTACACAATCCCCTTACTGTATCTCTAGCCGATAAATGTCCTAGTACTTGTTTTACTTGAAGAAAGTGTACTTGTCCCTAGTAGCCTTGACCTCCGCAAACACCTTGGTGACCTCTGCTTCAGTAAACTCTTACGCCTTAGCGTCGCATCCTTCTAGGACCTCTCCTCCGCCAAATCCGCCTTTAGAGCATCTTCTCACCTGACAATCTTGCTCTACAGTTCTTCAATTGTCTTTTGTAGTGAGCTTAGTCAATACCTCTAAATATTTTTGGACGGAGTTATATGCCATCTCAAGGCGAGACACCTTCACTATAGCTAGCTCATTGTTGACTGTGCGCAAACACATAGGTGGATGATAGAAAACACTTGAAGAGTTCAAGTAAATCCTATCAATCTCGGGAAAACATCGAGAAATTTCCACAAAATCCAACGAAAAATGAGAGAAAAATAGGAATTTTATTGCAAGAACACAAACTAACGGAGGAAAATAACAAGATACAATTGATCCTCTATTCGAGAGGAGGATCTATCTCTCCAAAACTTTGTACACCGCTAGAGCCCAAAAACCTAAACCTAAGAGATCTCAAATTTCATCCAAATTCAAGATGCCCTAACCCTAGAAAAACAAATTATTTAATGCATACAATTCAAAAGGAAATCTCTAAATAGTCCCTACATTCAAATTTTCCCTCCTAAACTTCTCCCAAAACCTTCCTAATCTGCCCTTCTTGCTCCGTCCGGTTTGATCGGCATGCAAAAGGCGGACTCTTCTACCTCTGTTGTTCGTAAGCTGGTCTAGTATGGACCAGTTGGACAGGTCCAGCAGACTAGTTTAACAATGGAATACCAAAGTTCTCCTATATATTCATAGATGCATAGCCAAGCTCGCTTTCAAGGATGACCTTGATATACTCCAGCAACCTTGAGCAGATGGTGAGGCCTTGATCATAGTATCTCCGCATAGCATGGGGGTTGCCATCCTCATTCATTCGTCGTTATCATTGCATTACATGTCAAATCAAATAATCAATCTTTTGTTATGTGTGTTCAAAATACGTCATTCTCCGTTATCGTTGCATTTGAACATATTGATTGTGAGATACATACAAAGATCAATAAACCATCTTTAATTACAAATTAAGGTTTACCATGAATAATAATAATCATGAATTTATTGCCACTCTAGCCTACTGAGAACAAGACAATGAGAAGAATTCCCAAAAAGACAATATTATTTTACCCTGAAAATTTGATAAAAATGACATAAAAACAAACTTAAACTTGTTTACTATACATTACCATAATTATAACTGGAAATATGTGACATGTACTGCGTCAGCACACAGATGCATCATCAAATAAAAAAAAAAACCTATCATGCCTCTGATATTAGGAAATTTAAAGAATTAAAAAAATAAATAACTTATTCATTTCATAAGCGTCCAATATTTTATGAGAAAATGCACACGTTGCTCAGGTTTTGGCTCTTTAAGCAGAAAATAACTATGGATATTACAACGACAACATCAAGCCTTTATCCCACTATGTGGGTCGGCCATATGAATCATTATTCTCCATTGTGCTTAATTAATAGTTAAATTCTCATTTAAATCTAATCAAAAGATGTCATTTCTAATACTTTCTAACCAAGTCTTTTAAGTCTACCTCTACATTTATTAACAAAGGTCATATCTAATACATCTCTCCCCTAACCGGGATATCAGAAGGCTAACATTTTATGTGACCAAACCATCTAAGATGACTCTCTCTAATCTTATGACATGGACATTCAAAAAAATAAAATTTCTAATCATCTGAAAAGAATGTGAAAGATTACTACCAACAGCTAGAACAGGACGCTTCCTCATCTTGAGAGCTTGCTTGCGCAGAAGAAGTCTTTCTCGATTTGAAAGGGGAGATGATCTGAAGATAGATTCAACACCTGATTCTCGTTCACCATTACTTTCCAAAGAAGATAAGCCCAATAAACTTTGAGCACCTCCACATGAAACATTTATAATGAGCTCCTCAGAAGCACTCGAATCAGCGCAGGTAGTGGGCGTTGAAGTTTGAACTAGCTGCTTCATTTTAAGTAGAAGAAAGAGAGGCCACAAGAACCCAAGAGAAGGAAGAAAATAAAAATAACTAAGGTCTGCATACTAGAAACAGGTAAAGTATAAAATTGAAAGCATAACAAGCCCGGATCATTAGTGTAAAAACCTCGGGATCAAGAGATTTTCCTTCACTGCCAGACATAGAAATCTTCCTCATGGGTGCCAAACAATGCTCAGCCATCTCAGCGTCATGACTCTCATTTTGATGCTCCAAAACTACCATCTTCTGTTACAAATGTCGAAGTTGGGTATACACAAAAACTTCAAGACAGAAATGAACTTTCAAAGTAGTGAAAGCAGATGACAGTTTAAAGATTCAAAAATGACCGATGAAGTAGACTTTATTACCTGATTTGGAACAATAAATTTTTCCATTTTATCGCTTGGAATACTACATAACATTTAGGGTGGAAAGAATCTGTATTGATTTCAGTCACTTCCTTAACAAGCATGATCATTGGCAAGGAATAAGATGGCGAATACATATGCAAACAAAACCTACCTAAAAGCTTCACAAAACAGACCAACATGCTTTCAATAACTTCAAATTATATGTTTATTTTTTCTGTGAAAAAAAAAACAAGCTCAAATAGTTTTCAAAAACTTCAAAATTTATGCTGGAAAGGGAAGTGTTAAAACCCATGTCAGCTGTGCCAGTGTAAGATAATCATTCAATGGACTAATGGGAATAAAAAATTAACAGAAAAATGTTCAACATCCATTCACATCTATGAACTTATCAAGTAAAAATAAATCGTAAAACTGAAGCATGGCACTCCTATCACAAAAATGAAAAATTATATTTTAGTGAAGCAATTCATACAATAAATTAAGGATCTACCACACAAACTACCAAAATCTCAACTGTCGCTTAAACAGAATTGTGTTAATTGTTAAGGATTTCACAAAGATGTGATGATTTCGGATAAATATATGACAAACAAAAACAATAAAAATTGCAAAAAAAAATAAAAAGGTGACAGTCAGTTACTAGATGTTTCCCAAGTTTTCATAATAGAACAAATTAATACTGCAAAAAAAACCTCTTCAAAGCCGGTTCAACTTATGATCATATGACGTTCAAGATAAAACTATAAAATTATCTTGAATACAAAGAGTTTTGTTTTAGATTTGAGTGACTCGAGAATCTCTGGCATTCATATCAACTTCATTCAACTTCCGGAAAACAATAATAAAAAATAAATAGCAATAATTTTATGCAAGCTGGTACTGCACGGCAGTGTTGGAAATAAAAGAAGTAGAAACTAAAGAAAGAATAATTTAACCTATTAGAGAAGTAAAAAAGAGTAACAAATAGTGCAAGAATGTGCACTTTAAGAGAGATTGATCATTGTGTCCACATGCAAGATTCTCCCATTCAAATCATAGCAACTATTCGCTCAGGAAAGGATGAAGCTTAGGCACGAACCCCACTTCTTAGGCTTAAGGTTCCATTTTTCCTTAAGGTAGATAAGATCATAAGATGTTAATTAACCATATTTCCCCTGATAATTATATAGATGTTTATTTAGTTCTGAGTTGCTACTTCTTATGAGTGCAAACCCCCATAGTTAATTACCCCTCCTCTCACATAAAAGAGAACTATCAATTAAGAATGAATTAACTTTAGAAGTGCAGGTGTTTTAATATTGGTTGTGGAAGATGGAGGTAGACCCGATAAAGATCTCATGGTTCTGTCATCCCGAAAAAATCGTATGTTTCAGTCAACCAACACTAACAATCATCGATCGTAGTTTCCATGTAATCTGATTAGCAGCTATGAGTTGCCTCCTCTCAAGGATCCCGAGTAAACAGAAGTGGTTAAATGTGGGTTTTAGTGTTATGGTGCTTTGGTTTGGGTTGGGGCTTACGACTCAACTTAGGAGTTTCCCATAAGTTTAGTTTTAAATAAGGGCTTACGGCTCCTCTTAGGAGTTGCCCATAGGTTTAGGTTTAGGTTTAAATCAGGGCTTACGGCTCCGCTTAGGAGTTGCCCGTAAGTTTAGGATTAGATCGGAGCTTACTGCTCTACTTGAGAGTTGCCTATACAACAAGTCTTACGGCTTCCCTTGGAAGTAGCCTGTAGTTTGATTTGGGGAGGGTCATCTCTCTCAAATGTTTCCCAAATAACAAGGCTTACTTCTTCCATTGGAACTTGTAGGTTAGCTTTTAGAGTTTTGTGCTTCACTTGGAAGTTTCTCTAATAGATTGATTAAAAGCGGGTCTTATTGCATCACGTAGAAGTAGCCCAAATATTTTAGTTTGATTGACTTAGATAGAAGTTATTTAGTTTGCATTTCGTAGACAATAGATTACTTGGTTTGCACTTCTGACTGTCCCCACACTTGTGCTTTTGTTTTAATGCTTTCTTTCCTGCTTTAGCAGTTTGCCTTTTGCTTCAATACCCCTATTTTAGTTTCAGTGCATTTACTTTCAGCACTTTGTTTTAGCTACTTGTTGTACCTACAATACTAATGTCTGCTTACAATACAATTTTTTTTGTTTACAACCCTAGTGTTTTATTTACAACCCTGCATTGACCTTTGATATCTGTTTGCAAGTGTTCGGGGCTTGCACATGAAGGAGCTTGTTAGAGTCAGAGCTTGCAGTTTGTGTTATAGTTTGTAGTTAGTGCTTTAATTTGTTGTTTAAGCGTTTGAGTTTTGTTTTTTGAGAAGTACAGAGGTTGATTCATAGTGCAAACATTCATTTTCTTTTCTTTTATTATTTTGAATTAATTGCATTAATTAAATAGTTAGTTAATTAAAAGAAAATTTAATTTTACTTATGTTTTAATTTAATTAATCAGTTAGTTAATTACCTAAAGTTTAAATTTTATTTTTAAATTAACCTCTCAGCTAAATAATAAAGTTTTAAATTTTAAATATATTTTTTAAATTAATCAATTAATCAATTTAATTAATTGAAGTTTTAATTTTATTCATTATTTAAATTAATTAAGTTTTAAATTTATTACCCAATTAGTTTAATTAATTTGAAGATTTAAATTTTAATATTAAATTAATTAATTTAATTAGTTTATTAATTAAATTGATTAATCAATTATTTAATTAATTAGAAGATTTAATTTTATTTTAAAACTAATTAATTATTTAATTTAATTGCAATCTCAAATTTATTTTAATTTAATTAACTAGTTCTTAATTAGTTAACTTTTAATTAAATTAATATACTTTGAATTGGTTAATTAATCATTCAAAAATTAATTAATTAATTTTAAATAATTAGTTAATAGATTAATTAATTCAATAAAACTCTCAAAGATTTTAGGAAAGTTCGTCAACCTCACGGCATCCCCTCCCAGTAAGGCCAGGTTGGGAGAGCTCATGCCCTTTAAAACCCCCCAGCCGGATAAATTTGATGGTCGAGGGTTTCGAGACAACGACGAGTTCCATAATTGATCTTCAAAGTTTCCAATTGGCAGTTGTTTATTTTTCTAAAAAATTTGGCAGCCTACGGCATCCCCCACTACGAGGGGAGGTCGGGAAGGCACTTTCCCTTTCAACACCACCCAGTTGAATAGGATTTAATGGCCGAGGGCTTAGGGATGTTGTTTAATCCCAAAATCAATCTTCAATCCCTCCAATTTGATGATTGCGCTTTTTTTTAATCCAAATATGTTTATATTTATACACATATATTGTTATTTCCCTCCATTCTGTCACGACCCGGCCCGGTTAGCTCGTAGATACGAGGCGGGAACGAGATCGGACATGTATTATAAGTCATAACTTCCAAAACTTGTGACATAAAGTAAAATTTTAAGAACTTCAAACACGTAGGAAACAAGCGCCACTAATCTCCAGATAAACAGATCTAGCAATTCATACAACATATGTACAAAAGTGGCAAAACAAAAATCTAACCAACAAGAATTTGCCACCCAAAACAATCAAAACTAAATCAAAACAACAAAAGAGACAAGTGGAACCTGTCACCCGGTGTACGACGGCTGTAGGTGAACCTTGGGTTTTCAGCCATTTCTTCTACTAGGTTCTCCTGAAAATTTCCCAAACTAGGGAGTGAGCTACGCTCAATAGAAATTCTAATCCTAAACATGCTCAGTTGACATAAAGAAAAAATATTGATTTACTTGCTTTGAAAAGAAAAGGGAACATGCGCCTAAATGTCTCAATTATGTCCTTATGCAAGATGTGTAAAAGTCATATGCATATGTCATAACTATACTTCATGCATCTTATTTAACATAATCAACCGTCCCGGAGTACCGTTTTGTACTGATCAGGTACACATCTTTTGGCCATTTCTATTCCTCAATGCCACAAGGGCCATCTGTGCCTTTGGCACCGTCTTTGGTACTCCGTATCCAATCATGCACAATCCATTCAATGTTTCTTTCACATGATCATATAATCTTTCTTTGCAAATGTTTGACATAAAGCTTACACATGATACTTATGAATTTGTTTGAAGCATGAAAGAAACAAATGCTATAAGAGGCTTACAATACAACATGAAATAATGTTTGATATGAAGCTTACACATGATACTCATGAATTTGTTTGAAGCATGAAAGAAACAAATGCTATAAGAGGCTTACAATACAACATGAAATACTTGAACATGTAAGGAAAGAAATTTCTACCTCCAAAAATCTTGATTTCCTCCTCCCTTCCTCTTTACTTAAGCTTCTTCTTCTAGCCACCACCTAAGGAAAATAGTTTAACCTTTACTTTGCCAAAAAATTAAATTTCTAATTCGCTTAGAAGCTTCCTATAACCCTCCTACACTTATTCTTAAGGTATAACATCATCACCATCATCAACCTCTTCCTACACTTAATATTTTTAATGAAAATTTTCGGATTTAAATAAAATTAAATATTGGAAAAATAGTTTTCTTTCCAATTTTAACATTAGAGGTCTCTTGAAGCCCTTAGGAACCCATTTAGGAAACATGCAATCTATAGAAACTAGGTTTGGAAAAGAACCTAAACTTCCCTAATTTTTCCATTCAATTTTACTCAAAGAAAAATCATAATTTTTATATAAAAAGGCTTCCCTTAACTCACCTAATCATTGCTATAAAAATTTTCATCAAATGAGAAACCCTAATATTCATGAACCCAACATTTAACTTAATTCTCACAATGCCTTTACATAAAAGTTTCCTCAAGTCATTAGAAATAACATTTGTGAAGACAATTACAAAGAAAATCACTTTTAAGTAAAACCCTAATTTTCAAAACTCAAATTTTTTGTGAAGGAAAATGTACATTAGGGTTTAGACACATCCTCTTAACCTTCCTAAACTTTTCTCAAAAGAATTTCAAATAAAACTCAAGTTTTTCTCAAACCCTAGTTTTCATTCCTTTGGGGGAAAACTCAAGAGAAAGGAAGAGAAACTCTTGCAAAACTCATACCTTAACCTTCCCTTAGATTTCCCTACGCTTTCCTCCAAGTTTGGCCGCCGGAAACCGCCGCCGGAGCCGTCGCCGAAGAGCCCGTCGCCTCCTACCCGTCCGCCTCTCCCTCTCTTCTCCGCTCGGTTTGGGTGAAAAGGGCGAATGAGGGAGAATGGGAGGGATTCGGTTTGCCTAATAGGGAGAAAAGGGATATGCTAAAAGACTCTCATGCCCTCACTTAAACAATTTCGGCCTTCACAAGGCCTAAGGGTAATCTTGGCATTTCTATCCTTCCGAAATTTATAATCTTCAAAATACTCATAATTAAATATAAGTTCTATATATGAAAACGATCAGAATTTTGCGCTCTAATTTCTAAAATTATTCCCGTCGAAATCTGACAACCTCAAAATTTTCACTTAAAACTCGTCGCGGCGCTTTGAAAAGCGTGCGAAGCCTAAAACGACGTTTTCGGGTTTTACAAATCCTCCCCTTCTAATAAAAATTTCGTCCACGAAATTGAAAAGAGAGAAAACAACAAGCATACCTTACTCAAAAAGATGAGGATAACACTTCCTCATTTCTGACTCCTTCTCCCAAGTAGCATTCTTCTCCAGTCCATGCTTCCAAAGTACCTTAACAAATGGTATTTCTCTGCTCCTGAGTTGTCTCACACTGAACTCCAAAATACGATCTGGTTCCTCAACATAAGTAAGATCTGGCTGAATCTATACATTTTCAGTTATGATTTTAGAAGGATGATCTGATATGAACTTCCTCAAAGAAGAAACATGAAAAACATTGTGGACAGCGTATGTAGTGGGTAAAGCCAATCTGTAGGCCACTTTCCCAATCCTTTCTATTATCTCAAAAGGACCAATGTAGCGGGGACTAAGCTTACCAACTTTGCCAAAACGAAGTACACCTTTCATTGGTCTGATCTTAATGAAAACAAAATCTCCTACGCTGAATTCCACAAAACGGTGCTTAGCATCATAGTACTTCTTCTGCCTGTCCTGTACTGCTTGCAATCTTTCCTTAATAATTCTGATCTTGGTTGTAGCATCATCAACCAAATCTGAGCCAATCACCTTCCTCTCACCAGTTTCTGCCCAACATAAAGGTGTCCTACATTTCCTTCCATAGAGTGCTTCGTAAGGAGCCATTCCTATGCTGGCTTGAAAGCTATTATTATAAGCAAACTCAATTAAAGGAACATGAGATTCCCAACCTCCGCCAAAGTCAAGAACACACAATCTCAGTAAATCTTCAAGGGTTTTGAATAGTCCGCTCTGATTGCCCATCAGTTTGGGGGTGGAAAGCTGTACTAAACTTCAACTTTGTGCCATAGCCTCTTGGGTTTTCTTCCAAAGTCTGGAAGTAAATCTACCATCTCGATCAGACACTAA
>CM028347.1:4802396-5210361 GCA_016618105.1 Dendrobium huoshanense | reverse complement strand
TCGTGTTTCAAAAGATGACATCTTTGATGAAAAGCAACATTTTTTTCAATCAAACTCATCTTTAAGGGGAAAATTCTCGATGAAATATTTATCTTTCCTCTTTACATTCCTATAACACAAGCTCCAAAAAATCCAAACCTCTTTTAACAAACCTCTTTAATCATCATCCTTGGTTGGTAACAAATCCTGCCATGTACAAAATACACTCATTTCTCAAAGGTGTATACATACCTCACTACTCATCAATACAAGACATAGCTGGTTTTATCATCTCTACTATAGCTTTTCTCTGTTTTTTCCTCTTGCGCCTCCTCTTTGTTTTCCAATGCAGGAGTTCAAGCAGTTCAAGCTACATGAACAAGTTTCCTTCATGGTATCAGAGCCCGAAGCTTAACAACACCGTTGCTTCTCCATGGACAACTCAGCCTCCTCCTCGGCCACTCACCTCTGCATGCCATCTCAAACCCCTATGGAAACCACGACCGAAAAACAAACTATACCTCCTTAAAGTTTTTTATGTCTAACATCAAAAACATAGTCCATACCTCACTTCAAACCGATAACTACCCATTTGGAGGCTGTAAATCATCAAGCTCTTCACTGCCAACAAGTTTGACAGCTACCTCACCGGCTCCATCCCATGTCCTCCAAAGCATCTCCTCTCTCCCTCCGGTGAACTCACACTGAATCCAGCCTTTCATACTTGGCACTTGATCAAAACCTTTTCGCTGTCCTCTATTCTACAATCTCTTCTTCTATTCTACCTCACATTCTCACCCTCACCACTTGCCATGAAATCTGGACCACTCTCAAAAAATGCCTCCAACCAACCAACCGCTCTTGAGTTATCAAACTCAAGAACGAGCTGCAAAATGCCTCCATGAAAGATCTTACCATGACTCAATACCTAGCCCACATTAAATCCCTTGTTGACAACCAACCCTATGTCAATCCCACTCTTTTCCACCAACATCCTTTGCCAATCCATGCACAACCCCCTTAATAAAGATTTTCAACAGAGCAAGCACCTCTTGCGCTACATTAAAGGCTCCACAAATCTTGGATTACCAATCGACAAGGGAAATTTTCAACTTCATACTTATGCCGACTCCGGTTGGGCCTCCGACTCCAGTGACCAAAGATCTATTACTGGATATTGCTCTTTTCTAGGAGATACTCTACTCTCCTGACATGTAAAGAAGCAACCCACCATCACAAAATCATCCACCGAAGCAGAATATCGAGCACTAGTGTCTGCCTTCTCTGATATTGGATGGCTAAGACGCCTCCTGTCCGACTTTGGTATCACCCTCACCTCTCCAACCAAGCTACATTGCGACAATGTCTCCGCCTTAGCTTTAGCCAACAATCCAGTTTTTCACGTCCGGACTAAACACATTGAGATCGACTACCACTTCATCTGGCATTCGCTCCAATAAAGTTACCATTCACCATGTAAGTTCAACAGATCAACCAGCTGACATTCTCACAAAACCTTTTATCTCTAACAAGGTTCCTACTGCTTCGCTCCAAATTAACACTCCTCTCAGCGGATCGTTAATTTGCGAGGCGGTGATAAGCACTTATAGATAAGCAAGCCTCCTTATTTGTACTGCTTTTATCTTAGCCACTACTTTTTAACAAACCTCTTTAATCATCACCCTTAGCTGGTAACAAATCCTGCCATGTATAGAATACACTCATTTCTCAAAGGTGGTGTATACATACCTCACTACTCATCAATACAAGACAGATGGTTTTATCATCTCTACTGTAGCTTTTTTCTGTTTTTCCTTTTGCGCCTCTTTGTTTTTCGATATAGGAGTTCAAGCAGTTCAAGCTACAGGAACAATTTGCCTTCACCTATAACACAAGCTCCAAAAAATTCAGGCACTGTACTGCTTCATGTCTACACAAGAAGGAATAAGTCCCGTCAAAATATTAAATTTTCAAATACCAAATCATATTGCTACTATACGCTAGATACTATGTATCTATTTGACGACTAGCCTTAGTCGAAAGTTCTCTCTCGTTATCGGGAGGGATAATTAATTATAGGGGCTTGCGCCTATAGGAAACCTGAACTCAGATCATAAAGTCCTCTGAACTCAGATCATAAAGTCCTCATAAAATGAGGGTGAAATCTTTGGGTGATGTCCTAATCTGCCTTCTGAAAATTTGCCTCAAAACTTAAATATTAAAACTCTCCTTGACGACCCCCAAAAAAAAAAAATAGGATTGCGGAGAGGCCTAGACGTGAATTTTTGGGGCCTACACAAGTAAGACAATCTTTTCAAAGTGCTATCCCTTAGGGCATTCCTTTGAACTTGTCTTAGTGCATCTTGGATCATCTTAATGATTATTTTGTGCATCTATCAAGTCGTGATGGTTAGTATCTATGTTAATATCATATCAGATTTGAGTTTGCACTAATATTGAGCATGCCATCATTGAGATGGAGCTAATCTATTTTGATTTTGGATCTATGAAAATTAAATTGATTATCAAACTAGTTTTATTATGACATAATTTTCATTTAATTGCCCGGATCATGACAGATGGCGACGTAAGCACTAGTTCAGCAAATTTAGGACTTGCTGAGAAAAATGACTATGATGTTTAGTTCGGGAAGCGTCAAGATTTTATCAATACATTTGCATGTTTCTAGTAATAATGTTACATTTGTTAAAATGCATCTGTAACAGTTTTACCCATGGAATGTAATTATTAAAATCATTCTGCAATAAAAATTGTGCTTGAATCCTCCATTCATGTTTTGTTGTGATGCATGAAGCTTCCCACTTGATTCCAAATATTGCATGTTCTTTCACTAGTCAATTCCTTCAATTGCTTGAATTAACAAGCATGATTATTATTATTATTATTTTCAGTTAACAAACATTATTTACTACTTGAAGCTGTCCCAAAATCATTAGCTCTATTTGCGTTAAAAAAGAAAAGTGGAATTACTACAAAAGTTTGCTTTGAAAAAAATGAACTTTTAAAATTATTTCAATTATCAGCTTTTAAATCTCCTTTGTAAAAGCAAGTCCAATCAAATGAACTATAAATGCTCATTTTATTTAGATTGACAATCTGTTAGAAAGTTGCAGTACACTGGCCAAGATCTAAGTGTAAATGGGTGGAGAAAGTTGCAGTATACTAGGATTAGAACTAAGGGTGTAAATGGATGGAGTTTGAGTGAGTCCGAAGTGTTATTTGACTCAACTTATTAAGTAGACTAGCCAAAATATTTTGTTGACTCGACTTACTTAGTAGCCTAGCCAAAATATTTTATTTTTGTTCCTTTTTAATTTATCAAACATAGCATAAGCTCACAATAAATTATAAAATGTAGTAATGTACATGTCAAGTCCCGTGTACGTGCATATCTTTATAAAATATTCCCCTGCCTCATTTTTAAAATTAAGGTAATTAACAAATTGAATACAATCAAATAAGATCTTGTAATGTTTAGCTCATTAAATATAGGAGCTTATAAAAATGAATTGAGCTCCAGCTAATTATTGAGCTGAACGCAATCTAACATGAACCACAAGTGTTTTTTGACAGCCCCAGTTAGAAAAAAAGCAACCGATATAGGAATTATGCCTTGATGCACAGTTTTGCACACTGAATTCATAGCATAAAATGATGTTAAAGGCCATCTGAGCATAAAATAGTTGAGAACTTAATATCATATACTTAAATAATCAACGACTATTAATAAATATCCTTAAACACTTGCAAGGAATCTAGATAATCACATCCAGATCAACAACCTTATATGTACACAGAACTGAGTAGCTAGGCAAATAACACCCATTATTTACCATAACAAAACTACTATCTCACACTATACTCCCAGAAGAAGGGCTGGAGGGATTTGGAAGTCCCAGTTGAAGATTCAATCCCTTAGAATTGGTTCTCGTATCTAAAATTGGCTTCATAATCACAGGCCAGCTGACCTTGTAGTTATTTGGCTGCACCATACCAAACAAGCATGAACTCTGCTGAGCTGGAGATGAGCTCGTGGCCGCCTTGGATGGTGTAAAAAACCCTGTTTTGATGTTTTCTTCAGACTCAAATAGATTTGACTCAGATCGGGATGGTTCATAGAACCATGGTACAACACAGTTGTACTCTGAGCCATGGGTCTTAATAAGGGGCTGAAGATAGCAGTTGATACTGGCCTTCCTTGCCTCTAACTCTAGCCTCTTCTTCATTCTCTCCTTCTTATGAGCATTCTGATGGCCTCCTAATGCCTGTGAGTTTGGGAATTCTTTAAGGCAGAACTGGCATCCAAACTTCCTTTCCTCACCAGATTCCCGGCCTCGATCTCGATCCTGACTCTCACTTGTCTTTCCATGGTTTTCATCACCAAAATCTTGCTTATCTGGTTCCAACTCAAATCCAAAGAGCCTGAACCGCTTATCTTCCCCTTTATCTTTGCTGTGATTAGCTTCTGCAGAAGTAGAGCTGGGATCCTTCTCCATATCTAAGAGCTTGGAAGACTGCTATTTCTCATATGATTTGTGAACTGATGTTTTGGGTGCATATAACCAGTACTTATAATGCATTCACATCTGGCACAGAAAGACATTATTGATTAAAAAAAAGCATTTAATTTCAGGAAAGAGAGCAAAGATAATCATACCTATCAGATCAACAAACTGTAGTCCTCATGCAGCAAACTTTTACATATCATATAAAAAAGAATAACCACCAAAGGCTACATGAAATGCTTTTCATCTATAAGGTATTAAGATAATATTATAACTTTACAGTGATTAATACATTTGATATTTAGTATATTTACCATCTGGAGGATTGGCATCATAGAAGATCTGTGCAATCTTTGAATGCCAAAAAGTAGGAAAGCATCTCCTCTCACTAGAAAAAAGCAAATGATATGACATTTTTTTTCATTTTTTTAGCAAACCCTTAAGAATTGGAAAATTTATTCTGTGCGGATACCGGATGCCGTTCGGAGTGAATCAGAGCACGTCACGTCACCTTTTTGCTGTCTACCGCGTCTGTGTACCCGCACTATATCAGGTGACGTGGCGCATTCTGATTCGTCTCCGGACAGTCTCGTGTCCGCACAGAATAATTTCTCTAAGAATTGAGCTTCATTGAACCATAAAACACCTGTTTTTTGAAGCATTGTGTAGGAAGCTGACACGTTAGTCACACATTAACTTAAAAGACTGCAAAAGATAGTTGATGGAACTGTGCTTCCTCATGAAGGATTCCTGACAAGTATCTTACTCAAAAGAAAACTAGGTATGCTGATTGGATAACAGTACAATCGAAGCTGAGTTTACATAGGAAAAAAACTAGTTATGGAAACAATAGAATATTAGAAGTGGGAGATGAGGTAAGCAGAAACACAATAATGATCATATCAGAACATATCTTCTTTTAAAAACCAAGAGCATCAGGTCACAGGTGAAACAAGTCATCAGCCTCAATCATTTTAGATAAACAAGCCAAGGAACTTGCTAGAGAGTTGTTTAGTTGGGACCCACATCATAAAGCAACCAAGAGTTTTTATTATTATTATTATTTTAATATTGATGAATTCTATTCTATTGCCACATTACAAAAAATCTCTACTTTAATCATAAACTTTGGGAACAGGGTGGGCATCAGTCATCAAAGGGCTCTTCAGGTCTACAACTCCTACCTATAATATCTTTAATTAATACTGCTTTCATGTGCAGTTCCCACCAAAACAAGTTTCCTGTTAACAGAAAAGAAATGCTGATTAAGATAGTCAGCAGTTGGCACAAAGCAAAATTTTTAAAAATTAAATCAGGCATATCTTAAGAGAAAGTGGCAGTGAACTGTTGATAGTTGATTCTACAGTGCATCATTGTGGTTGCTTAATGAACAAAAATGTCAGTCAGACCCTTATTCAAAATGGCCATTAGATAAGTATTTTAGCTCACTGAGGGTAGGGTTAGAAGATTCAAAGAGTTTTTAGTAGGCATATTATAATGATCAAGCACTTCCTAGAGATAAACATTTTAGGATAGAGGTTTTGTATTTTTGATTTGATGTTGTACATTGGCATACTTTTTTTTATTTTTATTTTTTTTACTTTTGAGTCAATTAAGATAAATTCATTTACATCACATATACAAGCTTCTAATCCAAGATATTTTAGTTAATAGTCAAAGCTTCCAACCAACAGATCGAAGTGAGATGCGTGAATAAACTCTAATGATCAATTATCATTGATATTGTAAAAAAGATCTCTCAATTAAGGATGATGCAAGCTCTAATTTTTTAATGTGGATGGAGTCATATATCTTGTTCTTCATGATTGATTTTATACATGAGTGAGAAATTATTCTATGCAGACGCCGAACGTAGTTTATCATCCGAAGACCAACCAGTATGTGCCACATCAGCAGTACCAAGTCGGGTACCGAGCAGTACCGAGCACGGGGTGACATTGTGCATTCTAATTAGTTTCTAGATGATGTTCGGCTACCGCACAAAATAATTTCTCGTGTGTGGATAGGAGAGTTATCTTTGCTGGCTTTTGTTGCTTGCTCTACTTGAACATTTCTTCCTCTTAAATGTAGATTAACATACCAACAATAAATTACAAAGCATTTGGCTTCAATTTACTCTTGCAACTAAATTTTCCTATGCCACTGGGGTTAGCATTTTTGCAAGCTTCTATTGCTTAGACCTGCATGGATATATCTTCCTTTCATCCTATCTATATTAGAATATTGGCATATTGACCGTCTTTTATTGATTGACCTCTTTTTTTTTCCTTGCTTTGAAGTTGCAAGGATGGCATGTACAGTTGTAATGTGATGCAGGAACAACATAGCTTTATAGTTTGCTAAGTGTTTTGGCTTTGCTTTGTTGTTGCCTCTACATTCTTCACCTGTAAGGATTCTTTAAAGAAACAATCTTTTCTACTCATGAGGGTTCAAAAGATCACTTTGCCATCAAAATTGAATGCCTTCAAAGAAAAGCAAGAGTTGCATCATAACAACTGTGACATCATTGAGGAGAGTGCTAAGTTAAAAAAGGAGTATGTGATTTATGTTTCCAAAGCCTATTTGCATTTATAATTAGATAATTAGTAGCATTTAACAAGCTAAAGTTTAATTAATTTACTTCAAAGAATTAATGTTCTAATGATGATTGGTTAGAAGAGCACCTTTGTATGGAACTTGAATGTCTTAGAATTTGTTTGGGGCTGCAAATAGTTGTATGTAATATATATATATATATTAGAGGCGGATTTCGGGGGTCCTAGGTGGCGCATGCTCTCTCTCTCTCTCTCTCTCTCTCTCTCTCCAAATGAGAGATTATTTTATTTATTTTCCGCTATCTCTCTCTAGTTGTGAGGTTAACTAATTTTTTGCTTATTTTTATTAGATCATCCCAAAATCTTATTTTTCTATCATACTATTTCTCTCTTCATGGATGAGAGAAATATCATCTTAAACTTCTCTTCTTCTTTTTTCACTTATATTTCTCTCTTTATTTATATATTTTTTTCATTTGAATCATTAATAAGATGCAACATTTTTATATATTTATTGTTCATTATAGAATATTTATAAATTAGATATGAAAAGATACTATAATAGAACAGTTAAAATAAATGAGCATAATAATATATAGGTGAAATAAATGTGTTGAAATTAATTTATATGAGAATGATAATATTTTTTTTCATTATTATAAAATTTATCTTTTTATAACAACTATAATAAAAAAAATTAAAACACTAATTTTAAATTAAAATAAATGTACTGAGTACAGTCTAATTATAGAATGACTTTATTTGATCTAAAATTAAGCAAAACATAGTACACAAACTTTAATTTAAGCTTAATTTAATAAACCAACAATGAATTCAATCTCAATTAACTTTCAATATCTTAAGCCACTTTTAATCCAAAATACACATAATTTCATAAATAAATAAAGGTTAAAACATCCCAGTAAATTAACAGTGTTGAGCTGATGCTTGGTAGCTTATTTAGAAAGATTTACATATATATATATATCACTACATATCATACTCTTTCTATATCCAACACCCAAAATTTTAATATTTCATGCATATCATTTATAGACAACTTTAATATTAAATATGTCACTCATATAATTCATTCATACTATCACCCATATCAGCTTATAAACTTTAATATTTTATTCATTGCACCCATATTTAATATATGAGTAGGGGTGTAAACAAGTCGAGTCGAGCTTGAGCCAGAGGGTGTTCGAGCTCAACTCACGACATCGGAAGGAGCTCGTCGAGCCGCTCGATTTTATTTTCACGCCCGCCAATGGCTATTTTCGCGCCCGGTTTCACTGCATTCTCCAGTGGATAAAAAAGAGTTGTGTTTCTCAATCAACGGGCCAACTGCAGCTTTAACATTTAATATACCTATTTTTGAGAAAATTTGCACTGTAGCTATCACAACTTTCACGATTTCTTTTTTGAAAAGCTAACTACAGTTTTTTTAGATTTAAATTTAATAAAAATACTAATTACTTTATTTTAAAAAATCCTAAAAATAATTCGAGCCAACTCACAAGCTGAGCTGCATCTAGTTCAAGCTCGACTCGTGAGCTCGATAAGCTCGGCTCGTGAGTCCATAAACAAGTCAAGTTCGAGCCATCTCGTGAGCCAACTCGGTTCACTTACACCCCTATCTATGAGTAAAGTTGATAAGAATTATGAAGTGCTGAAAGTAGAAACAAGTGTCAAAATACTACATGACAACATAACTGGTCAAAGGGCAAGAAGCATTAGAACCTGTAGTTGGTTGGTCACCCCCTTTATTGGCACATCTGTGACATATCTTTCCATGGGTTACTAGCAGACAATTCAAATCAAACTTTAAGTCATTGGGTATCCTCTTGTTAAGATGAAGATAAGCCTTCTCCCTGTCTGCCTTCATCGGAACCCAACCAATGGATTTTGTAATACGAAATATCTGTAACATATTTGCAGCAACCAGTCATTAATCAATAATATTAAGGCTTCATTTGGGACGGCTTTCTTCATGCTTTCCTAAAACAACTTTTTAATAAAAAAATAAAATCTTATACTAGAGAGCTGCTTCAAGAAGCAGTAAAAAAGCCGTCCCAAACAAAGCCTAAGACAAATATAAAAAGTAGTATACAATCTGGTAAGATCCACTCACATGGGTATCTACAGGGAAATCTTCTTGCTGAAGATGGAACATCAGAACACAGGCCACCTGTTATTGTTTAATCAGATTTTACTAAACAATCATATGGTGGGTCTAAATATGTCATTAGTACATCACATGCTATGAGAGAAACTCAATGCATTTAAATATCATATTTATGTCTAATCCATGTGATGAAAATTGCCTCCCACATCCCGCAAGACTAAGGCTTCGTTTGGGACGACTTTCTTATTGCTTCTTAAAGCAGATTTCTAGCATAAAAATTTTATTTGTTGTACTCGAAACCTACTTTAAGAAACAGTAAAAAAGCAGTCACAGACAAAGCCTAAAACAACAAACCAAGTTTAGATAAAATTTCTAGTTCAATAGTAAAGGTTTAAATTGATCATGTTCAGATTTGTAAAAGAATTGAGAAAATCTATCCACTGCTGTTCACTTAATTTCTTATCAAGTTTGTGCTGAGATTAAACATTAATCAACTCTTATCAAGCTTTAATCAATTTAAATAATTGTATACCAATGATTTAAACATATCCCCTAATTATTGAACATAATTGAATTCATCAATTTCCACCAAATTTATCATAATTTGCAAGGTATTTATTTAACTATCAATAAGAAAATCTCTAAATTTAGATACAACAACAACATCCTATTACATGGGTCACCTATTATCTTTATTTAGATATCTGACTTTATTTTATAGTTTTATCATATATAAGTGTTAAAAGACGAGGATTTGAGAGGGAAAAGCTTAAATTTTATTAAGCAATCTACTCCCTATTTATAGATCTATACAAGGTGTATCGATAAGGAAACAAATAACTCTTATAATAATGAGAATACAATTATTCCTAAATTAATGGGAGGAATTAATGCTATCCATGTAGTCTTCCCACGGATTACTGTTCACAGCCGTGGATATCTTTGGGATCGTAAGGTTGAGATTTAACACTTCCCCTCAAGCTGGGAAATATGGATCCGTCATTCCCAGCTTGTCAATCATTCGGAGAAAGACAGTACTGTCCAATCCTTTAGTAAGGAAATCTGCAAGTTGATCATATGATGATACATGGTCAACACTTACTAGACCACTGTCTAATTTTTCTTTAATAAAATGTCTGTCCAGCTCTATGTGCTTGGTCCTGTCATGCTGGACTGGATTGTGAGCTATGCTGATCGCTGATTTGTTGTCGCAATGTAGCTTCATGGACTCATCCCACTTAACTTTTAGATCTTCTAGGATTATTTTGATCCACAGTAGCTCACATATTCCCAAGGCCATAGCTCGATATTCTGCTTCTGCACTGGATCTTGCCACCACATTATGTTTCTTGCTTCTCCATGTAACAAGGTTTCATCCAAGAAATGTGCAATACCCAGAGGTAGATCTTCTATCAACTGGTGATCCTGCGTAGTCAGCATCCGTGTATACTTCTAGTGTCATTCCACGATCTCTCTTAAAGAGAATTCCTTTTCCTGATCTTCTTTTAAGGTAGTGCAATATCCTGTCTACTGCTTGCATGTGAATCTGTTTTGGATTCTGCATAAACTGACTGACCATGCTTACAGCAAATGCTATGTCTGGTCTAGTGTGGGAGAGGTAGATCAATTTCCCTACAAGTCTCTGGTAGGCCCCTTTATCTACATCTGGATCTTCTTTAGCTTCTCCCAGTTTAAGATTAGGTTCTACTGGTGTTAGTGCTGGTTTACAGGATAGTTTACCTGTTTCTCTTAGAAGATCTTTGATGTATTTCTGTTGTGAAATGAAGATTCCTTTGCTGGAGTGAGCTACTTCAATTCCGAGGAAATATTTTAATCTACCAAGTTCTTTGATGTCAAATTTCTTAGTAAGACTTTTCCTTAAACTGACTTTCTCCTCTTCATTATTTCCGGTCAAAATAATATCATCAACATACACTAATAGTATTGTGACTCCCCCTGAGTCTGAGTGTTTGAAGAATAGTGTATGATCCCCTTGACTCTGTCAATACCCATTCCGGAGCATGAATTTAGAGAATCTTCCAAACCAGGCCCTTGGTGATTGTTTGAGCCCATATAGAGCCTTTTTCAGTCTGCATACTTTGTTGCCTTCAGATTTTTCTTTAAATCCTGGTGGTATTTCCATAAATATCTCTTCTTCTAAGTCCCCATGCAGGAATGCATTTTTCACATCCAATTGTTCCAGGTGCCAATTGTATTTGGCTGCTAGTGAGAGTAGTATTCGGACAGTATTCATATTGGCTACAGGCGCAAACGTTTCTTGGTAGTCAATGCCATACGTTTGAGTAAACCCTTTTGCCACTAGTATTGCCTTATATCTCTCTAGTGTTCCATCAGCATTGTATTTCACTGAGAACACCCATTTGCAGCCAACCGATTTTTTCCCTATCGGTAGGTTGACGGTCTCCCAAGTTTTTCTTCTCCAGGGCCTGCATTTCATCCTTCATAGCATTTTTCCAATTTATATCAGATAATGCCTCAGAAACATCTTTAGGAATACGGATATCTTCTAATGAAACAAGAAAATTTTTGTGTGACGATGAAAAGTTGTTGAAAGATATAGAGTTGTTTATAGGATATAAGAGAGGTGGTGAACTTACCTTATTTTCAGGAGATTGTTCAGATTCTTGGATCTGCTTTGGAGTACAACTTGAGCTTGTACGTCTGGAGTAAACCTTTCCAAATCTAATAACGTTGTCATTTGTTTCCCTTTCTTGGGTTTCAGGTGAATTGTTTTGAGGTGGTGGAGGAATGTCAAGAGGTGCAAGTTCAATTTCCTCATCTTCCTCAAGTTCAGTCTCCCCCTGAAGATGAGTTTTTGAGAAATATGAATTTTTCTCATCAAAGGTAACATCAATAGAAACAAAGGTTTTTCTTGTGGGAGAATGATAACACTTATAACCTTTTTGGGTAGCTGAATAACCAACAAAGATGCATTTGAGTGCTCTTGGATCTAATTTTCCTCGCTCATGGCTGTGGATATGAACATAGGCAGTGCATCCAAAGATTTTGGGTGCAATATTATGATGGGTTCGAAACTCTGGGTAAAAAGAGGACAAGGTCTCCATTGGAGTTTTGAGGCCTAAAGCTGTTGAAAGTAATCGATTTATGAGATAGGCTGCAGTTAAAAGAGCTTCCCCCCAATAGGATTTGGGTGTATTGTAGTGAAATAGGAAAGCTCGGGTGGTGGCTAGAAGGTGACCATTTTTTCTCTCTGCAACCCCATTTTATTATGGGGTGTGAACACATGAGAACTCATGGATGATCCCTTCATTCTGGAAGTATGAGAAAAGGGTTTGGTTGAAATAATCTTTGGCATTATCGGAGCGGAATCTCCGTATTTTTACCCCAAATTGATTTTGGATCATAGAATGAAAGATGGGAAGAATGGTGTTAACATCAGATTTATTTTTAAGGAGATAGATCCAAGAGACTCTAGTGCAATCATCAATGAAAGGCACAAACCAGCGTGCCCCAGAGATATTGGGGATTTTTTAGGGTCCCCATATATCACTATGAATAAGGTAGAAAGGAGTGTCACATCTCTCACTTTTGTTTGGGAATGAGGTTCTTTTATGTTTAGCCAACTCACAGGTTTCACAATGAAAATTTTTATTTTCTTTTTTCTGAAACAGTTGTGGATACATATGTCTTAGGATATCAAAAGACGGATGTCCTAGTCTATAATGATGAAGCCAAATAGTGGAATTCCTATCTACTAGGGATAACATAGAGCAACTATTATTAAATTGGTTTGGTTCTTCTAGATAGTACAATCCTGCTTTCTCCTTAGCAAGTTCAATCTTCTTCCCCGATCTTTGGTCCTGAAATAAGCAATAAATAGGGTTAAATAAGGCTTGACAATTATGGTCATTGGTAAGTTTTTGTATTAATATTAGATTTGTGGATAATTGTGGTACGTGGAGGACGTTTTTCAGGGTGAGTAAGGGAGATAATATGATGTCTCCTTGGCCAGCTACCGTGGTAAGAGAACCATCAGCAGTGATGATTTTCTTATTGTTTGGGCAAGGAGTATAGTTTATGAGGTGGGTAGGTGAGTGGGTCATGTGATCTGTGGTTCCTGAATCAATTATCCATAATTCATTTAGATGATTTCTGGAAGCACTTAAACTGAAAGAAATTGGAGTCTTACCTGAGAGTGCAAGTGAAGAAGAAGCATTTGATTTTTCAAAAGATACCAGGAGTTGTTTTAATTTGTCAATATCTTCTTTATTGAATTCTCCAAGGCTGGACCGTGCTTCTGGCTTACTTGTAGTGTTGTTGGCATGTGATGTGCTCCTTGGTTCACCCTTTTGATTCCACTCCTTGCTGGGGGGTTTACCATGTATTTTCCAGCATATTTCTTTTGCGTGTCTTGACTTTTTGCAATAGCTGCACCAAAGTGAGTCCTTGTCTTTGAACTTTGAAGGATCTTTACCCTTCTCCTTCCATGACGATTCTTTGTTCATCACCATTGCTGAGCTTTCAACTGTCTTTGGTTCTAACATTACTCCTCGTCAACTTTCTTCTGCGCGAATGAGAGAAATGGTTTCGTTGAGTGATGGCGTCTCTTCCTTGCCGAGGATCTGAACTCTAACTTGGTCAAATTCTGCATTGAGTCCTGCAAGAAAATCATAAACTCTATCTTTTTCAATAAAGTTCTTTAGGATCGCAGCATCCTCCGGAAATCTGATTCAATGCACCCAATGTTTAAAATTGCGTATTCGGGTATTGAGGCGTTTTTCATTCATGAGGCGAGGCGTAAGCCTCAAGGCGTTTTGAGGCGTAAGCCTCAAAATCAAAAGATTGTGTAAACATAAAATGATAAATTTTTTATATACTAATGAGTGAATAATATAAAACATAAAAAAAGTATAAGATATGAAGTGAAATCAAAATATCTCAATAATAAGACAACATGAAATATAGTTCAACTCAAAATTCTATTTCCCAAATCCCAGTATTCTTTTTATTAACATATAATTCTAATTTCCAAAAATAAATAGCAATGATATATCACATAAGAACTAATAAGTCATTAGCACTGTCATTACTAAGGGGTTCTTTATTTGAATCATCATTATGGTGAACTGCTCTCTCCCTTTCCTCCTTCCTATAGAGTCCAATGTTGGGCATTTACTCCAAGATTTATGTAAGTTTTAATATATATAGCGTGAAGCGTAAGCCTCATGCCAGTGAGGCGAAGCGGGCCTCAAGGCGGGCCTCAACCAAGTTGAGGCGCAAGCCTCATAAAAAAGACTCAAGGCGTAAGCATCGAGGCGTTTTTTACTGGAATTGCGCAAAGGCGGGCCTCAAGGCGAGCCTCATATTGTGCAATTTTAAACCATGAATGCACCTATAGTGATCAAGTTCTTGCCACAGATTTTGTAGAATGGTGGCATATTCCGTCACGGTCTTACTCCCCTGCTTCGTGCTTCCAACTTTGACTTTAACTTCAAAGATTTGGGCCGCGTCACGAGCTTTGGAGTAGGTTTGTCTGGCAGCATCCCATATGTCCTTTGTCGTTGAAAGGAACATAAATGTGTCACTAATTTCTGGAGTCATGGAATTCCACATCCATGACATAATCATGGAGTCTGCTTCATCCCATGCCCCAAATTTGGGATCTCCTTCTTTCGGTCCTCCTCCAAGGAGATGATGTATTTTACCTTTCCCCTTCAAGTAGATCTTCACAAATTGAGACCACTTCAGGTAGTTCTTCCCATTTAGACGATAGGAAGGTTGTATGTTTTGAAGGTCACCTCGTCCTTGGTGCACCATCGACTCCTCATTTTGCTCAACGCTTTGGGAGGAATTAATTTCTGATATTGGAAAGCAATTAAGGCTTCCTAAAAATTTTCTTTGTTCGACAATAAAGGTCAAAGGTTTTTTTTTTCTTTTTCTTTTCTTCTTCTTTTTTTTTTCTCTGGTTTACTAAACCAAACTGGCCAAGCCTTTCCAAAAACTCAGATCAGGATTAGGCAAGAGGTCGGCTCCAGAGAAGAAGCCGATCACTTCTTTCGCACGCAGGAGCCGCTCGAGGAGGCTTCTCTACCGGTCCCTTCGACGATCAGGACGCCTTCGACGATCGAGACACCTGGGACGCCTTCGATGATCGGGATGCCTTCGACGATCGGGACGCCTGGGACGCCTTCGACGATCGGGACTCCCTGTCGGATCGGATGCTTGCTCCTGTCGGATCGAATGCTTGCTCCACGCGAGGCTTCTTTGGCTCCTTCGGATCCTTCGTGGCTATTCGACGACGTTCCTTTGACGACTTTCCGCCAACGGCAACGAAGGCCTCTTTCACGAAGTTTTCCCTCCGGTGAGCTCTGATACCATGTTAAAAGACAAGGATTTGAGAGGGAAAAGCTTAAATTTTATTAAGCAATCTACTCCCTATTTATAGATCTATACAAGGTGTATCGATAAGGAAACAAATAACTCTTATAATAATGAGAATACAATTATTCCTAAATTAATGGGAGGAATTAATGCTATCCATGTAGTCTTCCCACGGATTACTGTTCACAACCGTGGATATCTTTGGAATCGTAAGGTTGAGATTTAACAATAAGCTTCTAATAGTATGCAATTAAATAAAAAATAAATAAAATTTTAATAAAATAATATACAATAAGTCATCATATAATCAAGTTAATCATCATTAAATGAGCATTTTATCAAATTCTAAATGTATTATTTGTTATACAACAAACGAATATATTCACAAACATAAATGAATAAACAAGTCAGCATTCAAATTTATTCATTTACATGATTAGTTTTTAGAATCTTGTGCAAATTTTGATCAATTATATAAATAAATAAATATAAATGAGACTTAGGCTTCGTTTGGGATGGCTTTCTTACTGCTTCTTAAAGTAACTTTTTAGTTAAAAAAATAAAAATTTTGTACTAAAAAGCTGCTTTATGAAGTAGGTAGAAAGTTGTCCCAAACGAAGCCTTATACGAACAAGTATTGAGTTTTTAATCAAATGCACTTGTTCGTTTACAACCCTACTTATGTCTATTTATTGACAAAAATTTACTGCATAAAAAAATAAAAAATAAAATAATAATAAAAAGTTATTGCATGTGAGGAAATACCGCAAATATAAGTAAATTAAAAAAAAGATCTGCATGTGAGAAATTAAGATGTTGACTGTAACGGCAAAACCAACCGACTGAAGCCCCAAACGATACGACGATTCGCCCACCGACTCTCTCGACAGGAACCGACATACTCACGATACAAAAATAAAACCTCCTCTCATTCAAACGGTTACACGCACACTCACGCTCTCAGAAAGACAGAGAAGAAGAAGGATTTAGGAAGCATACCTGTGCTCTCTATCTCCGTCAAGCAAATCGATCGCCTGCAGCCGCCGACCGACTGCCGACGTCGACTCCGATCCGATCCCTCCGTCGACCCTGCCTGAGCCGACGCCACCGCCTATCGACGCCGAACCCGCCTCCGTCGCCGACCAAGGAATCCCGAGCCGTGCGTGATCCCTCCGCCTCTGCCCTAGCCCGACTTCTGGCTTTCCTTCCCGATCTCCCTCTCTCTGTTTCTATAAAAGGATATATATTATATAATATATATAATAGATATATTATATAATAATATATAATACATATTACATTATAATATATATCATATGATACTTGTATATATAATATAATATATATTATAACATATGTAATAAAAAAAAAGAGAGATGGAGAAAAATTTTCAAACAGGTGTCGAAGACCCCGGCCGTCGTACCTTAGGTCCGACCGGGATGGTTTTAAAATTTGAAGACCCCGGCCGTCGCATCTTAGATCCGGCCGGGATGGTTCCAAATTGAAGACCTCACGCAGTCGATCTTAGATCCTGGTGGGATGATTTAAATTCGAAGCCCCTACGCCGTCGACCTTAGGTCCGGGTAGGAAGAAACTACGGCAGTGCCGTCCCGATTTCTCCCTCGGTGGGGAGGAGACGCCGGGAGGCTGCCGAAATTTTCAGTGAATTACAGAGGACTTGGACTACAAAAATCTAAAATTGATTTGAGCATAATTCAAACATAAAAATCAATTTTAATAAACTTTGATCAAATAATGTTTTACCTACACTTGAAATGAACTCAAATCTAATTTGATTTGAAATTGACTTAATATGTGAGACATTCAAATAGAAATTTTCAATGTTTTTGTACTCAAAGAAATGGTAAGATTGTTGACCTCGATTTTGCCCAGACCCGGGCCTAAAGAGTTGACTTGGTCAAATTGACCAAGCCAGACCCTATGGCCCTCCCCACTGGGTTCAGTGGGTCGAGTCGAGTCTGTCGAGCCCGAGCTTGGACCCTGGGTCAACCCGGTTGACCAGGTCAACCAGAATTGACCAAATGAGACCCTTTAAGCCTAAAATCTTTTTTTAATTTATTTTGCATGGTTTCTTGAGCTCGAGCCCCACCCCCTTGACTCCCTTGACTGGTTTGACCAAGTCAATCGTTGACTTGGTCAAACTAAGTCTTAAATAGGTTTAAATAACCTATTTAGAGCCCAATTAAGTCCCAATTAATGCCCTTAACCCCTCCAAACGTTTTAAAACTCCAAATCCCGCCTAAATCACTCCCTCTCTCTCTGATATTGATCATAGATCTCATCTCCACCGTCCAAGAGAGGAGAGGGGATTTAAATAGTGAAATTTAGGTTTTGGAAAGGGACTTTTTTTTCTTGCCCTTTCTCGAGACCGCCTGGACACTTGAGATTTTGTGTGAGAGCTTTAGAGAGACCCCTCTTCCTTTCCCTCGCCGAACCCGACCGTCCAAGGCCGCCGCCGGCGAGATCTCCGGCCACCCGAGACTATTCCCGTTCCACGACGAATCCCGTCCGATCGAGGCCTTTTAGGAGCACGAGTTCAACAGGAGAGTTGTTCCTTGGGAGTCCACGAGTCCAACGAGACCAAGAACTTCTGAATCCACCGTGTGGATTGAGGTAAAACTCAAACCCTAGTTAGAACACTTAGGGTTAATTAGCGTCGTCATTAGCGCGTATTAATTCTAGTAAAATAGCCCCCATGAATGCTCTTCATATGTAGATTGCATGTCCAAAATTTCATTCGATTTGATACAGTAGATTAAGAGAACGAAGCAAAAACACGGTCTAGGGTTTCGGGTGACGTTTTCGTCCGTCAGGGCTTGATCCCGACCGTTGATCTGGCGATCAGCGGTTGGGATCTCGTTGTTCCGCGGTTTGGAACAACGCCGGTTCCGGATCCCACTGGACGGTTCTCGGTCCGGCTAGATCAGAGCCGTTGGGCTCTTTCCACGCAGATCCGACGGCCTACAGAAGGCGCTGACGTGGATTAGTGAACCGAGCGGGCCCCGCCGCCGCCGCAATCATTGCCCAATGATTGGCGGCGGCGCCAATCATTGGCCGCAGACCGCGCGCCCAATCCCGGGCCGCCACGTGTCCCGCCGTCCGATTTTCTATTAAATAATTATTAAAAATTTATTTTTAAACTGTTTTAACTTCAAAAAATTGTAGAAAATCCAATTTTGCTCCGTTTTTGACGTATAACATATCGAATCGCTCGGATTTTTATCCTCTTTAATTTAAAATTATTTTCATTTAAAAAATTATAGGTATATATTTATTTACTTTAAAAACAGTAAAAATACCTCTTTTTTTATTATATTTTAATTAAATATTAATAATATTATAATTATTATTATTTTATTAGTGTAATTATCATTACTATGATGATTATTATTATTATTATTATTATTATTTTATTATTATTATTATTTATTTATTATTATTATTATTATTTTTTTAAAATTATTCTTATGTTATTTCAAAAATAAAATACCTTTTAAGTCCTTTAAACTTGCAAATTGTATAACTTTCTCGTTTTTAACCCGATTTTAGCGCACAACGTCTTGTTTTGATCGTATTTTGATTCTGCACATCCTGGAGTCTGCACTGCACAAATATTTTTAGTATTTCTGTACTTATTTTGAAAACAGCAAGCTGTATTATTTTCAAATATTCTTTTTATTATACTTAGACTTTGAAATTACATAACTTTGTCGTTTTAAGTCCGCTGCCGACGCACAATACCTTGTTTTGGATGTACTCTGAATTCTGCATATTTTAAAACTATTTTCAGATGAAAATTTTGTCTGTATCTCCTGTTATTTTGAAAACAGCAAAACTACACTATTTTAAAACATTATTTTATTATATTTAAACTTCAGAAACTATATATTCGTCGTTTTAAGTCGGTTTTCGATGTGAGACCCCTCGTTCTCTTCAGCAAGACGAGCTTTATGTCTTGAAACTATTTCCAGCCCTTGATTTTGGCTGCTTTGACAGATCATTATTTGGATTCGATTATTCTAGTATTTTTGATATTAAATATTAATTACGATAATTATTTTCAGGATACAAATTATTTTTAAATCGTTTTGGGACTGGTGAGAGTGTTTAGTGGGTCTCCCTATATCTATGTATTATGAATTGATCTACCTTTTAATTATTTTATTTTCTAAAATATATATTTATATTTATAAGTATTTTGAAACTATTTTTAAATCTACTTATACATAAATCCTAACTTTGGGATACCCGCTATCGTGTGAAATTTTAGACATGGATTCTGGATATGAAGAGCAATCATGGGGGAGTGGGTTAGTGAATGGTTGAGTCCCAATCATTCACTAATCATCTCTTTAGGTGTCTTTACTTTTTTATCTTTCGTAGATTGCATGTGTAGGTCGTCGCACTACCACCACTTAGTTTAGGTTCTCCTAGATCTAAGGACATGGTGTGTTTATTTATTTACTGTACTCCCATGCATTTATTATCCTGAGGGTTAGTGTAAACATCACTTTAAACTCCTACAACGTAGTGACACCCTAAGGACAAAAATTAAGGACCTGTCTAGCAAACTTAGAAGTTTTCTAGGAGCTAGGATAGATCCCAGAACGACATGAAAACTTCAACATTTAAACTTAGTGACATCATAAACCTCTCAGAATTTTCTAGGAATTTTTAGGGCTTGTTAGACCCCTTAGTTAACTAACCCTAATTAACCTGTTAATTAAGGCCCCGAGACCTTCCGGAAAATACAATAATTACATATTAGGTCAGAAAATTACCTATAATACTTTGAATTGACCAGAATATGACCCTTGACCTTAGATAAATAGGGCTCCCTAGTTTGACTTCAGGTTGACCCCTAATTTGACCATAGGTAGAAATTACCGTTTTGCCCCTAATAAATTATTAGAAATTATTAAAAATTCCAAATTTTCTCCAAACACTTGGGAACACTTTCTTAGGTCATCCCTGATATTTAGGAGTGATTCCAATCAGTTTGGAGCTTGTTTGGATCAAAACAGTAAAAAGGGCCCTTTCCTAGTTAATTTAGAAAATTCCCTTAAATACCCTATCTTTAGAAATTCATAACTAATTGTAGAAAATTCCAAATTAGGTAAACTCACTTGCATTAGACTCCAATTAGGTCCTAGTATTTATTGAAAATCTTAGGTTTCCAGAAAATGGCCTAGATTAGAAAGTCAACTTTTTGGTCAACCCCAGCCTATAGTCTAGGGCCCGAAACTTAGAAAATTCATAACTTTGGATAGGAAGCTCCGATTTCAGTCTACTACCTGTCTAACTACTCATATTAAGGTCTAGTATTTTCCTAGGAAGACAGGAGACCCAGACTTAGACTATTTCCCATAGTGACTTTTTGGACCCTTAGTCTAGTTCCTAGGAGGACCCGGAACTTTCCAAAATTGGCTAATACAATTTAAACTTCAAATATGAATACCCTAAGTTCTTAAAACTGATCAACAAATTGAAATAATTAAAAATGGATCTAATTCAATAACATTTGAATTTCAATTAAAACATCCTTTTTAGACCCCCAACATACTTGAACTCCAGATAATTTCAACTAACTACCCATATTAGGATTTATCCAAACCACACTAGCCTTACACACACATAGAATGGTTTGCTAGGGCACCACTTCTAGATCTAGGTTAGGCCACTGGGTTTTATTTTTCTGCTGTGTGCCGGAGCTTTCCGTGGTTTTCATTGCATGATGTTTGAAAAATGATTGGTGTGTTTGCTTACTTTCTCTGCACTCTGGATGTGAGCGCTAGATTTACCCCTAGGTTAGGAGCGTCATATATATACTGTTCTTCCGTGCAGGTGGCCATGCTCAAGCTGATAAAAGGGGGGGGGCACCATTATACTTTCTAATGTTGTCTTATGCAGGTGTTTGCTCAGCTCCCCCTAAATAAAAATGAGGGCTAAAATTAATAATTATAACTGCACAGATGGAGCTGCTTAGCCCTCATAATTAAGAGCATGGCTTGGCACAGGGTCAATGGTGTTAGCATTTTCATTCTTTATATAAACTGCTTGGGATGATTTTTATTAGGATAACCTTGCAGGGCTTTAGAATTTTCTGCTTTCTATTTAATGTAAAAATTTGTAATATTGTTAAGAGTTGTGAAAACAACTTCGAGTTGGGATATTCTTATCCAGTTCGGATTCCAAAAGAAAAAGGCATCCCTAAGGGGAGAGTCTTCTTCCATTTGGAAGATCGAGCTGGATGGCTTTAGATATCCAAAGAGAAAAGGCAATACCCCCATATTGGGGGAATTGTCTCTTCGTTTGGATATTCAAGCCACGACGGATCCAAGGAGTCCAAGGAGGAGTGATCCAAGGAGTGCAAGGAGATGATACCCAGGAGACTGAAGATATTGAAGATTGAAGACCCAATATCCCACTCAAAGTTGTTGGCGTCTGTCATAGGCTTAGAAATCCGGGTTGTTGGCAGTGGTGCCCGGCCACTTTACTTTTCTGCATACCCTGGGTTGTAATTAAAGGGCAGTTGGCCTATGGACATTTACTTGATTAGTTGGATTTATATTGATGTGTTTACCTGATTGCGCAGTAGAATTACCTGCTTTTTCTAGGTTTCTTTCTTGCATGCCGCTCTTGTTTTCGCCTGGATCGTATTAGGCTCTTTAAGGACTGAAAAATCTTTTATACTCATAACCAAAATTTAATATTTAAGTTTTAAATAATATAGAAACTTAACGAACATAGGAAACTGCCGGAACCGTCCGGGGTCGCATGCATATTACTGCATCTTCTCTCTCCTTCTAATAAGACATCTCCCTGCCTGCGGAGAGTCCGGATAATCTGGCCTATGAGGATGAAGTGCCGGACCTAGGGAGACTCAGTCTTTTCTAAAAATTATTTTATATTAAGCCTGTTTTTAAAATCCAAAGCATTCATGAGCTGACATTTCAACTAGCATGCATTGCATTAGTAACCAACTAATTAAGATTTAATTGCATTAGCTAGGAGCATTCACCCAACATAAGTCCAGGACCACTTAGGAAATTCTCTAGATGTCGGTCCTCTTTCTAATAAACTGTACCTCCCACCCATCTTTCATAATTGACCTGATAGCATGATTTTGAAGCGATTAGGTGGTTAGCTGGCTCCCCCAATCCAGGCCGGGATAAGTCCAGATCTTTGCATCGCATTAGCTAGGACACTGGTCTTAGTGTGTGTCGAACACTAAGTCCAAACTAGATTTAAGATTCGGGGCTACTACGTTCGGTCTCGTAGTATGCCTTAAATAGTAGGTAGGTCCCTTTCTTTTCAGGGACCCTAAATCCCACTTATCCGCGTTACAGGATGACGCCACCTCCATCCTTCTCTCACGCATGTGATTGAGTGTTTGATTTTTCTTCTTCCAGTTTCCATTTAGTACCCTAGAGCCTCCGAGTGCTGGTATGAGCTAAGCATGTCGATTCAGCCCTTCGGACCTTTCTTCCCTTTGAGTAGGATTTCCTAGTTTATACCCATGTGTCAATCCCACTTTAGGAGAGGATAATGTATGATCCTTAATCGAGAGTTTTCTCAGGCTCCGGCCTGGGATGTAATTAACCACGGGGGCTTGCGCCCGTGGGAAACTTGGTCTCCACAATCTACTAAACCCCATTCGAGCTCTTGCATCGGATGGGGGAAACCCGTGATTTGGTCATGTATATTACTACCCATCGAGGTGTGTTGGTGAAAGCCTCTATCCTCAATGGTTAGTCGTATGCACGATCCAATCTGTCCCTTCCAATCGGCCCGTTCGCGCGGTGCTCTTTCGGAGGTCCACAAAGATTATTTGAGTCCTTATTAAATCATAAATGATATTAATTACACAAACAATTCTAAAAAGATTGTGAGTATTTTAACTTCATATCGATGAGTGACAATGGGCATTGACTTTGGCTCTAACTACAACTACAAATTGATTAAAAAAAATGCAGAAACAACTATGTCTTGTTCTACTGACAATTTGACTTGATAGGAGAATTTTCTTAAAAAGATTTGAGAGCCTCTTATGTGATTGGGATGAAGAATTTGAAGGTGATATTTAAATGAAACTTGAAACCATGAGTTAAAGGGTATACTCATATTGCAAAGATGAAAATGTAAGAGAAAACTATTTTGAGGAAGGTTAAAGACTGCTGTCATTGTCACCTCAATCTTCTTCTTAATGAAGTTGTGTTCGATTAATAAATTCTAGAAGTTGAAAATAATCAAGTCAAAGATTAGTTCTCCAAAACTTACATTCACATCTAACTATATGGCATCTACATATAGAGATGGGTCAAAGAATATGTGAAATATACATGAGTCATTCTATTGGCCATCAAATATGTTTTAAGCTCCAACATGACACTAAAGTATACTACAATTCACCTATAAGAAGGAATAGGGAATTTGTAGTGCCCACAACAACTAGTTTGCAAGCAAGGACAAAGAGCTTGTATCAAATAAATTAGTCTACTTATGGGAGATAATATGAGAGCTTCTAGCGAGCAAGATAATTCTCCTACGAATACTAACATGATCTCCTACTATCCATTGAACAAGCATTTTCTGTAAGCTATGTTGAGTGGGATATTAACAGCAAAGGGATATCTTCTATGTGCTATAAATGAAATCTAATTTGGAATAACGCCACCGAATCCGCAACATGTGTGCAAGCGGACAGAAGGCGTTCGTAGGCCCTTAAATGAAAATTTGGGCATTTCTTAAATAAAATCACCCTCACAAATGGATCATATTTAAATATTTTAAAATGCCCCTTATGTATTAAATATGACCCCTTAAACTAAAATCAATCCTGCATGTGCTCCGACAGAACTATTAAAGTTACAAACTCAAATCGTCGAGAATGCTGCGCAGGATCAAATGCTAAAACCCGCATGGGCCCCGGCGAGCGTGTTATTGGTACACACGTGACGTCTAGGGATGCTGCGCGGGTTAACAAATGAATTCAGGTTCGAAACCGATCCTTCTATACGGGTCAATAGAAGTCGACAGGGTTCGAACCATTAAGCAAATATAAAGTTGTGGCGACCGATATATTTGCTTTAAAATATTCATATTAGACCATCAAGGCCTACAACAATGTGAATTCACTAATAAAGGCTCAAAGCCTACAAAACCCGATCCTCTGTCAACAGTCCGACAGAGTTGACAAGGTTCAATCCATAAAAAGAAATGACCCTCAAAAACCCCGATGATGGCCGTGTTGAACGAAGATATCAACCGGAGGGGTCCATTCACAAATATTTTTTTAAATACCATTCATACAAAATTCTACAAAAATACAAGCGACCTCAACTTCACCCCGATGATGGCCGTGTTGATTGGAAATCTCAACCGGAGGGGTCAAATTTCAAATCTCAAATGGGTCAAATCTCAAATCCAATAAAAGTCCAAATTTTTGAAATAAAACCAATCACCTAAAAAACTTAAAACCGAAATTCATCAACCTTCCGCAACCATTTGTCGGGGGTGATAAATCTGAAATTAACCTCAGCTCACAAAGAGTGAATGTGTGTTGGGTGTATCACTTTGATTCATCCTCAAATAGTCTCTTGCCAACAGGGACGTGGCACGTGCCCTCTGATCGGGTGGTTTTGCCGCAAAATGGCACCATTATATTACGATCACGGCCAAAGCTCGTATGTTCCCTAAAGGCGTCAAACCCTTGAGCGATGGATCATAGGGTATATTCGATAGGCATAAAGCCCTCTGTCAGCTAAGGTGGATTCATATATATCCCCTTAGACAAATATCAATCCAGGTCTACAAGGTATTCTTGAACGAAGCAACCCATGGCTGCCGACAAGGTGCCTTCTGTCAGGTTGGGTCGACTACCTCCTCTGACTAAGTAGACCAGGGATCATGACGGCCCGGGACGACGGAACCATGGGATCTTGATCGGGCTCGTCTTCATTTCCCCCACCACCAGTTTTAAGTTTGTGGTGATAAACTCTAAATTTCAAACTTCTAAATTCAAAACCCTAAATTATTGTTATTATACGATAGGTTCATTACTTATATGAACGCTTGAATGACTAGCCTTAATCGAAAGTTCTCTCTTGTTATCAGGAGGGGTAATTAACTATAGGGGCTTGCGCCTATAGGAAACCAGAACTCAGATCAAAAAGTCCTCACTAAATGAGGGCGAAATCTCTGGGTAGTGTCTTATCTACAAACCCAATCTGCCTTCTGAAAATTCCCCCGGGATCACACATCCCAAAATTGGAATTTTTCGGAGCCCACATAAGAATTGGGACTTCTGGAAGACAACACCATATACAATCCAAAAGCAACGCATACAAATCCATAATACCATAAAGATAACCTTTTTCCAGCTCTTACTGCTTTTTTCCATCTGGAAATTTTTTTGATAAAGGATTATTAAAGAAAGATTCAGAGGAAGAAGGAAAAAAGAATGCTGCAGAAAAGAATATCTTTCTTCAACTTGAAAAAAATATGCCAATCAACATCCATTTTTTCAAAACAATTCTGAGGAGCAGAGCTGGAACATGTTCTGTAACTCATTAACTACTAAAATGTTGCAACTCAGTAACTAAGATGTCTGAATCCTGTTTGTTTGCTAATGTGTTTGTACAGATGTGAATAGAAGATGATCAGCTATTCAGCAAAGTGCATGAAATAATCTCAAAATTACATCTTGCAAGAACATTAGGGGCAAGCTTTGAATTGAAATATAAAAGAAGCTGTTTTAGCTAGTATCAAAGAAGGAGATAATCACTTCTCCACTTGAAAGATAATTCCATAATTATAAACCAATAATCACTTTCTTGGCATAAGGCTAGTAGCCACCTGAAAATTTTCAATTCATAGAATAATCAATATTCAAATAAGCCTTAAAATTTGTCAGTGACTTCCCTTGCTTTGTTCGGAGTAAGCTTCTGCATAAGCACTTTCATTTTCCTTTCCAATCTCTAGCTTCATTGTGTTATTTGCTTAATTAAACGGCATCCACACTATGCTTAAGATATTTGACCAAGTGCTTGTCCTTCGCTCAATAGCTTAATTACATCCATACAAGCTTTTAAATTGCAAACACATGATTCGTACATCGAAATTTTATGGGACGATTACTACCCTGAAAAACATACCATGTTGATCAAATAATGAGATTTAAAATAACGACGGTATTGCATGTTCTTGACTGCAATCTGATGCCAACTTCTCCCAACAATGCTCAATGATGAGGCTATTAGAAGGCTCTCAAAGTTGAAGACCATAAAAATCATAACCTTTTTATGAATTTAAAAATAAATTGTGGCACAGTTTGCCAACTTATACATATAAGGAAAGAGCTCTTAAGCTAGATCCCAGAAGTTCATTTTCTTATTGTCTCAACTCCGTACGAAGGCAATAGCAAGGTCACCTTCGCCTCATCCAAGCGGATTTGCATTGACATAAGCTTTGATCCCACCTCCTAAAAATTCATGTGTGAATCATTTTTCCCACTAATGCTTTGGGAATCGATGATAATCAATCTTGAGAATGCATAGCAGTGGAATTTGACATTGGTAGCCAGTTATGCAAAGAAGAGGTTATGTCTAATATCCTAGTTTTAATGTGCTCAAGAGGCTTGTCTATGAAGCTATCTGAACCAGGGCTAACCAAAGAGCTCCTAAATAGCAAAAGAAAGTCATATGGGTAAAAAATAAATGATTTTACGGTAATGCAAGTATGTTATTATTTGAAGGAGCGTCGTAGTCAATCTATCTACTTGAGATAAATAACTCAACCCTCTTGATTTAATTCAAAAGGATAGTAGGAGTAGGATTGACTCATCTTAGCCTTTGGATTTTGTACGAAATACAACATAATTTTTAGCCTGAAGAGTTTGGAGCTATGATGTTGTGAACTGAGGAGAAGTATCACAACAATCAACCATATGATTAATGTAATTCAAATAGAACACAAAATAAAGTTACAAAAAAAACTACCAATTGTTGCACCGCTAGCTATTATACCAAACTGAGAAGTTCTTAAAATTAAATGTATGATCATCTGATGTAGATAACCTACCAGGTATGTTGGAGTAGGTAACTAGTGCCCATTAGTATAAGAGAATGTTGAGTAGCTCTAAATAGTAAACGATTCCACAAAAAGATTTCCAATGCAATGTAAAGTCAAATCAATAACTTCTTCCTAACAAAGGAATTGATATGTCGAAATTTACTAGCACAAGTGTTGCTTTGGTTTGTGGTTGAAATCAAGAACAAATAGTTAAAAGTTAACTAAAACTATCACTAAAGGTAGTTGAAAATGAAATTAGTCTTTGATTAATGCCCTTCCTATAAAATCCATCAGTGGGGATCCTAAGAATGTTACTCCAATGTTCAAGTCAACAAGATAACAAATGATATTGAGGTTCTTGCGAAGAGGATGAAGGTTGACTTCCCTGAGGAAGTGTTATGGTTATTGGATTATGGAAATAGTGGCGAAGGATTCTCCAACTAAGTTGTGGCTTATCTTGTGTTTAAATGATCATTTGAGATCAGAGCTATCTATTATTTTAAGACCCAATTAATTAGAACAAAAAGAGTTTGATAAGTTATATTATCAAGATCTTCAAGGGATGTAACAAATTATCAAGAAAATGGTATCCATGAAAAGGATGTTGATTGGCAATTAGCCGTGTGCCCTACATCACTGACGTGGGCTTTAACTAAGGCTTCTTTTGGGATGGCTTTTTAACTGCTTCTTAAAGCAACTTTTTAGAAAGTTGCTTTAAGAAGCAGTTAAAAAGACATCCCAAAGAAGCCTAATTAGCATATTAGTTCTTTCGTAGGATGAATATCTTCAGTTTGTTGAACTGTCAGTATCTTCGAACTGTGAAAGCCAGAATTTACAGTAAAATAAAAAAGGGAAAGGCTACCGTCTTTGGACCAATCCCCTTGAACTGTGAAAGCTCAGTCTTCACTTCTGCAACCGACAATCCCCTTAAATATTCCAGACAAATCTGCCCCCTTCTCTCCATCAAACCCCTCATAATGTTCTTAATTCGACCAGCCTTGGTGGTTGCCAAGCCTCCACACCTAATGGCTTTCTCCAAGCTCCTTATCTCCGCATTAAGAACCTTCACGGGATTGAAAAGATCATACCTTAACCTAAAGAAAAACAAAAAGGTTACTTTTTGTATTAGGGTTTTAAGCGGACCGGAGCCATACCTCTTCCCAAGTGGGGAAAGCGGACTTGAGGGAAGCGAAGGCCCTCCGGGAGTTGGTCTCGGTCGTGTTCTGCGAGAGAAGAATGCTCACAAGTCCGTCCATAACGCTCTCGTCGGAAGAGAGCGGGGATTTGGCGGAGATCGTCGCCGGTCGGCGATAGCGTTCGAACTCCTTTGGGAAGCCCTGAAAAGCAAGGAGATCATCGCGCACGGACCGGCATTGCTCCGCAGTGGGAAAGGGAAGGTCTGGGTATGGCTCCGGCGGATCCATTGCCGCGGCGAGCGATCTTCGTGGTTTTTGGTACCGTGGCATTCTTTTGAGGACTGGATTAAAGGAGCCGTTTGGCGGGCAAATTTTCAGTCTAAGCATCATTAGTAAGTTAATTAAGAATATAAGCATAATTAAAAAAAAAATTAAAAGTAGGCATAATCGCCGTTACATTCGGCGATTTATGCTTGACAAAGATTATAAGTCGCCCATTGATCGGGCGACTTACATAATTTTTTTAAAAAAAAAAAATAAATTATGTCATCGCATAATAATTGTTGCATTGAATGTACAATATATGTATATATATATCATTAATTTATATATAAGATTTTATTTATGAAGAATTCTATAATTTGAAGTATAAATTTTGTCTCGTATTTTGTTTTCAAAAAAAATGTAATCTTATGAAATTATTTATGTGTGATTGTATTGTTAAATTCAATCAAATTGTAGTATTATGTTGAAAGAGTATTTTGCCTGACTAATTAATCTCATCAAATTTCCAATAAATTTAAGGAAAATTTTTTTATAGGATCAGATTTTAAAATTATATTAGGAAATGGATCAAAAAAAAAATTTAAAAAAGATCAGCCGCGTGAACAGGATTCCCGATTGAATTTGATGAAAAAGGAAGCTATATGATATGTCCAATCACGTACAACTAGATGACATAAGAATCCAATGCTTTGAATGACATCTCCTAATAGAGGAATCCAATGTTCTCATTAAGTAATTCAAACAGCATGTGCATCTATTATTTTTTTTACAGATAAATCCAATGTCTACTTATAACATTTCTATTAAAATTTTAATAATTCATTTTAATATTTAATAATTCAAAAAACACATTTATTTAATAACAGATAAAAAAAATTCCTACAATTAAAGTTTTCTTTTAAATTTAACAATTAATTTTAATAAAATTTTCTTTTAAATTTATAATTAACAATCAATTTTCTACACCAAAACGTATATTATTGAATTTATTAATCTGATTAAGCAGCTATTAATGTAATTTGATTTAATTGAATTATTGAAGTGTGTAATATGAAAGCTGAAAGAAATATAAGCAAAATCATAGTCATTAATCACCAAATGCAATATCAGCAGAAGTCTACATAATACATAATCAAAACATATCATAAACTAACGTCTCCTACGTCCTCTATGGGGTAAAGCATCACTGCCTGGTGTGTAATGCTGTGGTCGACGTACAGGCCTGTCACGTAACACATGTTGCTCAACCCCAAAGATGCCCTCCTGCTCTGCCTCAACTGTGCCTGCTAGAGTACTGTCTGGAACATGCTCATGTGGGTACCAGCCTGGTGTAGTTTGCTGAGTCGGCTGAGTGAAGAAAGGCTGAGAAGGTCCCAAATCTTGATACGATGAAGGTCCTGCATCAGTAGACTGAGGCTCACCTATCACTGGACTGAAGGACTCGTATGGAGACCTTGTATATCCATGCTCAGAGTATAGGTAATCAGGGATATGAACCTCTCTACGCAAATCCACTGCCATCTCAGCAATTCTCTTAATAACATTATCGGCATTGCTGTAGTCATTTGAACCAACCAAAGGTAACACTGCCCTCTCTGTCTCTACGAAGAAATTACGCTGAGTGAAAGAAAATTAAATAAAACTTCAATAATGTTATAATTATTAAGAAATGAAGTATATAACACATTGATATTACGTACCAAAAATCGCTCTGAAGGTGCTCTGGGGTAGTATGTAGTCGGTGGTGTTGTTGGTGGCTTTAACATGTATAATGTCGCCCAGGACCTGAACCACTGTAAGTACTCGTGAATGAAGTGTCCACTATCAGGTCCCATCATAATTCCTTCAATGATATATGCTCGTCTATCCTCCCACAATCCAATGTAAGGAAGGTGGTACACCATCCAATCTGTATCAGCTTTACCACGCCCATCAACTCGGGCAAATTTGAGCTCCATTGGTTGAACCTCCGTGGTCGGAATAAGCCCAAACCTCCCAACTATATGACAGTAACTACACAATCTGGTACTTTGAGTTCTTCGTTCATCCATTGTGTTTCTGTATCGATTAGTCTTTGGTCTGCCAGACCTTCTGTAATACCACGATCTGCTCCAGAATCGTCCAGGACGATCTGGGATCGTCCTGGGACGATCAGTGGAAGTTCAGCTCCAGAATTTGCCCAGTTTTGCTCCAGGTGCTGTTCTGCAGGCATCGTCCAGGCCGATTGGAGACATCGGCCAGGCCGATTGGCACTGTAGAAAATATCGTCCAGACAACAGCCCTGAGTGGAGACCAGGCCGATCCATTTGGTCGGATCGTCCCGGGACGATGTCGCGATCGGCCGGGCCGATCTGTGTATTATAAAGCTGATTTCAGTCGTTTTGAAGAGAGAGAAAATCAAAAAAATAAATATCTGATTTACTGTTCTGAGGAGAGAGAAAAAGAAGATTTTGGAAAAGTTGATTTCGGGAAGACGCGGAGCCGTTTTCGTTCGAAGTGACTGTTGAGGAAATTGCTGTGCACGAGGTAAGGCACATTCCACCTTTCTCAATTTTCAGAACCGTCGAGTTTGGCTGTATTATCTGTCCGGAATTGATTTTTATTCGTGATTTTCGTCCGTATATTTTTACCGGTTCAGTTTTTACCGCGTAAGTTTCTGTATATCGTTGTTGTGCCGGGTGTGCACGTTTTGACTATATTTTGAAGATTTTTGTCCGGGTGTTTTTGATTCGACTGTGTTTTTAGTCGACCGGATTTTTTTGTGAAATTGGAATTTATCTGTGCAGTAGAATAAACGTTCTGAAATGTTGATATCTGTATTCTGTGCGAATTTGGTAAATTTTGATTTTCAGGAAAATTATGTAAATTCTATATACTGCCGTTGTGCTGCCCGATTTTTTGGGTAATTTCTGATTTGTCCGGATTTTCTCTGAATTGATATGCTATCTATATATGCTATAAAAAGGGAGTTATAAGGGGCCTGGATCCTATGAGATTCAGTTAGTGTCTGGGAATTCTGAAATGAGCTCAATATGAAATCTGATATCTGTTCTGTTCCGGATCCGAGGAAATCTGTTTTGGTGCTATAAGCACTATATATGTATTCTGGTGCTATAAGCACATCTGATCTGATTCTGGTGCCGTGAGCACAAAAGGGAGGCATAAGGAGCCTGGATCCTATGAGATTCAGTCAGTGTCAGGGAATTTAGCTATGAATTACATAATATCTGATATGTGATATTCTGATATGATCTGTACGATTCTGATTCTGTTATCTGATATGTCTGATCTGTTCTGTTTCTGATTTGATACGACTTCCGTTTCTGTACAGTTCTGTTTGATGTGATATCTGTCCGAATCTGTTTTGATTTCTATACGGATTTGTCTGATGTGTTGGTTTTGCGATTCTGAGGATTTTGATTGGAGGTTTGTTGCTTTACTGAGCTGTTGAGCTCACCCTTGCTTTCTGGTGGTTTTCAGGTTCTGGGAAAGGGAAGGAAGTCCAGGACTAGATTTCAGAGTCTGATCAGTTTAGGTACTTTTGATTTTTGTACAGTCATGGCTTTTCTGTTCTGTATTTCTTTCTGTTGAAAGCCATGTACTGTTCTGTAGATGATTATTTTGAGGAAATGAAATCAGATAGATGTTTAGTTCCGCTGCATTTGATATTTTTAGTAGCTCTGTGTTTGTTTGTTTGTTTGAATTAAATAATTTGGAAGATTCCGTTCCGAACCAAATTCCAAAGCTAGATCCTGGTTAGCTATTCTCGTCGCGATCCGGCGCGGGCGGGATCCGTCTCGTCTCGGGTCGGGTCGTGACAAGTTTTTTTGGTATCAGAGCAATGGTTTTGGAATTTGGGAATTTTGTGAAACAGAGCTATAGGAAGTGATCAGTAAGTCTGTCTGGGAGGTAGTTTTGGTTTGTTCGGCTTTTTATTGTGTTGTTTTTGTGATAGTTTTCCAAATTTTCTGGATTTTTCTGTATGGATCAGCCAGACCCAGACATGACAGATGGGCAGAGTGCCGATCAGGCAGCACCAGTGGGGAGTACAGCCCCAGTGGTCGGTGCTGATATGCTTTCTCAGTTTGCTTCGCTGGTTGCTCAGATGATGAGCGAGACTCAGAGTAGAGCTTCTACTGTCAGATCTGATGACTTGGACAGACATTTGCAGTTATTTCTGAGGTTGAAGCCTCCAAGGTTTGAGGGCGCTGTTGAGCCCAGAGTTGCTGAGGAATGGCTGAGGAGAGTGGAGAAGACCTTTGACGGTATACAGTGTCCGTCAGACAGGAAGGTACCGTTGGCAGTTTTTCTGTTGGACGGAGAGGCTGAGCACTGGTGGGACGGCCAGCAGGCAGCCAGATTTCAGGGCAGACTGAACTCTTTGATTACTTGGGAAGAGTTCACTGAGGTATTCAGAGATTGGTTTGTTCCTCCTTCTGCACGACAGCAGATGCAGGAGAACTTTCTGAGACTTGTTTAGGGGAGCAAGGCGGTGATGCAGTACGAGGCTGAGTTTACTGCATTAGCCATGTACGCTCCGCAGCTGGTTAGCACTTCTGCTGAGAGGTGCTACAGATTTCTGAGAGGATTACGAGATACTTTGAGGCAGCCCTTGATACCGTTCCGGATCACCGATTTCTCTGAGCTTGTGGAGCGAGCTCGTCTGATAGAGAATGACCTGTTGGCTACTCAGCAGCGGTGGACTGCGAGTAGGAAGAGATTTGGAGGAGAGGTTTCTGGCAGTGGTTCCTCTGGGAAGAGGAGATTCGTAGCTGGTTCTGGATCCGGAGATTCCAGAAGGAGCGGAGGATCGTCTGGTACTGTTACCAGTACGACTAGTTCTGGATCTGTTAGTACAGCACCTGTGTGCCAGACTTGTGGACGACGACACTTTGGCCAGTGCTACAGGATGGCTGGTCTGTGCTTTCGATGTGGTCAGTCAGGACATCGGATTGCGGAGTGTCCACAGATGGGATTTGATCAGCGATCTGAGAGCTTCGTAAGACCTGTTAGTTCAGCAGCAGGAAGACTGAGGACTGTTCCTCCACGCCCTGAGGGATTTGCTGGTAGAGGTGGTGGACCTAGTTCTGGACCACGGAGACCACCTACTGTTCAGAGGGAGCAGAGTAGTTCTGTTGCTTCAGCTCCTGTTCCAGTTCAGCCCCGAGTTTACAGTTTGAGTCAGCAGGAGGCTCGAGATGCTCCCGATGTTGTGACAGGTACGATTTACATTTCTGATCAGCCCTGTCGTGTTTTGTTTGACTCTGGAGCGAGTCACTCTTTTTTGTCCGAGCACTATTTTGAGATTTTACATTTGGATTCGATGGTTTTACCGGTTTCTTTGTCTGTGATTTTACCAGCTGGGAATCCTTTGATTGCTCGACAGTTTTGTTTGTGTGAGATTGAGATTTCTGGCAAGAAGTGGAAATCAAGTTTGATTCGGTTGTCGATTTCATCGTATGATGTAATTCTGGGCATGGATTGGCTGAGTCAGTATGAAGCCCAGATAGACTGTTTGAAGAAGCAAGTGAGTTTGCTTATGGCTGGAGAGAGAGTTGTATTTCAGGGATTACGAGGTGTTCTCTCCAGTCTGGTTTCTGCGTTGGAGGTAAGCAGAATGTGGAAGAAAGGATGTCCGGTATTTTTGGCTTCGGTGCGGGATTTGAACCTAGAGGTTGGTTCTGTTTCTGAGATCCCTGTGGTACGGGAGTTTGCTGATGTTTTTCCTGAGGAGTTGGTTGGTTTACCTCCGGATAGAGATGTGGAGTTCTCTATCGATATTTTTCCGGGTACAGCTCCGATATCGAAAGCTCCGTATAGGATGGCACTGAAAGAACTTTCTGAGTTGAAAGTTCAGCTTCAGGAGTTGGTTGACAGAGGTTTTGTGCGTCCTAGTGTTTCGCCTTGGGGAGCACCTGTTCTGTTTGTGAAGAAGAAGGACAGTACACTCCGTATGTGTATTGATTACAGAGATTTGAACAAGGTTACGATCAAGAACAATTATCCTTTGCCTCGGATTGATGACTTGTTCGATCAACTTTTCGGATCTTCAGTATTTTCGAAGATTGACTTGCGATCCGGATATTATCAGGTGAAGGTGAAGGAAGCTGATGTGGTGAAGACTGCTTTCAGTACTCGGTACGGGCACTACGAGTTTTTGGTTATGCCTTTCGGGGTAACCAATGCGCCTGCGATTTTCATGGATTTGATGAACCGAGTGTTCAGGGAGTATTTGGATCAGTTTGTGAACGTCTTCATCGACGATATTCTGGTATATTCTGCATCTGAGGATGATCATGCCAGACATTTGAGGATTGTGTTGGAGACTTTGAGGAGGCATCAGCTGTATGTCAAGTTCTCCAAGTGTGAATTCTGGCTGAAGAGCATTTCTTTTCTGGGGCATGTGATTAGCGGAGAAGGCATTTCTGTAGATCCCCAGAAGATTCAGGCAGTTGCTGATTGGCCAAGGCCGACTACGGTATTTGAGGTACGTAGTTTCTTGGGCATGGCCGGGTATTACAGGAAATTTGTGAAGGGCTTTTCACAGATTTCGACTCCTCTGACGAGATTGACTCAGAAGTCAGTTCCTTTTGTTTGGACACCGGAGTGTGAAGCTAGTTTTTAGAGATTGAAGGATTGTCTGACTTCAGCTCCAGTGTTGGCACTTCCGTCAGGTACGGAGGGTTTTCAAGTGTTCAGTGATGCTTCACTGAAAGGACTGGGTTGTGTCCTGATGCAGCATGGTCAGGTAATTGCTTATGCTTCGAGACAGTTAAAACCACATGAGAAGAATTACCCGACGCATGATCTGGAGTTAGCTGCAGTTGTTTTTGCTTTGAAGATTTGGCGTCATTACCTGTATGGCGTCAGATGTGAGATCTTTACTGATCATAAGAGCTTGAAGTATATTTTTACTCAGAAGGATTTGAATTTGAGGCAAAGAAGGTGGCTCGAGTTGATCAAGGACTATGATTTGACTATTCAGTATCAGCCTGGGAAGGCGAATGTGGTAGCGGACGCTTTGAGCAGGAAATCTTCTGGATTGTCAGGTTTGCAGCTTACCTGTGATGAGTTTCTGATTCGTGATTTGGAGCGATTGCAGTTGGAGGTGATTTCCTCCAGTGGTTTGGAGTTAGCTCAGATGAGTATTCAGTCTTCTTTGGAAGCACGGATTCGAGAAGCCTAGAAGTCAGATTCTGATTATTCGAAGTTGATTGCACAGATTGGATCTGGTAAGACTCCTGAACTTCGAATTTCTGATTCTGGTGCTATTTTCTGTAAGAACAGGTTGTGGGTACCTGTGTTTGGAGATTTGAGGCAGGAGATTCTGTACGAATCTCATCATTCAGGCTACACTGTTCATCCAGGCAGTGGTAAGATGTACGCTGATATGAAGCTTTTGTTCTGGTGGCCTGGGATGAAGAAGGATGTGGCAGAGTTTGTGTCGAGATGCGAAGCCTGTCAGTTGGTGAAGGCAGAGCATCAGCGACCAGGTGGACTGTTGCAGTCGTTGCCTATCCCTGAGTGGAAATGGGAGGAGGTAACGATGGATTTTGCGATGGGTTTTCCTCGATCACGACAAGGACATGATGCTATTTGGGTAGTTGTGGATCGATTGACGAAGTCAGCCCATTTTCTTCCGATCAGACAGACGGATTCAGTTGAACGCTTGGCACAGATTTATGTGAAGGAGATAGTCAGATTGCACGGTGTGCCTCGTGTGATTGTTTCTGATCGAGATGGACGTTTTACTTCCAGACTTTGGAAGGGCATTCAGCAAGGCTTGGGTACGAAACTGCATTTCAGTACAGCCTTTCATCCTCAGACCGATGGACAGTCTGAGAGGACTATTCAGGTATTGGAAGATCTGTTGAGGCTTTGTGTTCTGGACTTTAGCGGAAGCTGAGAAGATCATATTCCGCTGATTGAGTTTGCTTATAACAACAGTTTTCAGTCCAGTATCGGTATGGCACCGTACGAGGCTCTGTATGGCAGGAAGTGCCGTACTCCTTTGACTCTGATGGAGGTTGGAGATAGACAGGCTTTGGGGGCCACTTTTGCTGATGAAACTGCTCAGAAGATCAGTTTGATAAGAGAGAGATTGAAAGCTGCTCAAGATCGACAGCAGAAGTATTACAATCAGAAGCACAGGTTTGTTGAGTTTCAGGTTGGTGACTTTGTGTATGTCAAAGTCAGCCCGATGAAAGGTGTGAGCAGATTTGGTCAGGTAAGTAAGCTTAGTCCAAGGTATGTTGGACCTTTTGAAATTTTGGAAAGAATTGGAAAAGCTGCTTACAAGTTATTACTTTATGATTCGATGCCTGACGTGCATAATGTGTTTCACGTATCCACTCTGAGGAAATGGGTATCCGACTCTGGGAAGAAGATATCTGCCGATGAGATTGAGATTCAGGAGAATCTGGCGTACAAGGAAGAGCCGGAGTTAATTTTGGCGTACGACGTCCGAAAGTTAAGAAATAAAGAGATTCCGATGGTTAAAGTCCAGTGGAAGCACCGGACTGCACGGGAAGCGACTTGGGAGAAGGAGTCTGATATGAGACGGTCGTACCCGTACTTGTTTTGACTGAGTTTGGATTGGATAATGTCGAGGACGACATTTTTCTGAGTTGGGGAGATTGTAATACCACGATCTGCTCCAGAATCGTCCAAGACGATCTGGGATCGTCCTGGGACGATCAGTGGAAGTTCAGCTCCAGAATTTGCCCAGTTTTGCTCCAGGTGCTGTTCTGCAGGCATCGTCCAGGCCGATTGGAGACATCGGCCAGGCCGATTGGCACTGTAGAAAATATCGTCCAGACAACAGCCCTGAGTGGAGACCAGGCCGATCCATTTGGTCAGATCGTCCCGGGACGATGTCGCGATCGGCCGGGCCGATCTGTGTATTATAAAGCTGATTTCAGTCGTTTTGAAGAGAGAGAAAATCAAAAAAATAAATATCTGATTTACTGTTCTGAGGAGAGAGAAAAAGAAGATTTTAGAAAAGTTGATTTCGGGAAGACGCGGAGCCGTTTTCGTTCGAAGTGACTGTTGAGGAAATTGCTGTGCACGAGGTAAGGCACATTCCACCTTTCTCAATTTTCAGAACCGTCGAGTTTGGCGGTATTATCTGTCCGGAATTGATTTTTATTCGTGATTTTCGTCCGTATCTTTTTACCGGTTCAGTTTTTACCGCGTAAGTTTCTGTATATCGTTGCTGTGCCGGGTGTGCACGTTTTGACTATATTTTGAAGATTTTTGTCCGGGTGTTTTTGATTCGACTGTGTTTTTAGTCGACCGGATTTTTCTGTGAAATTGGAATTTATCTGTGCAGTAGAATAAACGTTCTGAAATGTTGATATCTGTATTCTGTGCGAATTTGGTAAATTTTGATTTTCAGGAAAATTGTGTAAATTCTATATACTGCCGTTGTGCTGCCCGATTTTTTGGGTAATTTCTTATTTGTCCGGATTTTCTCTGAATTGATATGCTATCTGTATATGCTATAAAAAGGGAGTTATAAGGGGCCTGGATCCTATGAGATTCAGTTAGTGTCTGGGAATTCTGAAATGAGCTCAATATGAAATCTGATATCTGTTCTGTTCCGGATCCGAGGAAATCTGTTTAGGTGCTATAAGCACTATATATGTATTCTGGTGCTATAAGCACATCTGATCTGATTCTGGTGCCGTGAGCACAAAAGGGAGGCATAAGGGGCCTGGATCCTATGAGATTCAGTCAGTGTCAGGGAATTTAGCTATGAATTATATAATATCTGATATGTGATATTCTGATATGATATGTACGATTCTGATTCTGTTATCTGATATGTCTGATCTGTTCTGTTTCTGATTTGATACGACTTCCGTTTCTGTACAGTTCTGTTTGATGTGATATCTGTCCGAATCTGTTTTGATTTCTATACGGATTTGTCTGATGTGTTGGTTTTGCGATTCTGAGGATTTTGATTGGAGGTTTGTTGCTTTACTGAGCTATTGAGCTCACCCTTGCTTTCTGGTGGTTTTCAGGTTCTGGGAAAGGGAAGGAAGTCCATGACTAGATTTCAGAGTCTGATCAGTTTAGGTACTTTTGATTTTTGTACAGTCATGGCTTTTCTGTTCTGTATTTCTTTCTGTTGAAAGCCATGTACTGTTCTGTAGATGATTATTTTGAGGAAATGAAATCAGATAGATGTTTAGTTCCGCTGCATTTGATGTTTTTAGTAGCTCTGTGTTTGTTTGTCTGTTTGAATTAAATAATTTGGAAGATTCCGTTCCGAACCAAATTCCAAAGCTAGATCCTGGTTAGCTATTCTCGTCGCGATCCGGCGCGGGCGGGATCCGTCTCGTCTCTGGTCGGGTCGTGACACCTTCTTCTAAAGTTTGGAGGGCTCAAGGGAAACAAACCAGTAGCAGGATCATGATTTGGTCAGTATTCCTTATCTGGTATTGTGTGAAATTCTTCTAAGTATGTCATCTTTAAATTTTTCATTGTGTAATATTCAGAAACAAACTCCAGGTGACTTATCCTTACTGATGCAGTTGAACTTATGACATGAGCACATGACAAGTGATAAATAACAGGTTTCCCACAACTACATACACTATTACCACCCGGTGTTACGTCCACACGGTATGATCTTGAGGACATATCAAAAACTTGAAACTCATGCATATTTATGCGTGTAGGCTCTGATATTCTTCTTGCATCGTTTTCATGTTTTCTTAATTTAGTTTGAACTCGTGGGGAAAAAATATTATTAGTCTGTTGTTCTTCAGTGTGAATGAGCTCGAGTCGACGAACAAACATTCTAACAATATTGTAATAAATGGCAGTAATAAGTGCTTGCACCGGTAACCCACGAGCTCTTTTCAAAATTCCATTAAATGCTTCTGAGGCGTTTGTTGTCATTACTCCATAACGGAATCCACCGTCAAATATCAACGACCACTTCGTAACATCCCTTTCAACTAACCATTGATGCAGTTCAGGCTTAATTCTTATTATATCTAACATGCTCTGATTGAATAATTCTGCATCATCAGTATTCCCAGCTGCGTACATTTTCTGGCATAAAAATTCCACATCAGATACTCCTATTTGGCGAACAGCTTTCTTGAAGTTTTCACGTAAGTGTCTAAGACAGTGACGGTGTGCTGCATAAGGAAAGATTTCACGACATCCGCGCACTAACCCAGGATGTCGATCAGATATGATGCAAAGATTAGTTCTACTTGCAACAGCAGGGAGTAAATCATGTAACATGGTGAGAAACCAGATCCAAGATTCGTTACACTCTGACTCCACAATTCCAAAAGCTAATGGGAATAGCCCGTTATTCGCATCAAGCCCAACTGCAATGAGTAATGTTCCCCTATACTTACCTAAAAGAAAAGTTCCGTCCATGCTAAGGACAGGCCTGCAAAACCTCCAACCACTAATAGATGGACCGAAAGCCCAAAATAGCCTTTGAAATCTATATGAACTTGAAGATTGGATTTTGTACACAGTTCCAGGCATAGCTTGAACAATACCTTCCATGAACAAATTCAGTGATCGGTAGGACTCTTCCCAACTGCCAAACACTGCTTTAATAGCCTTACGACGTGCATCCCATGCTTTCATATATGAAACTTTAATGTTAAACTTTGCCTCAACTCTTCCAATTATTTCTCTAGGTTTTATATCCATTTGTTTTCTTATAGTTGGAATTATAAAGAAGCTAATGAACTGTGAATTACATTGCCTGTGACCTGCTTGAAGAATAGGATTCGTACAGGTATGTGGACCCTTTATGGTAGCAATTTTCCATACCCCACCCAATCGCTTGCTTAAGCTGGCATGCAAACGCCAAGGACACTTTATCGGCAAAGTATCATGTTGTACACAAGCAACTGTAAATTTTTGTTTGTTCGACGCCACAACGACAAATTGAACATTATTTATGATTGACCAACCGTGCAAGGCGAATTGCAGTTCTGGTTTTCTCCGAAAACACATATTTTCTACCAATTCATTCGGAATGATAAATTCATCATCTGTGATGCTAAAAACATTATTACCATCCTTACCAACATCCGCATTCCATTGACGTGTAGTCTTAGGAATCTCAACATATTCATTATTACATTCCATGCCTTCTTCTGTATTTGCAGTCCTTGTACAGTAATCACGAATAATTTCATTCGTATTTGGCTGAACACCTACATTAGTTGCAGTAAAATCATGGAGGATATCATCAAACTCTTCATCCTCATCATCACTTGAACCACTGCTCATTGTCTCATACCCTTCATCATTGATAATAGGAGCTGACAATCCAATATCATTGACTTCAAAAATAGAAGTACCTTGGGATTGTGTTGAAGGACCGGCCAAATTCTGATGGTATGGAGTTTGTGTGGATCTGTATTTATACTTATATAATGTTAGATAATATTGAATAGGATTTAACTTTAAAAAAACCAAAATCTCCTTTAAAAATAACATACCCGACATATGTAACTGGGATTGTCAAGGCCATCCCCGCAGCATCATGCATCTCATGTACATGATCTACTACGACTGAATCACGAATTTTACTCGATAGGTCTTCATCCAAATTAATATCATTCTGCATTTCCTCAACCTCCACATATAATATCAAAACTTCAGACGCAGCTAAGGATAAAGCAAATCCACAACCTTCATCATCCTCAAGTTTCGAGGCCATGAATTGGTTTCCCACTGGAAAACGACCGACAATGGTCACTGTGAACTTTGAGGGATCAAACTTTAGGGCCCTGAGAACTCGATTCTTCAACTGCTCCAAATTCGAGTTGAATGGAACTTGTAGGGGCCGACACTGACCACCAATATATGTTGGCGAAAAATTTGCATCTAATGATAACTCTCCATCATATAACAACATAAAGGATGGTGGTCTTGCACTCATTTTAAAAACCTATATTTAAATTTGAAAGAATATATTTATTTCAAATCATAAACGTCAAGATGAGGAAAGCAAGCTTTGGACCAGCTAGGTATGAGGAGAAAGAAATACATTTTTTTATATATTTTTTCAAGAAAATAAAAGCAGATATATTTTTTCAATTATGTGTACTATTAGAAGTATAAAGTCAAAATTCAAGAAAATAAAAGCATGTAAAACAAACATGAATTACCTGTCATATCTAGCATTTTAACGCCTTCTTATTTTCTTTCTCAGATCATATTTAGTTTTTATCTTTATTTTAAAATCTTCAACTAGATATTGAGGTCAAAGATAATAATTAGATTATGATTACTAAATGAAATGAAGCATTGTGACACAAATGCAGGTAAGCGCACAGAAAAAATTGTTTATCTACAATTTTATTTATATAATTCTGTACGTATTATTCAATACGCATACATATATGTATTGGATAAGCTGCGCTTCAAGTTATTAAATATTTTTAAATAAAGTAATAGCTCAAATCAATCAAAACTCAACTCAAAATCAATCATTTTCCACTCATCTCAAATTGAATTCAAGCTAAAAAGAATAAAATGTTCAAACTCAAATTAAGACCTACCAAGAATTGCTATCCCCTAAATAAGCTCATCTCACCAATTCTTCATACAAAAAACAAAAACAAATAATACAAACCGCACCACAGATATTTTAAAAAGATGAGAAAAAGGTTGTATACCTTAATTAAATTCGTTACAAAGATGTGTATTTCACTTTAGATATGTTAAAGTTTGGTTACAAGTTGTGCATTTTTGTTCTAGAACTGTTATTATATTTTCCTTTCATAATTCAAAATTCTACATCCAACTAAACAGGTCAAACAGTTTCCTCAGATTTTTACTATATTAAATAAAGCAACTAAAATAATCAGAATATATTGCATTTACTAAAATGCATACATTCCAAATACGAACAACAATCGAGCCATGAATGCATATGTTTTAAATAATTTTACTTTTTTTTATATTTATCATCATCGTTGTATCCTACAATTACAAGCAAGATCACAAACATACGAGTAACCAACAGATCTGGCCAAATCGGGTAAATGTTGTGCATTAGCGACAGGTATATGTATCTATTACTTCCTAAATTACTCCTTAAACCCTAAATTTCAAAATAATAGCTCATCACCTAAAATCACCTCATTCTACACTTTTACACGGTGCATTTTTCATTTTTTTTTCCTTATTTTACCTTCTATTACCGAAAGGAATAAAAATATATAAGATTTACACAAAAAATACACTAAAACATACCTAAAATGGCGAAATCCGGCGGTGCGCAGTCAGCTGGCGACGCTATCGGCGAAGGCAAGCAGATCGGGAAAGGGGAGAAGGGCTTCGGCCGAACTTTTTAAAGAGGGGAAAGTCGCCCATCTAACGGGCGACTTACCTTAAATGTAAGTCGCCCGTTAGATAGGCGATTATGCCTAGTTTTAATTTTTTTTTAAATAATGCTTAATCCCTTAATTAAGGCTTTAATCATGCTTAGTCTTAAAAATTGCCCCCGTTTGGCTGGATTGAACTAAATAGGATTTTAGTAAGCCTCATAAATTCAAATTCATTTAATTTTTTATACACATGAATTATTTCAAGGAGATGGAATTGATTTTTTTTTAAAAGAGATAGAATTGATTTGGGGACTGTAGTTGGAATACTTTGGGGTGTAAAGTCATTTAAATATATGGGTTTTAACAATTTTGATATTTGATTGGATGAAAAAAGAATTCGAAGTTAAGTAGATATAGTGTAAATCATTTTAATTCATTTTTATGGTAAAGCAAACTCGCTTAGTTCTAAGTGAGAATACTTTACACCACAATCAAGCTGTTATGACCGCACCAACAAGGCCAACCATCAACATTGGCCACCGTACAAATTAAGCCAAAAACCTCCTTCCACCATTTGGTGAGATTGTTGTAGTTAGACATAAGATTTTGAACATTCTTCATGGTGGCATTAAAAATAACATGTGAGGGGAAATCTCCCTTCACTTAGAAGGTTGAGCAAGCCTTTACAATTGAGTCTATGTCTAAACTTTAGATGAACTTCTTAAGTCAAATTGAACTTTTGAAGAGCAAATTAGGCTTCTTTTGAGGTAATTTTGTTAATACTTTCTTTCTAAAATAAAATTTTCTTGAACTAAAAATTTTTTTACTATAAAATTGCTTTAAAAAACATTTAAAAAGCTGCCTCAAATGAAGCCTTAGAATCAAATTTAGGCTTCATTTGGGATAACTTTTGGTAACTATTTTCTATTACGTTCAAAAAAATTGTATGCTAACAAATTGTTGTAGAAAGTAATAGAAAAACTAAATTAATTATTTTGTGTAACGCTGCATGCCTTCCGAGATCAACCAGAATGCACCTTATCACCCCTTCGCTCGGTGCCGCGACCCAATGCTGCTCGATACGAGTCGGTATCGCTGACTTGGCACATTCTGATTTATCTCCAGAGGACATTATGCGTCCGGCCTCCACACAATTTCTCCTCAAATAAGGCCTTAATTCAGATCAAAATGGAATTGAGTTAAACATTAATTGGAGTAAGCAAAACATCAAATAGAAAAACATTTATATATGTGGGAGTGAATATGCACATTAATGTAGGAATTTGTATTTGAAATACTAGAAACCAGAGCCCTACATGGGGTCCTGGTTGGGTACCCATTGGGTACCCACGCTCTACGCTGGCGAGCTTTGCCCACCCACACCCACCTATGGTGACTTTCCTGATGTCATACCCACCCACACCCACCCACTTTCCACGCTTATTGAATGCAGTCTGCCATAGATTAATGGTCTTGAGGTTTTTTGTAATTTTCTCTGACTGCAAAAATTTAAGCCACATATCAAAATTTATCATGGTTGTGATGCGGTTCAGTGTTGCACATTGCGTAGTAAGGATTATTATAATATGCTGCATGTATATGATAATTAGTAATATAAATCGGTTGTTCTTTGATGTTGAGTACCCACCCATACCCACCCACGATGCCATGAGCGTACCCATACCCACCCATGCCCATTGGGTATGGGTGGGTGCATGGGTGGGTGCATGGGTGGGTGTGGGTATGGGTACCTAATGCAGGGCTCTGCTAGAAACTCCCCATCAAAGATGGAAAAAAAATAAAATAATCAAGACCAAATAACATTTTTATTCAAATTGAACTCTGATCATGTTCAACCATTCCTGACTAACTCAAGCTAAACCAAATCAAGCCAACTTGTAACCAAATATAGCTCAGCCCAAGATCATATCAAATGTCCTCAAGCCAATCTTAGGCCAAGGTTACCTTGAAATCATATTGTTATCCAACTTCAAAATCTATACTCATTTCCTTAATGAATCATTCAAAGTAACCTAATCTATTTGACCTATAACAATTCACAACAACAACAACAAAATGTTTACATAGGAAGCTAGAACACAAAAATTACATGATCAGAATCAGACAATCTAAAAGCATCACAACAAAATCATCCTAAGAAATTAGGTAGCAACCAGATTTTATTTTCAATCCAGTAATTAATGATGACTAGCAACACAACTTAACAAGCTTATACAGGATGGAGTACAACTTTCTTAATGTTTCTTAAAGCTGTTTTTTAGTGCAAATTTTTTAATTTTTGTACTAGAAAATAGTTTTAAGAAGCAATAAGAAAGCTATCTCAAATGAAGCATGAGTCAGCTCACCTACCAAGAAAAATCCATCATGTCATCCAGTTAACATCTTTGGGGTAAATGGCACAGCAAGAACTGAGCAAGTTGAGCTTTTTTTTCCACAGCTATGGTTGATGGCCTTGGCATCATAGACATGAAGCCAAAAATCCGGGTCTTAGTTTAGCTTTTTAATCATAGAATCACAGACCTACCCAATAGGAACGACCATTAACATTGTGCACAGGTAAAGTAATTGGTGATGTCACACACCACTCATACCAGACCTGCAAAAATATGAAAATCTAACATTTGAGCGGTGACGATAAAATAAATAGGGCTGCAAACAAACTGAGTCGAGTATGTGAATGTTCAAGTTTGAGTTCATTTATTATCAGCTTGTTCAAATTTGGTTAGTGTTTGATTCGTTTAAATTAATCGGTGTTCATGTTAGGTTCGTTTAGTGCTTCTCGAGCTTTAAACAAACAAGTCTTAACGAGCTATGCTCATGAACATATTTAGCAATTTTTTTAAACCTATCAAACAAGCACGTTCATGAACAAACCGAACCAAACATTAAAATAATTATAATTAAATAATATACAATATCGATTTAATAAATATGTAAAATGTATTTTAGTTAGAATATATTATAATATTTAATTACTTCAAAATTTATTAATTAAAATAAAAATATCATTATGTTATAATACATTTAAAATATATTATGTTATCAATTTTACAATTAAATATTAATAGAGTTTTATCGAGCTTATTCAAGAGCTCTTAATCCAAGAGTTCTTAATCGAAAACGAATCAAGTTTTTTATCGAACTTCTTATTGAGCTTAATGTCAAGCTTGTTCACGAGCGTCAAATGATGTTATTCATGAATATAAATGAGTCGAACACATTAGTGTTCAAGCTTGTTTATTTAAGGATCGAGTTAAAATATTGTTCAAGTTTGTTTATTTAGTTAATTAAACGATCACAAACAAACTTTAATCGAACCGAGCAACAAATAGCCCGTCCAACGCTTGATTCGCTTGCAACCCTAAAAATAATGCAGAGATCAAATGAGAAAAATGAGGAAAGAACCTTAGCAGGAGCACAGCAGCGCCAGAACTGGACTTCAAGATGAGAACCAGAAGGTACATAAACTGGCGTCCGCAATGGAAAGAATATGGGAAACCTACTCAGCAATAAAGGAAAGAAGTAAATGTCAGAGCAGCAGAAAATGGAGAGCAACTGACAATTAGATGTAAGAACATTACCAGCTGAACATAGTAGGTGTTGGCTTTGATGGTTCTATGCTAAGATAAATATCCCCATATAAAACTGCATCGAAGTAGCCAGCAAATCCTAAAAGCAAAACAAGTATGGAATTTTTATTCACCATCTCATCCTGTGCTGTAATGAAACTAGAAAATGAGCCTAAAAAGACTAAGACTGGGCAGGGAATGGGTGATGCTTTAGGTTTGTGTTAGTAAAGTAAAATAAAAAATAATTCAATCAATAAATAGATGAATAAATAGGATTTTAAATCACACCGTGCACCAAAGTAGACCCTGTATCGGAAGGTATCTCAAATTCCAGCTTAACATATCTCTGGTTGCTTCTGTTGGGAGAGAATTCCGGATGATGAAATGTGAACACCTGATTAAGTTTGAAATAAGAATGATATAATCTGGAATCTTCAATATACGCATAACAAAGAAAAATTAGAAGCAGAAAAGTAAGAAATGTGAGAGCTTTATAATGGAAAGATAACTGAAAAGATTCCTTTTTTGAACATAGGAAATATAGGTTTTGTTTGGAACGGTTTTTTTACTGCTTCTTAAAGCAGCATCCTAGTAAAAATTTTAATTTTTTATTAGAAAGCCGATTTGAGCAGCAGTAAAAAAACCGTCCCAAACAAAACCATAATGCAACCATCATAAAAAACCTTAAATGCAATTAAAAAGCAAAATGAGGTAGGCTTACAGGTTGTGCCTGAGCAAGCCTAGCTACTTTATGCAATTTTACAACATAGGGTGTTTCCATGTGTGCCAGGTCCTTATTTGCCTTCACCTGCAAAAGACAATAAACTATCGTAACACCTACTACATACAACACATTCACCAAAAAAAGAGTTTAAGGTGGCTTACATCATTGTACAGTTTTGTAGTGGTTATCGGTTGGAGATAACTTGTATACCTAAGTGATCCATTCCAAAGTAGTAAAATAAATGGAATTCACCAAAATCATCAAATAGTATGATGAAAATACAAAATGATTTGCAGGTATCTGTGAGGCATACGAAGAAGGAATGGAAATTCCATCAGGTTTCAAAAATCTTTGTGCGCCATCTAAGCACTCAGGAGAAAGTTCATTATCACCAAAGGAGCCCAGCAACTCACTCACCTTAACACAGTAGACCAACAACAACCATGTGAGTAAATAGCTTTCCTGCCATAAGAAATTGTGTCTAAATATCACCAAAGTCAGGAAATCATTTACCAATATATCAGCCTTTTCAGGGGCATCCCAGCAGCGCATATCACAAGAAATTACAGTAACCATGCTCTCCCACCCCTCTAGTTTGATTAGACTCTGCCATCCATATACAAGCACGTTTATAGCAGAAATAGCTCATTAAGAACCAGCCTTTGAAGTAGCATTGAAGAGTTAAATGTTATAGTCTGCAACTATCCGTGCTTTACAATATCTAGTGGAATGCAATATCCACTATGATGTGCATTTTAAAAGATGATAAATTCAGGATAGTTCATAGCAACAAATAATATCGCTTTAATTCACTTGAAAATCATCAGTTATAGCTCACTCACATGAAGTGTCACCACAGCATTTGGATTCTTCTCCACAGCATAAACCTTTATTTTCCGACCAACTTCTTCAGCTGCCTGCACAACCAAACAAGCTTGCAAGGGATCATCATAAGATCAGCAAATAAAAACTGCCTACCTGGATGTCTATCTATGAATTATCATGTCAAGCATTTAGAGGTCATAATATCAATAACAATCCAAATAAAAAGGTTCAAAGTTTCAATTATTTCACACTTAAATTATACAAGAAAACATGTCATACCATGTACTTTTAAATAGTCATATGTTTAATCACAAAAATCTGAAAAGGTTAGAATGCACCATAGTCAATCACTGTCTAAGGCTCAAGTGAGCTAAATTGGCTTGAGACATCTCTAAGAAAATCTTGACAACACGATCCAAACATTAGGATCAAAGCAAAAAAAACTAAACAAAACAAAATAAGATGGGAGTAAAAAAAATATAGTTTTTAAAAAAATTCCATCAATAAGAAAATCTTGAGCTCAAAATAAGGCAAAAAACCTCAAATGAGCAAAGAGTAGTTTTATTTTGTTTGAAAATATGCTATGAAAAAACCCACCTCATATGTGCACCCTCTGCTACTTTATGAACACTGGAGACACAATTAAGGAGCAACCTTCCAGCTATGTCAGAATAAGAAATTTAATTTCATATATAACACAAAAGTAGAATGACATTATTAAATGAAACCCAAGGTAGGTCATAGATCAATAGGCAATTGTCTGGTAAAAGCTTTCAAAGATGAAACACATAGCTTCATGCATTGAGAAGACCGTCGAATTGATTTGTTGGTAAAGCTAAAAAACTTAAAAGCAGCAATTTCTACAGTTTGTATTAGTCATCCTAATGAGGAACCAACCTGCAAAGAGGCACGCACTAGAGGCCCTCTTCCAGCTCCTACAACCATTAGCACCTTAGGAGTCAAAATATCAAGATGCGTCAGATAAAGTGATGAAAAAAGTAGGCAGAAACTTGTAAAACAACTCTACCAAAGTGAAAATCAGAGCCTATATAAGACTAGTGTCAAATGAACAGGCTTGCAACTATAATCATCCGAAAGAACAAAACACATTTGAAATTTTCTCACCGTATTTGATGATGAAGCCTGTTCATCAGAGACTCGATCTATTAAAGCTTTACAAACTGCACGTTGGTACTGCCCAAATGAAAATAACATAGCTCAAACTATGGCGTAAGCAAAAAGTGATAAATAAATATAGTTATCTATTATAACACGTATCTATATTCGCGAACAGCAAATGGGTACTTTATAATGTTCGTCTATACCATATATACAAGAATAAATGAGTTAAACACAAACAGAAATCAAGTTATCAGATGACATTGATAGTTCCAAACGTGCAAAAAAGTTGATATAGCTATGACTTCAAATGCCTATTGTCAAGTCGGAACAAGCAGAACAATCCAATTACAAGGGGGATAGATTTTACGGAGCCTGTAACCAATATCTACGAAATTTGTTTTTATGCAACTACGAAGATATGGAGAAAGGTAAAGCATTTTTTCATTTGAGAATAGAAGTTCACACAAACCTGGTTATATTTTACTGTGTCTTTCTCAAATGTCTCATAGGTTTGAGCCTCGAGATTATCCATGAGAGGCTACAAAAGGAATATAAAAGTAATAAATTTGAACATTTCCTAAGGAAGGACTGTCCTTAAAGTTTAAAATAACTAAAGCAATGGACAAGAAGCATCTATTTTTTAATTTTAAAAGGATGACCAGAAGGAAAAATACCTGTAATGGAGCCTGCAGGAAATCTCTGTAATTGAGCTGAAAGAAGACAATTTTAGATAGCATAAAATTAGCAAATAAATGACAAAAATCAAAGCATCAAATCATAAAATTATAAGATACCTCAAAACGCTCTTGCTCAGGAAGAGGATCCATTCTTTGGTATAGGTAAGCTACATACTCCAGGTAAGGCTTCAGCTCATGTGTTAGAGGTGCACCTGAATATACAAGAATAATAACAAAGAACTTTAATAAGGTCTATTTTCATAAAATTACCATCATTATACACCCAGTTACATGAATTCAGCTTAAATCATTTCTTATACCAGAACTAGTAATCCAAACCATAGGCATACCTTCACCTAGGGTGTCATTATCATTGGCAGGAAAAACTTCCAACCTTCCTTGCGGAATACTACGAATCAAACCAGAGATTACAATCTGAAAATTTCCAAGAAACAACATAATAATATTGCCAAGAAAAAAAGGCATATGAAAACAACTAAGGAGCAGTTAAGTGCTCTATGATAATTAAAAACAAGAAAACTTAAGTACCTGAAAACCAAAGTCAAAGAATGCTGTGATTAGCTTTTGATGCCGTTTTGATAGGCAAGGATAGCCCCTTGCATTAGTTAGAAACGCCTACCACAGTCAACAATCTGTTAGAACCATGGAAAAACAATGAACTTAAAAAGTATGCAAGCTTCTGAGGTTGTATAAATATTTACATCTGTGTGAATGATTGCTGCTCTAACAGGCTCACCAAACCAGCGCAGTAGAGAGTTGATTGATGGAAGTGAACTCCTGTAACGTTATATGCAAAAGCTGTTATTGCAGTACCCACTAACACCTTATTGCAGTACCCACACCCAAAATCATTACAAGACTTGCAGAGAAATTAGGTCCTTGCAGACATTCTCACTTACTGAATATCAAGAGCTACGCACAACTGAATGTGATGCTCACATAGCAATCGAAATGAGTTCCATGTTTCCCAAGAATCATAAAGTATTCCACTCTGCAAGAAATAAATGGATGACATTCTGCATGGAACTATGGCTTCGTTTGGGACAATTTTTTTATTGTTTCTTAAACAGCTTTCTAGTATAAAATTTTTAATTTTTGTATTAGAATGTTGTTTTAAGAAACAGTAAAAAAACCATCCCAAACGGAGCCTATGACGGTCCAAAAAGAAGTCCAATGTATAACAGAGTAGTACTTGTATCTAATTACTGGACTTTTAACATCAAGGTAGCAGAACAGTTGTTTATGGGACTTTATAGTTTAGTGTATAGAAATTATTATTTATGAATTAGCAACACAATGAATAAGACTTGTCTAAAATAAATGAGCTGACATGCAACTGCACTCACCAAAGAGTCATAACTTTCATCAAACGATTCATTCTCTATGGAGCCAGACTTCACCAGTGGCAGCCTAAGCCACAGCTTTATGGGAAATATACATAAGAAAAGAGAGACGATCTAATTCTTCAATAAAAACAATAAACATGTAAATCTCATGAGATTTAAGATGCAGGGATTACCTGCATATTGGTTATACCTTGCAAGATCTGGTTCACAGATCGTGCGTAATTACTGCAACACCCTTTCTTAGGAGGGGGCAAAAGGCAAGCCTGAAATTAATGATTAGATTAAGAGCATCAGTTTATTAAAAATAAGAGTTCTGCGTTAAGCGGGACAAAAAAAATATTGGTATATATTGGAAAAGGTGAAGTTGATGTAATACATGCATGGGGTTACAAGAGATTAACAAGAGAATTTATTAAAAGTTAACCATCATAAAATAATGCGTCAAATCAAAGTAAGATGTTAAAATTCGCAGTCTTCCACTTGCTTAGGCAAAGAAATACATGAAGATTAACCAAGACACTATCAATCAAATACAAAGGCGAACGTAATGTAATAGCTTATAACACAAATCTGAAATTTAATATTGAGATGTTCACCTTAATGGTTTACTCTCTCACTACGGATGAAGATCTTCCACACCAAAAATGAGATGACCACTAGGAAGGAAGAGCCGAGGAGCTTGGTTGTTGGGAAGGTAGCCGGAAGTGGAGGCAAAGATCGTCCAATGAGGAACCACAGGGTTCTTGGTCGTTGAAGCTCGATAGTCTCGGCGAGATAATAAACGATGTGGGTGACATAGCGTTCCACTGTGCCGTCGTACTCCCAATCCGGCTCGTAGAAGGGAGAGAGTAGGATGTCAATCTCACCTTGGGCATTGTAAGCAAAGTCGTGATCAACTGCCGGATCCGCCATTCATGATCATAAAAGGACTTTGTGTAGTTGGGAAGTAGAGGTGTAGGAGCGGCTACCTAGGAGAGGCGACCAAGAGGAGGAGGGAATGGTGGTGGGTTCGGGTGGATTTGGGAAGAGAAGAAGAGGGATGGAGAAGTAAAAAATCTAAAATTAATTCAGATTTTGATAAAGATGGGAGGGAGGGAATTAATTTTGAAATTCAAACTACGCCCATAAAGGTGGGGGCGGCGGTTATGAGGGAATTAAGGGGGATTAATTTGTGGCAATTAATGAAATAGGAGAGAGGGGGATAGGTGGTCGGCCAAATAGAGAGAGGGGGAGAGGAATTTAGGTTTAATTAAGTGGGCCCCAAGCAATAAACATGGATTTTAAAAAAAAAAATCTTAATTGAATTTTAGATTTTATCTAAAAGGAGAAGTTTCCAAATTTAAGTGCTAGCAATTGGAAAGCATTTGAATTTCAAATTTGAATTGAAATCCAATTAAGTAACTTTCCTAATTACTTAGACTTATTTTAGGAAAGTGATTAAAGCACATTTGAAATTTGAATTTCAAATGAGACGACTTGGGGAGGTGGGTCGGCGGGTTGAGCAAGTAGAGGAAGGGATGGTGGAGGAGGGAGGCCGGCGGCTAGGTGGTTGGCCGGCGATGGGGCGGCCAAGGTGGCCGGCGGGATGGGGGGAAGGGGCTCGGGTTTTGGAGAAAGATTAGATGCTTTGGTTAGGGAAGGCCGGCGATGGTTGATTGGGAAAGAATTGAAGGTCAGGAAAGAAAAGAGATCGGGGCCGCGAACCTTGGAATCCACCAACGGTTGACGAGTCTTGCTATCGCCCTCTTTGGGCTTCTCCTCTCATGAACTCACTTAGAGATCAAACAAATGACATAAAATTTCATTTCATAATCATCATCCATTACAATAAAGGAGACCACAATATATAAGCCTAAGGAAATAAAAAGACAAAGACGCAAATGCCCCCGGGGCTACAACTCAAAAAAAGGGTACAATCGTAAATAGAAATTAAAACATAAACATCAAAATAAGAACTAAGCATCAAAATAAAGGTTGTGGATCGTAGCCATCGATCTGTGTCTCTTGCGCTGATATACTCGTCGAAAATGTCTGTCGATGTCTTCATCAGAAGTATTCCAATTTTCAAAGTGCTCTCATAACGGATCAAGGAAGTGCATCAAATTTACAAGTAAAATGAAATGAATTGACCACATCTGGGGTACAATGTGTTCAATAAATGCCTTGGAAACTCATTGCATGAGAAAAGTTCATAAACAATGTCAAGAATATAGACAAAATCATTTAAGAAATTTAAAAAATAAAAAGAACAACATAAATGCACTACAATATGTGCATATAAAAATTAAAGGAGCGAGAAGGTACTCTAAAAAAATGAAACAATATTGTTCATGTTATATAAATATTGAGAAAGAGGAAACAAAAACTTTTTATGGCAATATAAATGTATTCATTAGTCCAAGAAATTGATAAGACAGTAGTAAGGAGAGGAGCTACAATTTGTGTATATAATTAAAATGAAGCATCAGATAGAACATTGGAAGATAATAGACTTTTTTTGTGTTTATCCATTAATAGTGAAAGATTGAAATAAGTGTGAGGCTAATCGCCAATGGTTCAGAAGATGTTCACAATGGTATTCATTCAGTACTACGACAATCAGAGAGAACTTTTGATTTCCTCATGAAAATATTCAGCTGATGGTTTTCATCGATAATGATCAGGGAAAGAGAGCATAATAAATCATCACCAAGTTTTTCTTTCCAAAACAATTTAAACGATTTTTTCTTCTGTTGTGGGATAAATTCATTGAAACTTATTTTTTTAAATGAGAAAATCCATGACACTTGTCATCCATTCCATTTACCAAAGTAGGATCAATAGAAGGCTTTAGAAGATTTATAAAAATTAACCAAAATATACAAAAAATAATAGCTCCCTAATTATTCAACTAATTCTCTTCTATATAAAGAATGCCATAAAAAATAAAAAAGAATAATCCACATAATATTCAAGTTCGCATATTACTTGAGTTATTTCTTTTCTTTAATTTTTATTACCTTTTTATTGATGAATGTTTATTGAAAATGCAACATTAATATAAATTCAACACTATTCAAAGTCATATGTAGTCAATATCAAATTAAAGAAGGTCAAAACTTTAAACTTTAGCCACTCACTATAACTAATTCCCAAAATAATGCCCCATACCTATGTTTAACTAACTCCTTCGAGAAGAAAAATGTAACAAATATAGATATGTAAAATTTGTATTCATTTTAAATCAAGCTATATCATTTTCTTTTCTTTTTCCTTTTTCTTTTGGTCTTTTTTTAAGTGGACAAAAACTCTTAAGAATAAAGATATGAGAAAGGAAACTTGCGACTCATGAACTATGGGAAAATAATGGTAAGTACAAAAAATGTTCATCCTCAACATAAAACGAGTTTTGTTATGGTGCTCAAATATAGAACATCACTTTAAGTGATGAAAGAGGTCCTTTTTAATTTAACTTAAAAGCTGTAGAAGCTGATCATCTAAATCCTCTATGGTGTAACCCCGAAATATTCTTACTAAATGCTAAATCACATCCTACAAAAGATTCCAAATTATTCCACTATTTACAGTACATTACTAGTTTGTAGTTCCAATTGCTACTATGATATTATCCACTTTCTAAATTGGAAGTGGACAAAATACACTCAAAGAGAAGTATAGAACAACTAAATTTTTTAGCTACTTGTTACGAACAAATAAATTAATACAAATGGATTGAATATTTCTAGTTTAGTTTAGAATTTAAAAAACTGAGTGTGATAGCAAATCCTATAAAAATAAGTCAGCTACACCTGCACAGACAGATGCGAAGCCCATGAAATCTCTTGCTTTAAAGCTGTTTCAGAATCCATCCTAAGTTTTTCATCTTCTGAATCCAGGTCAATCCATGAGCTAATTTTTCCTGATGCAAATAAAAACAAACTGTTATGCAAGCAAGGAAGAATCAACAGCTTAGACAATGCAGAGCGCTATATATTAAACGTCCATATGCTATTATTGTTCTACAACCGGAATACAGCCACATCGGTAATTTGGCTGCATTCAGGCAAGCCAATCATTTCCACTAGCATAGGTTTATTGGCATGGTGTTCCCCACTTTTCCAAAACCCGTTGGGAAAGAAAATAGCATATATCGTTTAGCAAAATAATAATAGTAGTAATAAAACTTGATAATAAGCAAGCTCATACAACATGTAATATCAAGCGGAAACTGCGGAACCTGTGGTCTGAAGGTACAATAGAAACAAGGCCCTCACACAACAGTTTATATCAACTGAAACCTTTGATATAAAAAAAGGACCAAAAGAAACAGGTTCAAATAATGAAAAATCCAATACAAAAACTGGATCATGCCAATCCTATGATGCAAGCTCAAAATGCTCCTTCCATTATTTGTGGAAAAGTTTTACACATCATTAGCCAATTAGGGCTATAACGAACCGAGCATTTGACAAGCTGCTCATGACTCGGCTCGATAAGAGCTCGTTTATGTTCATTTGATAAGCTATACGAATGACATCGAACACTTTTGATAAATATTATATTAGATAGTTAAATAACGGAGCTTGAACAACTTGTCGTTTGGTTCGTTTATGTTCATGAACAATATCCTTTAAAGCTCGTGAACAAGCTCATTAAGAAGCTCAATTAAAGCTCGATTAAGGATCGTGTTTGGCTCGAATTAATTTGAAATAAATGTTATACCTTATTTAACTAATTAACCTTAGAATAAATAAGGTAAAAACAAATATTATACCTTATTTAATTAAAAAAATATTACAACTTTGTTAACTAATAAGGTGATTAAGTCTCACCTTATTTAACTAATTTAAACTAAAATAGTATAAAAATATCCCTCCCGGCAGCTTGAATATAATTAATCACAATGCATTGTGATTTTCAAGTGAATTTTTAACTATAACCCGCACTCATGACTAACCTGTATGAATTCCACCCGCACTCGAATTCCGCAGCTCGAATTCACGCGTCTCAGTCTCTCTCTCTCCTCCGTGGCATTAGCAAAACCCAAAAAAAAGTGGAAAGTTTAGTCCCAGAATGCTTGAGGTGATTTGGTTTTGCTCTATAAAACTGAAAACATGTGTGGAGCATTTGCTATGCAGCGAGAAGGCGATGGGGACAAGTTGGCCTGCACGTTTGAGTTATCTTATTTCGTTAAATGAGTGGCTCGCTAATAGGCTTATCAAGGTATATTATTTTGTTAAATGAAAGGCTCGTTAATAGGCTCAATAAGCCTAAACGAGCATCTTGTTAATTGGTTCGATAAGCCTAAAATAAACCAAGTACGAACATGAACACGAGCTGAGCTTGAACAAGTATTTTTTAAACCAACTTGAACTCGAATAGAGATCAAAAAAGTTCAGTTCTTATCGAGACGAGTTCGAACAGAGACTTAGCAAACGAGCTCGAACTCGCACATGAACATATCAAAGCTCAGCTCAACTCGTTTATAGCCATATTAGCAATAATTCCCAAGGCACCAATAAATAAAACATGCTTAAAGAATAACGAAGTTGGTATCAATCGAGTTATTAGGAGTTTATTTGAAATAACTTTTTCTACTTTTTTTTTTTTTTTTGAAAAGAATATTTGGTTTGTGTGTTTATTAGTTGTTTTTGTTGTCTTTTTTTTAAAATAAATCAAACTGATTTTGAAAATAATCAAAATAATTTTGATTTATTTTTAAATGAAAAACACCTAACTGTTGCATGCCACGTTGAGAACCACTGATCATCATTGTGGCCAACTGTCATCAACACCTTACGCAATATTCAACAAAAACAAAATAATACTTGTTTAGGAATCAAACATGTTCTTATTACATATTAAAGCATAAACAAACAAAAAGAGTGATCACAAATGCCTCTTAGGGACTCGAAACAAAAATAAATTTCATTCCAAAATCCCCTATTATCCAAAAGGATTAACAAATTGTTTAAAACGATCAAAAGTATGTCATAATAAATAAATATGCCCAAAATGTACTCAGACAATATAAGAGTTCCATTCTACGATAGGCTAAATAGACATTGCATTCATAACGAGAACATTAGATCAACTAACTTATTAAAATGAAATCAAATATTTTAATTCAAACTCACCAACAACTTGACTGCTCCATTGTGCAGGGCTCACAATCAAGTCTGAAGCTGCAACAGGGAGAACAAAGCCTTCACTGGCACTATTAGTTGGGAAACTAGGTCTATAACTTGGATCCACCTGCAAGTAGTTAGAAGATCACATACATGCCAACAGTGGCAAGAAAAAAAAAATAAAAAATAGATCAGTGTCAACGCATTTAGATATACTAATCTTATCAGAAACTCAAGCAGTTTCAGGAACACAGAACTGTCGAGTAATTCGGAGCTTCCAAGCATTAGTTTTCAGTAAATAAAATTAAAAAAAATATTTGTTAAATTTGAACATGTAGAAAATGCTGGACTTCTGGAGTTCAGATGTTCGCAGTTCTTAAAATCTTAACTCAGGAAATGATTAAGAATTCAAATAAATTGCAATCATATTCTGCAGCTTCTATATACTTCATGATGCAGCAATACTACTATATTTGCTGTCTCACCCTCCACTTCCACTCCCTACACTTCTTCTGAATTTTCTGTTTTATGATCACTTTTTCACTGCTTGTCCTTTTATTCTACTAGTCATTGTTTGCCACTAAGGCAAGGAATGTAAGAAGAGGGCATTAGAATAGTTTTCCTATTCTGGTTTTACCTCTTATGTGTTTGCTACATACATCATAGATCTCTGAATCAGTCTCGCAATCATCCCCACCCCTCCAATGACCTTTCTACATTAGTGAAGATCAGAGCCTGGCATTCCCAAGTGATGCCTGGTGGAGGAGAAGATAGTCATCGCGACGTAGACGAAGTCATAGGTTGCAAGCCCTTTGGCCAACCGTCACCGCTCACGAGAGGAAGGTCTACACTCTCTCCTTAGACGTGCAGAAGATCCTCATCACAATGAATGGGAAAAACCCTAACCCCAACCTCATCGTGAAGCTAAATGTTCCTGAACACAACACCCTTTAAGCAAGCCCGCACTGATCAACAACACTACAAAGAAACCCAAGAGAAAAAAAAAAAAGGTTTGAGAGTATCTCGACTATGATTTATCCGCTCAGCAACAATCCCGACTTTAAACATTTAGTTCTTACACAATATATAAAATCGATTGGGAATATCGCAACCATAGCTATGCTCATCGCCCATATACATGATACCCTTATCAGCCCAATTTTAAGCTCAAGTTTGTCATCCCGTATTTAAATGGACACATATGCATCAAAGTGTGGCTTGATTGACTCAAATTTATAGAAACTTTCTTGGAATATATGGAGATTACGAAAGACCAGCTGGTCAAGCTAGTGGCATATACACTAAAAGTAGGGGTGAGCATTATTTGGTTAAAACAGAAAAACCAAACATAACCAATCCTATTTGATTGGTTTGATTTGATTCTTAAAATATTGGTTTATTTATTAGTTGTAATCTTAACTTTCTTTAGATTTTGGTTATAGATTCAATTTTAGTCATTTGAAATCGATTAAAAAGATTAAATTCCACTAATATTTTCAAATATTAAATTAATAAAGTTCATGAATCATAAATAAAGAAGTAATAGAAAGAAGCACATGTTCAGCTCGGCTCGATTCGTTTACAACCCTATTCGTATAAGCATGAGCAATCGAGCTACTAATAAAATTATGATTGGAAGTGGATGCAATTTCAGCAAAACCAGAGAATGACACAATAAATTTAGGAAGAACATAAAACCTTTTTTTTTTTTTTGAAAAAAAAAAAGAAAAAGAAGAAAAACACAAGATGCCATTAGATCTACAATTGGAGAGGAAGATCTGGCTCTCCCAAATCCCTGGTTGTTGACTAGAGCCCACTCAACCCAAGCAAAACTAATTCCAGCAAAATCAAACATAAAAATTGAACCCTTGGGTAAACAACTTATTTAAAGCATACAAAACATATCAAATCCCAAAACAACTCTCCCCTATTTCCCTCTCAAAAATGCCCTCTTCAATTATGAAATATCTCCTAATTAATCACCTCCAATTCAACCCCCAAATCAGCCCTCTTCAATTAGTAAACATCTCCTAGTTAATCTCCTCCAAATCAGCCCCAAAATATACCCTCTTCGATTAGGAAACATCTCCTAATTAATTTCCTCCAAATCAACCCCCAAATCATCCACTATGTTGCACCAATACACCTATTTATGAAGGCTTGTTGTATCGAATATGTGTCGGACATGGATACGCGTCTGATATGGCACCAATACGAGTCGGATACGGCAAAACCGTATCCAATTAAAATTATATTTAATTTCAAAAAGGACACGCGTTCAAATATCACCTCCCATTCTTGTGACAAAAAGTAATATTGGCAAGCTAAAAGGATTGAGCATGTTTTCAAAGTTAGACCTCAAAAGAAACTATCATCAAGTGCGCATCAAGCTCAAAGAAAAACAACCCTCAAATTGCAAGCGGGTTTGTCTGAGTGGCAAGTCATGCCTTTCAGCTTATAAATTATGCATAACATTCAAGCGATAGATGAATCAAGTTGTGATCCTTTAACAAAATCCTCAGATATAGTAAATCAAAAGGAGAAATATCAAGTCTTAGAACAAAACCAAATAAAATCAACATCAAGAAGTATGAGTTCCTCGCCGAAAAAATTTTGTTCCTAGCACTCGTCAAAAGCAATCCAAGGATTCAGGTTAATAATGAGAAAACAAAATGCATACTAAATTGGCTAATCTCGACCACCCTGCACAAAGTCCACAACTTCCACAGTCTCGCCACATTCTATTGCACGTTCATATGCAATTTCAACATTATCATAAAATCAATTACCAACCGTTTAAGGAAAGAGAAGCTCATGAGCGATGGCAAGCAAGACGCAAGTTTTACTCTAATACAAGCTATGTTAATATCGTATCGGTTCAAGTTCTTACAAATTTTGATCGGATTTTCAAAGTTGAAGCTCGTGTTTGTATAAACGGAATAGGCGATGTCCTCACTCAAGGCAACCTATGTTGCACCGATACGCCTATTTATGAAGGTGTGTTGTATCCGATACACCGATACACGGATATGCCTTCGATACTCCACCGATACGTGTCGGATACGCCAAAGACGCATCCAATTAAAATACTATTTAATTTCAAAAGGACACGCGTATCCGATACACGTGTCCGTTGAAAAACAAAAAAGAAATCCAACAACAACATCAAACCTTTATCCCACTACGTGGGGTCGAAAAACAAAAAGAAATCCGAAAAAAAAAAAAAAAAAAAAAAAAAAAAAAAGATGCGTCATATTTACTTCCGTGGCTGCAAGCAAAGTTCTCTCATTTCCAATATGGATTTGAGTCTCTTAATGATATGAGAATATTAGAAAATACTAATCTTTCACTTGATGAGCTTGAATTAAAAGCTATGATATTTATTGAAGATGATATAGAAGTTCAAAGACAAACCACTGAAGAAGCTAATCATATCATTCCTTCTATTGAATAGTTAAAACTTTATGTGCTAGACAGTTTATGTTTATGCTTTTGTTGTTGTACTAGACATAATGCTTACTTATATTTTGATATTATAATAAGCTACAAGGCTACAAAAGATGTTGTTGTCATTTTTTTTTTTTGTAATTTAAAATATTATGCTTTGATTGCTTTCTTAATTTTAATGTATGATTTATAAATTATGATGTCGTGTCCGCGCCGTACCCGTATCCTGTATTTTTAAGAATTGATGTGTCCCGTATCCGTATCGTGTCGTATCCGTGTCGCCGTATCCGTATTGGTGCAACATAGAAGGCAACTAACCCATGGAGTTCTACAACGAGAATCTTAGTGATGCCCAGCAGGAGTGGACGGTGGACCATATATGAGCAAGCATTACATGCAACTGTGCAAGCTCTCCAATATTGGGAACATTATCTAGTTCCATTAGAATTTATCTAGCATACCTCAACTCCCAAAAGAAACTTGCTCGTATGCACGTCAGTGGGCACTATTCCTTTAGAAGTCACCTTTATTTTCAAAGACTGAGTAGAAGATATGAATCGGGCAGATTATGCCCTTAAACAATGAACAACACAACTCTAAAGCTACAACCAACGAAGATTGGTCCCTTTTCAATTTGAAGAAAAATCAGTAGCAACATCCACAAAATTAATTTGCTTGATCACCTCAGGATATCTAAGACCTTCCATGTTTAAGACATTTGAGTATCACCTACCTGACACGACTGCTATTCTCAACTTGAACTTAGGATCGTGCTTTTCCGACAGTGGAAAAGACTGATGCAGCAACAGTATTAGTATCCCGCCTCCGGCTTGCTTCCAATCCCTGCATTTTTTTCTGAATTTTTTGTTTTTAGAAATTGCTCACATAGACGCATGTCCTTTTATTCCACTAGTATTTGTTTGCCAGTTATGCAAAAAAGAATGTAAGAAGCAAAGTAATAAACAAAAGGGAAATATAACAGTTATCCGATTCTGGTTTTCCCTCTTATGTGTTCATAATATCGTTGAGCTCTGAACAGTTCTCACCGATCATAATCACCACTCCGACGATCTTCCTACTTCACCACATAACTTGAACTATAATGGCACTAAACAAACACTTGTTTCACTCTCTTTGGAATAGGGTAATGGAACAGGTAGGGTTGTACATGTTGCAGAACGTAGAAACGGGATAGAATCTCATTACTTTCAGAACAAACATTTTTAATCGAAATAAAAAAGCATATTAAAACAAATTTGTTTCTTCCACAAAAAAAACAATAAGAGCTCACAATTTCCATTCAATGCAACTCTCGGAAGGAGAACAGTATGTACTAACCAAAGGAGCCACAACAAAATCAAAGCCGCCGGAGAGGTTATGAGTGAGGACATGGGGCATGTCATCGATAAAATCTGTCTCAACACCGCAGTAGCGCGAGTCGCTCTTATCCCCAACCCTCTGACCAAGCGGCATTTCAACGAGCTAACAAAGATAGAAGATCACAGCTAGGGCTTCGATCGTAAATTGAAAAAAGAAAAAAAAAATACTTTTTTCTGGATTATCCCAAGCTTTCAAAGGTTTTGGCCGGGGAGGAAGAGGAAGAAAAAGAGCCTGCAAACTCCAATACCGAGAAATTAGGGCTAAGAGTTAGACTTGCAAGCGTCCCAAGCTCGCGTTGAACTGATATCGCATCGAGAACATAGAGATCAAACCGAGGAGAAAACGAGAGAGTGAGGGTTTTGGTAGGGTTTTGCGGCGCCAATGGCTAGGGTGAGTCGTTGCAGGAGATACGAGTAGCTATAATTTTTATAGAAGAAAGAAAGCAGTGCATGTATGTAGATATAAATATAATTAGGAAAATTTACATACATACCACTATATAGTTATTCTTTTACATATTTAATACCTTCTTTATTAATATTACACTAATACCACTCAAATCTCTATTTCACAACATTTCTACCACTTCGTCTCCACGGACGCTAACGACGTCATCTCCATGGTTCGGCAGCCGCCTATCGTGGTCGTTTTCCATCCTCGACATTCGCCACACGTCTATCTTCGGGGAGATACCTTACCCTCCCGGCGGAGCCACTGGCCTCACGGTGCATCCCTCGTGGAAAAATCAGTCACCGACAGCAGCCCTCCCACACTAGGTAGGTTGAAAAATGTCTCATTTCACGATCTCTCTCGGAACTTGCTCTCTGGCGATGTGCCCGCAGAGTTTATAGGCATCGAAAACGTCACTTACCTCGACCTCTCCTCTAATTTTATCACCGGAGTAGTACTGTCAGAGATCGGAGATTTGTCGAACTTGAAAACCTTGATTCTTGCTAATAATAGCTTCACTGGCTCCATTCCTCCAGAACTAGGGAATGTCTCTTCCATCTTTACACTTGATCTTAGCTTCAATTCGCTATTTGGTGCGTTACCTTATAGATTGAGTAATCTTAGGAATTTGCTACATCTGAAATTGGGGATCAACTTCCTCAGCGGATTTCTAAGTTCAAATATCTTCTCTGGTTTGTTAGTGCATGAGTCGATCACATTGAGCCGAAACAACTTCTCCGGCGAGCTTCCGGAGTCGCTGTGGTCGCTCTCGAAGTTGCGACTCCTTGATATCTCCTACAATAACTTCACGGGCAATTTGCTGGAGCACTCCTCTACCATGAATCATGGAAATAGGACGTCGTTAGCGTGCGTCTCCACGGAGTGGTAGAACTGTTGTGAAATAGATATTTGAATGGTATAAGTGTAATATTAATAAATTAGGTGTTATATATGTAAAATGATAACTATATAATGGTATGTATGTAAATTTCTCATATAATAATTGTCATTAGATGTCCTATGAAAAAATTTAAAAAATAGGAAATTTATATATATACCACTTTATTTCATGCCATTTACATATTTAACCCTTAAAATTTTAATAATATATGACTACCACCCATAAAATAAATCTGGATGCATAGAATGAAATATTAAAGTTTATAGGGTGATATGAATGAAATATAAAAGTGCTATATTTGATATTAAAATTTTAAATAAGTGATAAAAATGTAATATTATGTAAATAACATGAAATAAAATGGTATGTATTAATGTATGTAAGTAGTATGAAATAAAAGTTTAGTAGATTATGTATTATAATACTATTAGGAGTTTAATTATCATTTACCTCTGTGTGAATCATATATTTCTCTTATTGATGAAACATATTGTTATTAATTATCATTTTAGTTAAGAATAAAGTTTCGTTTGGGACAACTTTCTTAATGTTTTTTTTCAAAACTGTTTTTTAGTTAAAGACAATATGATTGATTTTTCATTATTTAAGTGATTTGTTTGTCATACCAAAATCCTAACACCTCTATTTTTCATTGTGACAAAGACAATAGGAATGCCAATCCTATTGCCTTTATTATTTATTGAGAGCAACATCTAATATCTTAAGTTCATCATCTAAGCTATGTTTTGAGTGTTTATTTTAAGGGTGTAAGTGAGTCAAGCTGAAAGTGACTTGTGAACTGAACTCGATGAGTTAACGAGCAAGTTTGAGTCAACATTGACTCGACTCATTAACTCATGAGTCAACTTGATTAAAAAAATAGTAATATAAAACGTACTTAAAATAAAAAATAGCATTCATAATTTTAAATATAAAGTTGTTTAAAAGGTTTAAGAATTATATCATTTTATTGCATTACATTAATTGATTCTTTATTTTTTTTCCATGAATTCTAGTTATTTTTATTATTTTAATATGATAATTATTTTTGTTCTTTCATAAACAAGCCGACTCATTAGCTAGCTCGAACTTGTATAATAAAACTCGAGCTCAAGCACATTTAACTGGCCAGTGCGACACAAATATTAGGGTCGCAAATATTGGCGTCGCATTTTTCACAAAAACATATTTTTTCAGTGCTATGTTATAATAAATAGAGAAAATAATATATACAAAATATTATTTATTGTGCTAAAAATAAAAATTGAAAATAGGTTTATTTAAAATGAGTGATGAATCATTAATTTATAAACAAATTTTTAATTTACAATTAACTTATTAAAAATAATATTATCCATTTTTTAAATTTTAATTAGACATGCAGATCAATGGCTGATAGAACTGTGCCCATCGTTCCGCGGTGAGATTACCTTTATTAATAAAATAAAAATAAAAAAATTCCGTTGCCGGGACTCGAACCCGGGTCTCTCGGGTGAGAGCCGAGTATCCTAACCAACTAGACTACAACGGATATGATCTCTTGTTGAAATAACTATTATATAATTAAAATAATCGTACATTCTCTTTAAAATTTATCTTGATTGGCCTCTTTCTTATGAATCTTCTATATTTAATTATTATTATTATTATTGCTTTTTTTTATGTTAATTTTCTATTATTTACAGTTAAATTGATTGAAATCTCTTATTTATATTAAAAATATATTAATATTAAATAAATTAGTAGTTCAGTAATTTAGGAGCTCTATCTTTTTGCTATTAACACAAATTTAAGCATACAAAGAACTAATATGATTGAATTTGATGTGTTCAATACTAATTGAAAGTATGATGACAAAAAATTGATTATATTAGTTGGTGGTATGTTTGAACTTTGAGTTAAAAGAGGTAAGACAGAATCCCTCAATCACTCAACCACTTTGATACGCACGTTAGAAAATTTTTGAGCGGTTGTGTAGCAATTGATTGACATTTAGAGCTAAAGATTGCATCAAATTGATCAAAATTTGAATACTATATATGACTTCAAATTAATATCAATATCTACAACCCTACACTTTGAATAAAAAACATTACAATTTAGAGCTATTTGAACTTAATCCTTTATTAAACAAAGGAGGGCTCACTCATTGGAGAAACTATTCTGTGCGGAGGCTAGACATAGCTCTACGTCAGGTGACGAATCAGGTGTAGCCACGTCAGCAAAACTGAGCCGCGGTACCGAGTAAATGAGTGATGTGGCTCATTATGGTTTGTCTCCGGACGACGTTCGGTGTCCACATAAAATAATTAATCTATTCATTGCAATTTGAAAATCAAAGAAAATGTCACATCCAATGCATCATGTTTCAAGCTTCACTTAACAAAAATAAGAGGAATTCATGATGTTCATGCCATTAAATAAGGCTAATAAGGTGGTCCCTTCACTTTATTGATTGCCCTTGTGGTTCAATTTATGAGTTGAGGTAGATTAGTTGATATATTGTTAATAATGGTAAGAATTTGGGGAAAAAATTAGTATTGAGAGATTTATGTAAATATCATATAATTTTGTATGTATTTATATAAATAGCATCATCTTTTTAATATTAATTTAAGTACCATCCAAATCTTTAAATTATATTAAAATAAGCAAATATTAATTTTCTAAAAGTAAAATGCACTTTTCATGCATATATTTTTGATTTATTTGATACAATAAAGAGTTATATAAGGAAATATTAAAGTTTAGATGTTAGATATGTAAATACATAAGAACTATATCTTATGTATGGAAATCCTCCTTATTGACATATTATGATCAATCAAATAACTCATTAGGCTCAAATTGAACTAATTAGTTTGTGCCAATTCTTTCATATTAATGTTTTATTATCGCTCCTATAGTACATAGAACCGATACAACGGGTTGGTTCTCGATCTTGTAAGTTCAATAATTTTCAAAAAATTGAAATATCTTGAATAAATTATAAAAATTTACCTTAGAAAGCAAAAAAAAAAAAAAAAATTGTCCCAAACAATTCTCTCTTACCAAATGCATAATTGAAAGCTTTGTAAACAAAGAAAGAAATATGCATCCTTCATATTCTGTCATTTTTATGATGGATGTCGTTCTCCAACTACCATCTTCTTTCATGTTTAAAATGCCTCCTCTAAGAATTAAAAAAAAAAAAATTTTTGATTTTTCATATTATTTTAAATGTCCATTTGGAATAAATGTGATTTTTTGTAAAGATGATTATGAAATTATTGTGAAAAAAGTTATTTTTTAAAAAGTTGTCGTAGAAAGCAGCTTATTTGAGCAAATTTTTTAAACTTAAGAAAAAACTTATTGCCAAATTTAAAGTGTGGTTATGGCCCGAAATTCAAAATAGTAAGAAAATTATCCTAAATTAAGCCTAAGCTTTCTTATAGGGGTGTCAATTTCGGGTCACGAGTCGGGTTCGGGTCGAACCCGAAACTGACACGGCACTATTCGGGTCAACCCGAACCCGACCCGTTTTTAAAAATGGGTCGGTTTTCTGGACCCGAGCCCGACCCGCTTCGAGTCCGGGTAAAACCGACACAACCCGAATGACCCGTTTCCAACAAAAAAAAAGGCTAATTTTCATGTAAAAACGGTCAATCTCCTCTTTTCAGGTAAAAATCGGGTCAATCTTGGGTTGTCGGGTCAAAAATAGGTTTTCGGGTCACTTTCATGTCAAAGGGTTAACCCAAACCTGACCCGATTTTTGAAACAGGTAGAAATGATGAACTCGAACCCGACCCGTTTTGGGTTCGGGTTGACCCTAACCGGAAATTTTCGGACAGTTGGATAGTTGGACCTCATTATATTGCATATAAATAAAGATAATTTTTTTATGAATTTTTTTTATATTTTATTTATTCTATATGTAAATTATTATTTAAAAAATAATTTATTATATTTAATTTTAATATTATTTAATTTCTCAGTACACTAATTAAGCATGATGAGTTTCAAAATTGTTTTTATATAAACAATTAATTAAAATTATTTTATTCTTATTTTAAAATAAATTAATAATTATAATATTTTTCTAATCAAATTTTAATTAGAACATTCTAATTAAACTTTTACTTCTTGCAATCACGTTTATGATTTATTAATCAACAAGTTAATTGTCTTCTTAATTATTATCTATCTACTTAATAAATAATAAATATTAATTGAGCGCACGCATCACATTTGGATTAATTTAAATCAAATCAGGCGTTTAGTCATATTTTAACTATAATTTGTTGAAAAGTCCTCTATGCTTAATTTTTTTAATTACTCCTGTTTTCTATTAAAGTCCAAAAAATTATATAATTTTATGTTAGAATATTCTCATGTAAAACATATCTATTAAGGTGGAATTTTAAATTCTTGAAATTGTATTGAAATTAGTGTTATATAATAGGAGTGTCAAATGAGTTAACGGGTCGGGTTCAAGTCCGACATAAAATTTGATCAATCTGAATTGGGCCTATTTAATAAATGTGTTAAAAAGGTGAACATGAACCCGACCCGCTAGCAATCGAAGACTCGAACCCTACCTGAACACGTCCCGATAACCCATTTTGATTATAAAAAAATTAACTTTAACCTTAAATTTTAATTTAATTAATAAAAAGTTGGATGATCATACCAATAAATAAAAAATTTAAAGGAAAAATATTAAACTAGTTATTGAAGGGAAAATTCGGGTTGGCGGACTAACCCGAATCTAACTCGTTTATTAAATAGGTCAATCCAAACTTGAATTTTTTGGGTCGAGTCCAGCTGTCCAGGCCGGATCATTTGTTGACACGCACACTATAAAAGACATCCTACATTGCTCTAATAGCTAATTCAACATCAAAATATAATGATATAAATTTTTTTTCTATTTTATATTTGATTAAAATAGTATAAAAGGTATGATCTAAAGTTTGAGGAGATATACAAAGTGAGAGGTAAGCTTTAAAAAAATTAACTAATTTGGAAACTTATCTATCACTGAATTTTTATATATTTTACATAATATGTTAGTAAAAAAATTATAAATATAACCTTTTTAGCAAAATTAATATTAATGTTATTTTTATATTATTTGGATATTATTATATTGTATAAATAAATATAAAAAAAAATTATGTATTAAATATGTAAATTGTTATAAACACCGACTGATTTCTCAAATTGCATGGAAATGACAGCTTTTGCCTTTTGTGTATTCAAAGATTTTCAATTAAAAATTGCAAAGAGAACTTTGATGACCAAGCAATAATTGCAAGTGATAGCCACTGAAGAATTCAAAATTTGGTGGAGTGTCACTTCAAAAAAATTGGCTGTGGAAAATAAAAATTAATTTATTATTGTAAAAATTATTTCCATTTTCAACCTTGGCAGTTCCATCTAAATTTTTTTTATCAGTCAACATGTAATATATTATTACATTTGGACTTCGATTTTTGACCGGATGTAATAATTTCTCCTATCCAAGAGCCTGCCCTACAGTCAACAACCTACAACCAATCTAAATTTATATTTGGCCCTTGAATATATAAGGCTTATTTGTATATATTTTTATATTTAAATGAAAAAAAAAACAGGCTTGTCCTAATTTAGGCTGACTAAAATTAGCATATTAAGCATTCATATTTTAGTTCACAAAAACATAATTATCACCGCTACACAGCAAAAGGGATCCAAAAGACTTCGCTATCTCACCAACAATTGTAGCACCATCATAACATATGCATTATCTCATTATCTGGTGACCTTGCCATATGTGACATAACCCCCACATGCTTTCACGATCTCTTGCATGCAATGTCGCATTTTATGATTTTTCATAGAGCAATTTTTTTGAAAGAATATTCCTTCTCTAGTTCTATTATTTTTATCCAAACCGTCGCAATCATTAAAAAAAAGAAATAAATTTGGTGTGACGGTGATATTGACATCGATAGAGATGTTATGAGTGTGTATAATAATTATATTTCTTACTCATGTTGGCTTACATGACAATTACACATGCCATTGTTAATGAATTTCAACATGAAATAGATGAGAGATATTTTTCAGTGTTGAGCCACGGCTCGATCTACAACTTTATTTATTAGTCAACACATATTTATAAATAAACATAACACTCATTCAGAAGTAAATCTCGCTCGCATCAATATAAACAACACAAGCTAGGGATACAAAGGACCTCGCTATCTCACCATGAATTGTTGCACCATCATGAGATATGCATTGTCTCATTATCTGATGACCTCGCCATAAGTGACACCATCCCCATATGCTTTTCATCGTCTCCTGCATGCAATGTCGCATTTTATGAGTATTTCTTCTCTAGCTCTTCTGTCATATGTTATGATGATAAAAATCTTTCGAGATCATCAACAAATTTTCTACCATTAATCCAAATTCCGCAAGTAAGAATTCGTTTTCATAATGTGATACATGCACAATTGAAACCAAATATTGTAAATGCCAATGTCTTTATTCTTTGATGTCTCCTTCTCTTTTAATGATAAATTGGGGCATTCTACTTAAGCTTAATTCACAATAACATATTTTATTTTAAATTTAAGCTTTAATTATAATATATATGCCATTAAATTGTTTCTCATTATCATATTTTAGCTCTACAAAGAACTTAATAATCTCATGCTTGGACCCAATTGATCAGACATACAAAATTCTAGGTAGATGATCATTTACCTCTTTTTCAAAGCTATAAACAAAAACCTAAGTGGTCAAATATATATAATTAACCACTGAATTCGGAGAAATTATTCTATGTGGAGGCCAGACTCAGAACGCCGTCCGAAGACCAACTAGAATGTGCTACGTCAGTGAGACTAAGCAGTACCTAGCTACAGCACCGAGCACAGGGATGACGTGGCACATTCTGATTAGCCTTTGGAGGACATTCGACGTCCGCACAAAATAATTAATCTTGAATTTGGGCATAATTATTTATGTCAATGTTGTTCATCTAATTGTTTTTTAATTATACCAATTACAATCCAACCATTTTTTATCTTTGTTTATCAAGTGGGGATAGGCTTGATGTAAAAGTTTGAAGTAATAATTCCAACCACCAGCCTTTTACAATGGAGCATGCATATTGCTTGTGGCCATCAATGCCCCTTTCCTTCTTATATACTCTTATCACTTTCATAAACACTTCATATACAATATTAGACTTCATTTGTGATAATTTTCTTATTGTTTTATGAAATAACTTTTAAGTATATATATATATATATATATTTTTGAAATGAACGAAAAAATAGTACATAAAAGATGTCCGAAATGAAACCTTAATTTTAAAAAAGAAATTTGGATCCATTCTCATTGAAATTTGTATGAGAATCTTTCTACATAAATTTTATTTTATTTTATTTTGCTATGTACTTTGGATATAATGTTGCATGCATCTTCTTAATAGTTTTTAGCTTAAAGAGTTCTTAGACTTCATTTGATTTTAGCATACTTGGTGATTGAATTATGGGACTGAAAAAATGCGCATTGTTGAAAAAATGCGCATTTTTAACCTTCAATGAAATGCAACAATCACTCGTAATATTTTATGATTTTTCATGGAAGAATTTTTTTGAAAGAATTTTCCTTCTCCAGTCCTATTATTTTTATCCATACCATCGCAATCATAAAAAAGAAATAAATTTCGTGTGACTACGACATCGATAGAGATGTAATAAGTGCGCATAATAATTATATTTCTTACTAACAAATTTTCTTATTGCTTTCTAAAGTTATGTTTTAGAACAAAAATATGTAGTATAAAAAAGTTTGTGTTAAAAAGCTGTTTTAGAAAGCAATAAAAAGCCGTCCCAAATGAAACGTAAATCTTGCATTTGAATAAGGTTCGTTTGGAATGACTTTTTTTACTGTTTCTTAAAACAGAATTTCTGCACTAGAAATTGCTTTAAGAAGCACTAAAAAAGCCGTCCCAAAAGAAGCCTAAATCTTGCATTAATATATTTTCCTGTTCAACAAGAGATAGAAAGAGAAAGGGAGAACATCCATGTATTCTCTCTCTATATATATTTTCTTTATGTGATAGAGTTACGGCTAAAATCTGAGCTAGCTATTAAGATTCTCAAATCCTTTTCCAATCAGTGCTTGGAGTGCCTTTTCATCTCTTTTGTACTCCCTAAATAATGTCTCTCTATTACTTTTTTTTTCACATGGGGACAAATAAAATATGGCCCTTCTGCCATATCTAACGTTGTTATCCTTTTACCCTTTTTATAGATGTGAATCTTTCTTTTGAAATATTTGAATTTTGAGCAAAATAGGCAGACCACCCAATTGAAAGTAGTAGACATTTACCCATTAATTCAACGGTTGGCTTTTTGCAGTTGCGTAGGATGTGGTCCAATGTTCCTTTATCAGTGTTTTGCAATCCATCAAGCCGGTTTCTTCGTGTTTAGAGGATCATAATCGAATGACAGTGATTGAAGGGTCATAATCGAGCTATAATGGTCAAATAATCGAACATGAGTAGCGGTGATAAAAAAATCGTAATAAGGCGATGGCGGTTGGGATATCATAGATAGACAACAGTAGCTGATGGATCATTATTTAAGGACCAAATTGTAAGATCTCGTTCCCTTACTGTTCCTCTCTGAATTGGATTTTCCTCCCAGAATCGGCCAGGACGAAGTTGAGATCATCCAGGCCGATCAGTGCATTCAAACAGCTGATTTCTGGAGCTATTTCTGGACAGGATCGTCCAGGACGATATTGAGATCGTCCAGGACGATCGGCACTGTTCACAATACCGTCCTGATCATCGCCCTGGGAATGGTCCAGGACGATCATAATTGGTCTGATCGTCCCGGGACGATCGGGCAATCGGCCAGGCCGATCTGAGTATGATATAAGGAAATGAGCTCGTTTTGAGGAGAGAGAAATTCATATTTTAAAATCAGATATTTTGAGGAGAGAGAAAGAGAAAGGGAAAAAGAGGAAAAGCTGGTTTTCGGAGACCGCGGAGCGCTTTTCGTCCGACGCTGCTGTTGGAGAAAGTGTAGATCTCGTGGTAAGGACTCCGAACCCTATTTCTGTTTTCAGAGATATTGTGTTTTGATCGAATTGTGCACTGTTTTGTGTTTTCGTAGTCTACTTTTAGACATGATTTTGATTTGACACAACTTTCACCGCACAACTTCTAGTATGTTATAGATATGACTATTGTACACGATTTGACTGCATTCTACGAAGATTTTATCGGTCGGAATTGATTCTACGCGATTTTAATCGAATAGAAAATTATCAGGACATGATTTGATTTGGATTCTTTAGAATGATAGTCTTGTATTGATGCCGTGGATATTCATTGGTAATTTGGAGAAATTTGAAAATTGTATCTTTTTGCAGGATTTTTGTGTAATTTGACCGACTACCGTTACTCTGCCCGATTTTCGTATGATTTCTGATTTTTCCCGGAATTGATAGATTGACTTGTTATGTGTATGACTATCGATATAATTGTTCTAGATTTCTTTAATACTGCTTATTGCATCGATTACTGCATTGAATTGATTGTTACTGAAAGACAAGTGAGAACCTGGTTGAACGTTGGTTGGAGATAGAAGTTGACCTGTACAGGATGGTGGGCCGACGGGCTTTCCTTTAAATCATAGATCACAGATCATCGCTATAACGATTGGGAGTTATAAGGAGTTTTATATGCCGACAGGCGAAAAGAGTGACGACTCTTCTTGATCGAAACCAACGTGCTGATATCTACAACAGCAATATGGATTTCTACAACAGCACCATTGATAATGACTAGTGTTTGTGCTTGTCGAGTAAGACCATTGTATGAATTTCCTGATATGCATTGATTTATTGATTATCCATTGATTTATTGATTTGATTGGATTTACTATATCGTACGATTTCATTGATTTCATCGATTGATTACCGAGCATTGATACGACTGAGCATTAATTCTACTGGACATTGATATGGACATGGATAGATATAGATATTACATTGATAGCATGGATATGGACATCGTATAGATTCATTGATATTACTGCCTATAGATTTTATAGATTCGCCATCGCTACTGTTTCTGCACCGTATTGACTGCTTTATAGATTCATTGTTTCGTATTACTTTTCTCGATTGATTTCATTGAATAGATTATATTGATTTGACAGCATCGATTTGATTGACGGATATTGATTGATTGAGTCGATTTATCGATTTGCCTGCCGCTGCGTTGACTGGTTTTATTAACTATTGATTTCCGGATTGCATCGACTACTGATTTGATTTCCGCTGTATAGACTCATTGACCATTGACTGATACGGATTTGATAGATTGACATGCATATTGATAGCATCGCCGTGCTTTGATTTCAGTTATAGGTATTAGGTGACCTGCTGGGCTTTGTAAAGCTCATTATATGTGGTTAATATTTTCAGGTCAGGGCTTGGAAGCAGGAGATAGGAATTGATTCAGATCAACAGGTTTTAGTTCTTTTGATGATTCTTTTGTACTCAGGACAGGATAGTTTCCTTTCTTGTATTGATAGTGTAGTTCCTGAGTATTGTACATGATGTTTTGAGATATGAATCGACTGATATATTGATGTTTAAATTTTATAGATGTTTGTTAGATTGTTAATTGAAGGTTTTAGATAACTCTGGTAAATTGTTGGAGTAATTGATTGACATTCTTTCCAAGTTTGATCTTGGGGCATCACAATTGTTATCAGAGCAGTGTTATTGGAAGAATGGATTGTTACCAGAGTTGTAGGTTTGGATTGAGAGTTGGGTAGATTGGGTAGCTTTAAGAGCTTCATTGGCATACATCATTGTATGTGTGTATTATTGTTCTTTACAACCTCTGTCACTTGACAACGATCTTTCCAACCTCCATCGTCTAATAACAATCTTTCCGACATCCGTCACCTGACAACAGTCTTTCAAACCTTTGTCGCCTGACAAAGATCTTTCTGACCTCCATCACCCGCCGACTACGATCCTTCTGACCACCCTCACTCGAATACGGTCTTTCCGACCTCCATTACAAGCCAACTATGATCTTGTCGACCAAACGAACAGTTGAACATATCAATTCTGATTCTTTCAAATTCCACCATGTAATGCAATCTGTATAATATATACTTGCTACATCAAACTAAGGCCTTTCCCCCAAGGAAAGGCCTCATTTGTAATTGACTTCAAACACTAGTGGAGTCTCTTATGAACGCTAATCCTCTCTTTTATCTGTATGCATGCATGCTGGATCCGTAAAGCTAAAATGCTAAACTTTATAATTCTCTACTGTCAAGGGCGGAGCCAGGATTTTTTTTATGCGGTGTCACAAATTATTAAATTTTAAAACAAAACTCAACATTTTTCATTCGGGCTTAGTACCAACATAGACGATATTTAAAAAAAAAATTAGATTGTAAGACTCAGTATATAAAGATATAGTATATGATAAAAGAAAAAAAAAACTTGCAATTAAGAATGTTACATCCTTAAATTCTTCTTATATATTATAAATAATTTCTCTTGCTAAGTTTTCATTTTTAAAATAATTGTACAATCATTTTATTTTCAATACTATTAAATATATATTTTTCAATATAAGTAGACAATCATTTATCTAGAAGTCTCCCATATGTTTGCGTAAATGATTTTTTATAATGTTCATTGAAGAAAATGCTCATTCTACAATTACTGTAACAATTGACAATATTAGAGCAAATTTTATATGTGATACGTCATAACAAAATTAGCTTGATCGGGCACGAATCTCGAGGTAAAAGCTAGTTGGAAACTTCAAAAAATTAATTCCGGGAGCTCACGTACTCCGATTTCAGCAAGCTTATAGTCAAACTGAGCGTCTCGTAAATACGAACCCAACGACACCAAGATCAACCCAATCCGAGCCCAAATGAGTCCGAATCAAGGCCCGAAGCGCTGTTGGAAGGTTCAAACCGCAATTTGAGTTACCAAACGGTCTTCGATTTTAATGAGCTTATACTCAAATCGAGCGGCTCGACGAGACGAATCCAACGAGCCCAAGATCACCGAATTATGACATCATTAAGGCCTTCAAATGCCCAACGAACGGTGCATGATCAAAGGATTCGATATCAGCCGTCCATTCAGAACACTCCCAATTCGCCCCTGATATCACGCCTATTTACGGGCTATGCCACTCCAGAAAAACTATAAATAGAGCCCTCATTCTACACAAAGGGGACTCAAGTGAAGAGAGGGAAGAAGAAGAGAAGAAGGAGGAGAAGGAAGAAGCTCCTCCTCGACCACCGCCGGAGCTCTTCCTGCCACCCGAAGACGCCGGAACTCTGCTGAACTTTCGGGAAACGCCGGGAATTTGCAGAACTTTGTAACTTTGTGAGAAGTTGATTGTAAACTGATCGTCTTGATTTGTAAGACGGATCAACCATTGTACTCCATACAAACACTAGTGGAACTTTATAACTGGGCGAGGCCCCGTGGTTTTTTCCCTTTTTGGGTTTTCCACGTAAAAACTCTGGTGTTCATTTCTCTTTTCTGTTTGTGTGTGGAATACTCGTGCAACGTTAAGATGAATATTTTCTAACTCTACTGCCGCGTACATTCTAGCACGCAACAATATGTAATATTATTTATCAAGAGCGAAAAAAAATCAATCATTTTTTAATTTTTAAAAAAGTTTCACATTAACAAAAACTAAATGATGCTTATAAAATAGAAATAATTGATTTAAGGAAAGCCAAATTGCATTCATTTAATGAAGCGTTTATTTGAGTCTGTATCTTTTGAATATTTATAAAAATATTTTATAAGTAAAAATCAAACAGGCAATTAAAAAATCAAATAGCTACATTAATGTCTTTTTTATTTATTGGAACCGGTTTTTTTCTAACATAAGAGAGGATAATGATTCACTTTTTAAGCAGATATTTCCGCACACAGCTCTCCTTGGTCTATTGGTTGAGAGCTTAGGCTTCCAACTAAGATGTGTAGGGTTCGAGTCTATGTGTATGCGTTATGTGTGTGAGTTTACCTTAAATGACCTAAATATAAAAAAGCATATATTTTCCGAAAACAATTTAATTAAAAAAAAAACATATAAAGCGTTATATAAAATAAGAATCCATACATACTATTAAACATATCTCTTTTTCCAAGATTAAAAAAAAAAGATTAATTCCCAAAAAAAGGGGGTAAAGCTGTATATACTAATAAATGCATGCTATTAAACAAATCTCTTTTTCTGGAGACAGAGAGAGAGGCTCCGCACTTTGGAATCTGGATGACCACAACCGACAGTGAAAAAATAGAAGCAACAGAAAGATAAGTGTGGAACGGGGAATGGCGGAAGATTAACAGTTTTTTTTTTCTTATTTAACAATTATCATAATTTTTTTTTGAAATCATAATTAATCTTAACTAAGTATTACTTAGGCGGTCAGTAGGGGCCCGTGCCCCCATGGCCCCCATGCTGAATATGCCCTTGTCTACCGCCACGAATATTCCAACTCAATAATAAACATTTATATTTTTCTTCATAGTTTTATTTAACCTTATTTTATTTGCATATAATTTTCTTTTTATTATGCTTGAAGTTTTTATAATAATAAAAAAATCACAATCATTTTTTAAGAAAATTAATTTTCAATAATTCATCATGTTATTTTTATGTCTAAAAGCACAAAAAAAAAAAGGATTTACATGCATACCACATTACCCATGTTATTTTTATATCTAACACTCAAATATTTAATATTTTATGCCTACTATATATATATATATATATATATATATATATATATATATATATATATATATATATATATATATATATATATATATATATATATATTTTATTTTAATACCAAATATGTCACTATAAATTTTAGATTATTCATATTATCCATACTACCTATAAATTTTAAATTTTAAATTTTACACTCATATTTTATCTATGAGCGGTAGATATGAAATATTAAAATTTTAAATGTTAGATATATAAATTGTATGATATTTATATGTAAATCCCAAAAAAAAAAGTGATAAGTTAAATTTCTATTTTGCCCCCTGAAGTCATTTAAAAAATCGGGAGTTTCAGCTGCTGCTGTGCTCCTCCATTTGGCGGCTTTGGCGGTCCAGCTCCGTTTCTCTCAGTGCGTTTGTCTCGTTGGCGATCGATTCCTTGGTCATAAAGGCGCCAAATGGCGTCGATTGGAGCCATACATGTGCTACTTACGATCGGATGAAATCTGGAGAGAGAGGGGTGGCTGGGAATTGGTCGGCAATCTCAGCACATGATTGCACCCAGTGGCAAGTTTCGGATTTGGCAGCCCTTTTCAAAAGCTAAACCCTAGAAAGAGAAATGATTGGAACGTCCAATAATTGGAGATGAGAGAAAGGCGACTGATCTGTTTATGTCTTCATTTCCTGTTTAATTTAACTAAAACAAATAAGGAAAAGTAATCATTAATTACAACATCAGTAGCTTTTTTATGATTTGATTTGCTTTATGCTAGATATAGTTAAGATTTCTATATATTTTTAAATTTTTTTCTTACTTTGATGAGACAGGTGGCGTAAATGTGCTTCCTTTCCGCGGAATTAGGTAAAGTGGGAACTAGGGTTTTACTTGCCTTGCCCCGATTTGGTTGGGGACAGAGTCCAGCTGCAAAAAAGCGCAAAAAGTAAGTTCTTTAAGTCAAATTATCCGCTCTTCTCGGCTTTTACGCTTTTTTTTGGTTGGCTTTATCCGTTTTAATCCAAAGCACGAATTTTACGTGGGCTAGTTTTGAGTGATTTGATGTTTTTTTTTTGGCCGGTCTCTGGTGACATTTTTTGTGTTATTATTTCAACCCCCCACCCCAAAAAAAAAGTGTCAGAAATCCATGTGTTCGGTTGCTGGATAACTAGATATGCTTGATTTCTGTTCAGTTGATTAGAACGTAAATCTGCAGTGCGGGTGAAAGGGACACAGACTACAGTATCGCATCAAGTTTTGCGTATCCATTTCCCAGTTTTCCTCCTCTTGTATCCGTCTCTGTAAGCATCGTTTCAGTGGAATGACGACTCTATAGTAGATTTATTCCTTCCTCCATCGTGATATTGACCTAAGGTAATAAGTATGTTGCTTGTTTCAAGATGGGTTTTTTAAAAATCTCTTTTTTCCTGCCCACCGGGATGGTCGATGGCATGTGTTGAAACAGTGAAAAGCTATTATAGTTGGTAAGTCTTTGTGTGAACTTTGGAGTTCCAGGCTTACTAGATTGTGGTAGGTCAAGCAGATGGGGTAATGAGAAAGATACTGATGTGAAGATCGAATAGGGGACGGAGGGGAAGTCTTTTTATTGAAAGGTATTGGTTAGTTTAGTTGTTAAGAAGGATTAGGTTACTGACTTGTGACTTGTCGCTTTAGTATTTCAAGATTCATATGTGGAATGAATCAATAATGGGATTGTGGGGATAGCCTTGCTGCTTCATCTGAAATGGAAAGGAAAAAGAAAATGGTACTTGGATGCTTCTAAGCTTTTGAAGGATGGAGTGTATGAGTTGAAAGACCTTCTCTTTTGCTTCTTGCCGGTTTGTCCTTCTTCCAATCATTTTGTTTGCGGTGTTGGGTACTCGGGCTTGGCTGATTTTAGCATAGAAATTAGAGAAATTAGGATCTGCTGGCCCTTCTTTTTACGGGCAGCCCTAGATGCATCTACTAGCGACGGTTCATACTGAAGTTTTTGATGATGCTATATAAGGCGTGATTTTTCAAGTAAAAGTTGCTTGATTTCTAATTTTGATAAAGGAGCTCAATGAGCTTTGCGACTTTTTTTACCGCTGACTCTCTGATTAATGGGCATGATTTCTTTACTTGTTGTAATTGTTGGAGAAAGTCAGACAGTTTCGATGTGTTTTTGAGTTTGAAGTTTTTCTTTCATTTTGTAAGATCTGTTTTTTTTTTTTAATTGTTCACATAAGTTTATGTTGTTGAGTAAAATCTGATACTTTTGCATTAGACAGGCAGGGACGGTGGTGCACAAGTTCTTCCTTTTTAGGCATCTGTTGTGGTATGGAGTGGAACTTTAAGAATCCCTTACAGTGGGATTGGGAGAACTTAGGTTTGTTTAGTGGAAAAGAAAGTGAAGTTTCCAAGTCTACAGAGTTATCTGAGTGGAGAGCTGAAGGTGGAGCAATTAGTAATGGCTCCATGTATTCATCTGGCAGTGGCACTTGCTCAGGTTCAGAACTGGGTAATGGTTCGTTGAAGAAATCAGTAACAGCTTCCGTTGGTTTTTTATCAAAGGAAGGAAGTAAGACATCAGAGGTCAACCTTGAAGCATCCCAAGGTATCATTGAGAACCAATTCAAGAATTATGAAATGGCCCAGGGAGAAGATTTTAGAACTTCCCCTGTGATTGTTAGATGTGTTGGTACTGGAGAGCCACCAATTGGTCTAAAACTTGGCAAGAGAACTTATTTTGAAAATTTAGGTTCTGCAAATATTAAGACTTCTTCAGTTTCTATGACACCACCAGCTGCTTCAGTTAGAAGGTCTAGGGCATCTCATCAGGCCATTCAGCATGCTTACTGCCAGGTCGAGGGCTGCAGTATTGATCTAACGGCTGCAAAAGATTATCATCGCAAGCACAGAGTATGTGAAAGGCATTCTAAAAGTCCTAGGGTAATTGTTGCTGGTCATGAACGTCGTTTTTGTCAGCAATGTAGCCGGTAAATTTTCTATTGAATTTCTTGGTTGATATGTGAATGTTGTCTGTTATGGAACCAGGGAGCTTAGTTTGTTATTTGACTGAACTTCTTTATACGTTTCTTTTACAGTCTTTTTTTTAATTCCATAATGTTATGTTGCCAAATATATGGAGTCTAAAGGCTTTCATTTGAGTAGATCTAAAACTGAATATATGGAGTGTAATTTTAGTAATGATAGATATAGTGTGGCTTTGGGTGATCAAGTCATTAATAAGAGTACATGTTTTCAATATTTTGGGTTTCTTGTTCAAAGTGATGGGTTTCTTGTTCATATTGATGGTGAAATAGATGGGTATATTATTAGTGGAATTCGAGTTGGATGGTTGAAGTGGAGGAATGCTTCGGGCTTGTTGTGTGATAGAAAAGTACCCCTCAAACTTTAGGAAAATTCTATAAGATGGTGGTTAGACCTTCAATGTTTATGGTGCATAATGTTGGCCATTTAAAGAGAAGCATAATATTAAGTTAAGTGTTGTAGAGATGAGGATGCTCAGGTGGATGAGTGACTTTACTTTTAGAGACAGGATACAAATTGAGCATACATGTGAAAAGGTTGGAGTAGCTCCAATGTAAGATAAGATTAGAGAGAGTCGTCTTGGATGGTTTGATCACATAAAATGTCGGCCTTCTGATGACCCTGTTAGGAAAGTAGATGTATTAGATTTGACTTATGTTAAGAAATATAGAGGTAGACCTAAAAAGACTTGGTTATAAAATATTAGAAATGATCTTTCTTTATTAGATTTAAATGAGAATTTATCTCTTAACTATACACAATGGAGAAAAATGATTTATGTAGTCGACCTCACATGGTGGGATAAAGGCTTGATGTTGTTGTTGTAATGTTATGTTGCCAAATAATAGAACTTTGTAGGGCAGCAATTGAAACTCAAATAATTATCTGTTAAAAAAACTTAAGTGTTTGCTAACTCATGAAGATTTCTTGACGAGATATGCTTAATTTTTATGGTATGGGCCAATTTATAGCCTAATTCCTTTTAAAATTTTCTTTCAATGCAAAATTATGACCGAGTAGCTTTTTATGTTTCAGATTTCATGATCTATGCGAGTTTGATCAGAAGAAACGGAGTTGTCGTAGGCGCTTATCTGACCATAATGCACGGCGACGCAAAGCCCAGCCTGAAACAATCTCCTTCAACCCCTCAACGCTTCCTTCACTCTTTTATGGTATCAGTTATATTTCAATCATTTTCATGATTTGTTCCAACTTAAAAAAACATTATATGCCTCACCACTCAATTTGTACATTTATGTTTTTCTAGGACTGGAGAAAAATATTATTTCTCATGTACGTTGTGCTGCTATAATATTTTGATATGCATGCTTTGGGGTGGTATACTTCGTTGTTTTTAGTTTGTACTCTAGCCTTTGGTTGTCATGTTCAGAAGAATTTCATGAGCATTTGAAGCTACAAACAAAAGATAAAGCTGGGGTTTTACTGTTTCAACAACATCATAGTTGTTCGAGTCAACCAGACCAAACCAAACCCAAATTGATATGCAGTACTAGGAGTAAGAGAACTTGGAATCAATCAAACACTAGTTGAAACTCTTTCTAAAGGTTTAAAATGTTTGCCTGCTGTTATATATATTTGAGCTCAAAATTGCTATCTGATGCTGCCAAAAAAACATCCCGTAAAACTTGTAGTTTAGCACGCATTATTTTGATGTTCTAAGGATCCAAACTCGGGCACAATTTATAAAAGTAATATCTCTCATAAGGACCATGTGAAGATCATAAGTAAAACAAGTATTTCATGTGTCAATTTTCAAATTTAGCTTAAAATATTAATGGTCATTAGAAAAATCAAAATCAAAATCTAGACTATTAGTGTGACATTCTTGACCATGCAGCTTCCATCCAATTTTCCTCGAGGATACGATTTATTATTCTGTGTGGAGTTCGGATGTGAGTGGAGACCAATAAAAATGTGCCACGTGACCTCAAAAATGTACCGCGCTCGATACCGAGCATAACCGGACGGTTCTCCCGTCCAGTGTCCGCACAGAATAATTTCTCCGAGTATACACACTTTCAAGTACATCTCGCTCAAATTTAGCCTTTACAGCGCATATGGCAATATCAGACTTTTATCTGACTGTTATTCATTTGAGTAGGTCAATTGAAAATCTCTCTTTATTTTTATCTATGATATCCTTTTGTTTTAAGGAAAATAACATACCTTTTCTAAATTGCTCCAAGCGCTAGGAGCATCCAGTTGATTACCGGTGCTCTTGTTGGTGCAACAGGCTTTTTTTTTTGAATTCCCAAGAGTTGGAGGCCTCCCCAATAGAAAAAAATTATAAATGTCGTTATTATAATCTGACAAATGTTTTGGTCATTCACCATGATTAGATGATCATCAGTCATTGTCAGAGTAATATATGCGAATAATGTGGATTTTTAGTGTACTAACATATCTTTTTCACCTTTCTAACTTCAAATTCAAGTATCTTTAGCCTCCATTACAAATCGTGAAACTTGCTATCCTTGTCATTCTTCATCCAACCATGAAAAGTGTGATGTTTTCCATGGTTGTGGTCGTTTGGATATGGTGTTTCCATGCTATATGTATCCTTCTTGTGAGCTATTTCCAAAGAAACGTTTTATTTACTTGGATCAGATTTTATGTCATCCTTGCAAGTTATTTGATGCTTCACACCCTTATTTGATTTTTGAAATCACTTCTGTTTGGATCTTAGGCTTCGTTTGGGACGGCTTTCTTCTTGCTTTCTAAAACATCTTTCTAGTATAAAAATTTCGTGAATTTGAAATTTTGATAATAGAAAGCCATTTTAAAAGGCAGCACAATAATTGTCCCAAACAAAGCCTTAGAAATCTTTTTGATGTCAAGAAGGATTAAGCTTGGTGTCTGCCTTACTTGACTATCTTAAACGGTGTGACTTTGAGCTGTTCATCAACTAAGTTAGAAGTTAGATTTATGCATTGATGACTAATAATCTACTTGCTAAAAAAAGAATTATTCTTCCTGCTGGATTGTAGAGGGAGTTTGAAACTATTCCTAGTTATAGCTTTTATATCAAGCATCCATCTATTCGTTGAGTGCAATTGTCTTCTGAAAGGATTAAAGCCATTGTTATCTTCTTTATGTGGCATCAGTAATTTGTTTATATTTTCATTTCTCTAAATGCTAAAGTAGATGTAAAAACAACTTATCAAATTGTTTTCACCTAATATTGAACCTTTGATGCCCATGCAGATGAAAGACAACAGATGAGCTTTTTCCTGAATTTAGCTCCATTTAGTCATGTAAGACCTTCTTCAAGCTCTATGTTGGATCAATCAGATTGCTTCAGCCTTTCAATGAGAAAAGGATCTTGGCTTAAAACAATAAAAGCGGATGTTGATGGACAGTTACAGTTCCCTGAGATGGATTTCTCTAATAAAATTAAACCTTCTCGTGATGGCCTTAACAGACTTATACCATTCAAGTGTACCACGAGTGAGGTCCTTAATCAAGGTAATCTACGAAGGCTTCTTTTAGGACAACTTTCTTACTGCTTCTTAAAGCAGCTTTAGAGTACATAAATTTTAATTTTTATATTAAAAAACTGCTTTAAGAAGCGATAAAAAAGCCATCCCAAACGAAACCTAAATCTCTTATGCAAGGAGTTTTTTATGATCTTGTGAAACATGATTGATTTGCATATTTTTCTTCCTGAATGTACTAGTCGAATTTTACATTGGTTAGATCCTTTAGAAATTTCATCTCAATTTTATATTACCCAAAAATTTAACTTGGAATTCCATAAGATGATGATGAATATCACTGAAGCTGATATTTTTTGTCTGTAAATATATGATGCATTTTGTGGATTACATGATACTGTGCGTTATTCATATAAAATCTTTTTGTTTTGTTTGATGTGAATTGTACTAATCAATAGAGTATTAGTACCAAATAAATATCAAATTGAACAGTATTTCATCATAATAAGTTTTGGAAACGATTGAGAGAATTCAATAAACCAATGTCATTAAAGGGAATTTATATTAGCTTTGCATAATTGAATTAGATCCAGTTCTTAAAACCTTTGCATTGCTTCTTCTTGACCTGCAGCACACCATAAAAAATATAAAAAGTATGTTGTAATGAAGATTTAAGATTCTGATAATTGTTTCAGGTCAGGAAGCTTATGTGCCTTCTTCAAACTTGAATGGAGCACCGGACCTTCGGCGTGCTCTCTCTCTTCTGTCAAGTGATGCCTGGTGTCCATCGAGCACAGCGCAAAGCAGCATGATCCAGTTAGCCGTTACCGATCCCATCACCACATCTAATCTCCGAGTTCAGACGGCGAATTTAGCACCTGAATGCTGGCAGAATGATAATTCTCTGGCAGAACAAGCACTACCTTTCAACTTGCATGGCAATGGAAGCCACATTCAGGACTTGCAACTTAGCAAAGCTCCATATGAGAGCTCCTTTTTTGAATCCAACCAGGCATTCTCCAAATCAGATGGCCATTTTCCTGAGTTCAAGACTTGAAGGTTTGTAAATTCCGTGATCTTAAATATGCCATTATATCCTTTTTTTGACATTTTGAGACTAATTGATGTATCAAACTTTGTTGTAGGAATGGATATTTGCATTTTTTGAAATCCTACAACAGATTGCAGTTGCTGCACCATTGAAGATGATGACTATCCTAACATTTTGCTCATGTTTCTGCACTGCCTGAAGCCTATTGGATGGAAAGATATGATTCTGAAGCTTGCCTTTGCCATCTGCAAAACTGATCAGCTTTGGGGTATACAGTCCATCTTATGCTATCTAGTTGTTTTTGTGCTGATATAATCTGAAACCTGCTGCAAGTTGAATCTTATATGTAAAGTCCAACATAATCCCATGCCATCATTATGTAAAACTCAACATGTATGTATGATGTATGATGTAAAACTCAACATGGATGTATGACTGGTGGCAGTTTAATTTTTTTAAGCCCTTGATTAAAATTTGGGACATTTTATTTTTTTTTTTATTTTCTCTATGAAAAACATTGAAACGTCGGCCTTCAGATGACCTGATTAGAAAAATAGAAGTATTAGATTTGACTTATGTTAAAAAAGGTAGAGGTAGATGTACTCAAAAAGACTTGGTTAGAAAATATTAGAAATGATCTTTCTTTATTAAATTTAAATGAGAATTTGATTTTTAATAGAATGCAATGGAGAAAAGGGATTCATATAGTTGACCCCGCGTAGTGGGACAAAGGCTTGATTTTGTTGTATGAACAATGTTGCTAGTATCTTAGTAATATTTGTCTCAGATCGAGGTGTAAACAAATTGAGTCCAGCTCGAGTAATTCCTATCTTGAGTTTACTTAATTAAATGAGTTCGAGCTTGAGTTTATTCCTACCACTTGTTTTTAGCAAATTAGAAAATGATTATAATTCAAGTAGTTATTATAATAAAATTATTAAAAATATGAAAAAAAGGAAAATAAATAATCATTTGATATTAAAAAGTTAGATACAATTTTGAAATATTTATGATTGCTTTATATTTAATTTCTTAAATTCTAATAGGTTTTTAGTACATTTTATTAATATTTTTTAAACAACTTACTTAGCTCTTAAGTTAATGAGTCCAGTTGAGGTTGGCACAAGTTTGACTCGTCAGTTAATCGAGCTCGACTCGCGAGCTATTTCTCAAGTCAAGTTCAAACATTCACGAATCATCTTGGCCCAAACCCCCGTGGCCCCGTTCGTAGCGAAAGATCTTCATGTTTGTGGATTGCTTAATATTTGAAAATTATAGAGCTCTAAAGCTGAAATTTTAAAGAATGTAGACCTCTATCATTGTTCTTGAAGCTGTGAATTTGCACCATATTCTTCCATTCTAAAGTCCAAAGCACAGAAGAAATCATTGCTGCTTCATTTGTTTACATATTAAAGTCAACTTCATGCAATTAATCAATTTGATTTGTAAGTTGAAACAGCAATTTTAAATTTGAATTAGCTTTGGCTTCACTCTTGCTATTAAATAATAATTATAAATATAAATTATTAAAAAAAAAACTTAAAGTTTTATTTCTTATTTGCCTAAATTAAAATTTAATTATTATTTTATTATTGCAATTATTTTTATTGGCTTTTTATCTCTTACATGAACAATTTGGCCTTTATAAGCTACAGAACCAAACCCAAAATATATATATATATTTGTGATGGTCACTGTCAGGTAATAGCTGGCAGAGAACAGATGCATAGTTGCATTCACACATCATGCAATAATTGAAACACGTGTTGAAATCTGTTTCTTAATGCATTTGAATGATGTTAGAAGAAAAGGACATTTATGATTTGAATAAACATTTTAGTTTGCAAGTTTGCTTCAGCCAAAAGCACCCTAAACTTTGAAAAATAATGCGAAATGAGTATATACGTGAAAATGTTGGAACATTTTCAGTGATAGATAAGGTTAGAGAGATACGTATTGGATGGTTTGGTTGTATAAAGCGTCAGCCTTTCGATGGCCTGGTTAGGATAGTAGATTTATTAGATCTGAATTATGTTAAGGAAGGTTGAGGTAGATCTAAAAAGATGTGGTTATGAAGTATTAGAAATGATCTTTGTTTTTTTAGATTTAGATGAGAATTTGATTTGTAATAGGACATAATGAAGAAAAATGATTCATGTAGCTGACTCCACATAGTAAGATAAATGATTAATATTATTGATGTTGTTATTCATACTGCAATATAATTGATAGATGCTACAAATTTTTCAATAAAGTTAAGTCTCTATCCACATATGATAGAACATATATTCGAATTTAAAAGTTTTAATTTTCGCTAATTTACTTTGACCTTTTTGTTTAAAAGGGTTGTGGATGTATAGGTGGTAAGAATTTGATTAAAATATGGGGATATGATTTGAGTTGTTTGAAAGGTGGGGTGGGATCCAGAAGAATATGAAGAAGAATATGAAGCTATAAAAAAAAAAAAAAACTCTTCGTTCATAAATAGCTCATGTTCGACTTGAAAAAATAAAGCTCGTGTTCAACTCGTTTGTTAAGCGCGTCAAATACAAACATATATTACTCGAAAGCTATTTTTGCCAATTGGCTTCCCTTTGGTTTGTAAGTTTATGGATGAAGGTTTGGGAGGCCACTGAAATTGCTAGAGGATGTAAGAAAAAGAGGAGATCTAATAATGACAAGAAGGAAAAAATAAATTTACATAAAAATATATAAAAAAAAAATCAAATCTGAAAATAATTTTAAAATCCTATATGCAAAACTCACTTTGTATGAAAGTGTTCTAAAAGCAAAAATTTGCTTTCATTCACTTCCAACCTACTAAACACATTAACTCAATTCAAGCACTTACCAATTCTCACATAAAAAACAATCTGGTCTATAAGGAGGCTACACATCTAATTTGTCCAACAATGCTTGAATTGTCATCTATCATTATCATATTAATTAAAACAAGAATATATCACTAAAAATTATCAGCATATTTATAAAATCTATAAGCTTATTAACAATAATTAGATTCTTATTAATTAAATCATTAACAAAGCAATAAATATTATTAAATTAATTTTCATATCATTAAAAAAAAAAAAACTATTTCTTAAGACAACATAACAATAGCATCCAAGTTCTCAACACCATATCCTTACAAATTAAGTCTCTATCCCTCGTATTCTCTTCCACATTGACAATAGTATCCAAGCCCCCAACATCATAACCTTACCATGCCAACCATGATTACCCTAACCCTCACCACACCAACTAGGGCTGCAAACGAACTGAGCTGAGCCGAGTATGTGAGTGTTCATGTTTGTGTTCATTTAATATCAGCTTGTTCAAGTTTGGTTCATGTTTGATTCATTTAAATTTATGAGTGTTCATGTTTGATTCATTTAAATTTATGAGTGTTCATGTTTGGTTCATGATCAGTTCATGTTCGTTCGTTTAGTGCTTATCGAGCTTGTTCGCGAACATATTTAACGAATTTTTTTTTAACTATCAAACAAACACGTTCATGAACATATCTATGAACAAATATATTTATGATAAAAACAATTGTCTATGTAACAAAGACAATGATTATTTATATTTATTAATTTTATAGTCAAATATTAATTATTTTTATCGAGCTTATTCACGAGTTCAAAATCGAACATGAATCGAGCTTTTATTGAGCTTCTTATCGAGCTTAATGTCAAGCTTGTTCACGAACTTCAAATGATGTTGTTCACGAACATAAATGAGCTGAACGCATTAGTGTTCAAGTTTGTTTATTTAAGAATCGAGTATTTAAAATATTATTCAAGTTTGTTTGTTTAGTTAATTAAACGATCACAAACGAGCTTTAATCGAACCGAACAACGAGTAGCTCGCCGAATGTTTGGTTCGCTTGCAACCCTAACACCAACCATCATCATCATCACACAGACTATCCACCACCCTAGCCAATCGTCACCGCAACCTCTTCTAGTGGCAAACTAAAGTTTCGATTGAGACAATATTCTTACTACTTTCTTAAGCAACTTTTTAGTACAAAAATTTAGAAAATTGCTTCAAAAAATATCAAGAAATTTATCCCAAACGAAACCTAAAGCTACTACTTTCTAGAACAATTTTCTAAAACAAAAATTTTTTGAATGGGCAAAAAATAGTGACAAAAATTTCTTAAAACTGCAACCATCTCAAATCGGATCTAAGAGAAAAATAACATTAAAGAGGCAATGCTAAGAAAAAGTGAGTTTCATAGAAAAATAGGAAGAAAAAAAAAAAGAGTTGGCTTATGATTTTCATTATAGGGTTTTTTTTTTTAAGTCAAAATTTTAAAGTTATGGCCAGGTGCCTTAGGCAAGACCAAAGAAATTTAGAAAAGGTGGTTGTTTGCATGATTACAATTTTGTGCAATTAGATGTAAATGATCTAATCTTTAGCTAAGGTTAAGAGGTGTTCAATCATTCATTCACAAGTACTTAAATATGCATTTTTATAAATTTTATCAAGTTACTATCAAGTCAAGCGAATAAGATGAGGTTCATATTCTGCTCATTATATAAACAAGTTTGAAAAGATAAATTAAACTCAAGTTAATTATCTAATCCAACATAATCAAATATGAAAAACAAATTCTCTTAACATTCCTAATAACAATCATGCTACCTATTTTCATAGCCATGATAGAATGAATTCAATTCCCAATAGACCACAAAACAAGACACATAAAAGAACTGCAATGCCACCTTAGAGTGGCTTGCCATTAATGACTATTGTACCATACTTCCCAAATTTAGGTCAAGATTTAAGTTTCGTTTGGAACGGCTTTCTTACTGCTTCTTAAAACAACTTTTAGTAATAATATTTTAATTTTTGTACTAAAAAACTGCTTTAAGAAGCCGTAAAAAAATCATCCCAAACGAAACCTTTATCTAGACATGCACAAAACCAAAAGAGAATTGTTATAGAATATATGCTAATATGCAGGACCTTTCTTGTTGAGCTAGGAGAACTATATTTGAGAAACAATCAATACCAGTAAATGAAGGTTTCAATGAGAGGCAAACTAAAATTGATAAAAAGAAAAAAGGTTGCATGTTTCAGTAAAAGGGGGAAAAAAAAAACTAGCAATGGGATTTGATACAGTGAGAGAACATGAAACTAAGAGCAAAAGGAACCTAACTACTAAGCAAACTGCAATACACATAAAGCATACAGAACTCATAAGAATTCGCAAAAACGACCATTTTGATTTTGTCCCCAACATTTTTCAATTTTGTGCTCCCTATTTCCTTCTTTCTGAACAGCAAGTCATATTTCATCGGTTCAGGCTTCGTGTGGGACGGCTTTCTTACTGCTCTAAAAACAACTTTTTAGTACCAAAATTTTAATTTTTTTTTTATTAAAAAACTGCTTTAAGAAGCAGTAAGAAAGCCGTCCCAAATGAAGCCTTAGTCTATGGTCATGGGCTGGGACATGCAGCATCTAAACCGTGCGCGACGAACGGAGGTGGCCAACTCTTCCTGCACGCTCTCGAGCATTTTGACGATTTCGCTAAATGGAGGGCGAACATCAGGGTTTGCGTCCCAGCAGTGGGTCATGATCTCCCCAAGCGCAGGAGGACACTCATTTGGTATGACGGGTCGAACGCCCTTATTGACAACTGCGAAAGCTGCCTGCACGGCTGTCATGTTCTGGAATGGAAGCATTCCTGTTATGAGTTCCCAAAGCACAATGCCGAAGCTATAGACATCAACCTTCTGAGTATATGGCCTGTGTTGGATCATCTCTCTGCATTTTAAGAAGAATGGATTCATATTGATCACGTCAAGAGGTGAAATTCTAGTAAAGAAACAAAAAAGAAGAAGAAGCAAAGATTGATGTTTTTAGCCATAGTATCAGTTCCAGAAGCAACAGGTAGAAAATCAGGTCCAAAAATTAGTCAGTAATTTGATATGGGCATAGTAATGGCATTCTGGGTGAAATGTGAAAATGATTTAAGATTTGTTCCTGGAAGAGGGATTGAAAAGAGACCCAAATTCAACATTTATTATTGTCAGCTTTAGCACACTTTTTGGGTCCGGCTAAACGAATATTCTTCTTTTTCATTCATTCCTCCAGAATGTTGCAGGTGAGCAAACTAGCATAAATAAAGTTCTTTTCCAAGCACGAACAGATCATAGGTTTGTGTTACGAGAAATTATTAGGTGCGGAGACCGGACGTAGAGGTACGTCCGGACTCCAATAAAATGTTGAAACGTGGAGTGGACACATTGGATTTATTTTTTGTTTTACATATTTAATATGTCCGCAGAACTTTAAGCCAAGCGCAGCCAAATCGCAGGTAAAGCGTAGTAAAAAAATGCAACAAAAGAGCAGTCAAAGCGCAACTAAAGTGCAGGTAAAACGCAGATAAAGCGTATGTAAAGAGCACAAAAACGCGCAACCAAAGTGCACTCCATGTGTCATTTTTTAAGTGGATGTCCGGACGTATGTCTACGTCCAGTCTCCGCACCTAATAATTTGCCTTGTGTTACAGAGATGACTTACCAAACCCTCAAAAATAAATATAAGATGTCTAAAATTTTTACATTAGTGGCTTTCTGTATACCTCATCAAACTTAAAACTTAAACTAGTAAGTTGTGGGACTAGACTCGCATTCGAATAACATAATCTACACGAACTGTAAGGTCTGCACTTTGTTTAATAAGAAAGTCACCAGTTTCAACCAAAAAAGGAGAGCATTATTCACGTATTGTATAGCTTAGCAACTCTACACAAATCTTGATCCCCCATCATCTAAATCAAGTCTTAGGACATCTCCAAGTTAACTTATGTAGTCGTAATTCATATTGTAAGAGACAGATTGTTAAGAAATCCAACTTACGCTGTTCGTCATCAGGGTAACCAAAGATTAGCATAAGAGTTTAAGCATATATATATATATATATATATATATATATATATATATATATATATATATATATATATATATATATAGATAGATAAATTACAAAGTAACTGATGGCCAATAAAAGCTTACTGCTTAAAAAAGAGAGATAATAACAGTAAATAGTTAAGTAATCGTATAAAAAAAATTTAGTTTTAAGGAAATATTTTTCATCCGATGCAGACTTTATTTTAACAAACACAAATCGAGTGCAGAGATCCTCTCCTAATATTCTAGTTTTGCTGCCAGCTTCATTATGTGCATCATAATTTATTTTATAAACTTAATTGAATGGTCGAGTGATTCACTGTGACTGTATAGTTAGCAACAAATACTAATTAGCAAAATGATCCAAAGAATTCTACATCAGCAAGTCATTTTAGGCATCTCCTTAAAGTTGAACCTTGAAGGGTCAAATAAAATAATCATCAATATTAAGCTTCCTTGAAAGAAATGATCTCAAAAGTTTACTGTAGTAAATATAAGATTCTTACAGATATATTTGTTGCAAACAACTTCAGGGAAGCTATAAAAGCTCTATTTTTCAAGTTTGTCATCGCCAACATGGTTATAGAACCTATTTTTGAAGCAATGCTTTTCTATGAAGGATAACTAAAAGAAGACCACATTAATTCAAAGATCATTAATGCAAACTTGAGAACCTAATATGCCATAAATACTTTTTGGAAACTAGTTCTCTAAAGTGGGCCACAAACAAATTCCAATGTTCAAAAAACGAGTTGTACCAAACAGCTCCAACATGGACTCTAAATAGAAGCATGGGTACTTCTAGTCCAATAGTGCATAAAAGTTTAATATTTTGGATAGAACTATTGCTCAACCAACCACTAATCTACAATGTAAGAACCGGTTTAGTCTAATCTCTAATTAAATTGCGAATGCAACAGAGACAGCAAAACAGGGAGCAAGGCGTGACCCAGGCAAAGCCACCCGCATGCATACGCGATCCAGAAGAGTCGGTTTACGATTCTGAGCGAAGGATCGCATACGTTGGAGTAAATTAACTCTCCTCATGAGAGAAAGTCCATTCCATTCGTTCCTGGAGAAGAAAAACACAAGAGAAGAGAGAGAGAGAGAGAGAGAGAGAGAGAGAGAGAGAGAGAGAGAGAGAGAGAGAGAGAGAGAGAGAGAGAGGAATGGTAGAGAGGAAGAAGGTCGTTGATATTTTTTTCCATTTTTGAATAAATCCTTCTGTATTACTTCATCTAAACAGTGAGGGATGTTTAATTAAAGACAAATGAAGAGATTGAAGGTGGAAAGGAAGAAATTGAAGGAAATGGAGGAAGTTTTTGAAAAGGAAGAAAAAGAGAGCATTCATTTTCTACAACGAGAAAGAAGTAAGATATTTACTTTAAACTTCTAATGAATTCATATAAGTAGATGCAAAATTATGGATTTATGTCACATGAATGAATCCAATTAATGGGTGATGAGCCTCGATTCAAGTGAAAGAGAGGGATTTGAGGTAAATGATTGAAGTATTTATTGTGACATTGAATTTGTAGACTGTTCATCAATAATTAATAAAATTAGAAGTATTTTGGAATAGTGGAGAATTGGTTAACCTAATATACAAAAGTGACAACTAAAGCAAATAGAAGATCTCAAAAAGGAGAATGGAGGTAAGAATTTTTAAAGTAATATTTATATGAGAATATTGAAAGTTGAAAGATGGTAATAATTATATGGTGTATGTGAATTTAGATTGTAGTAAGGAAGATTGTCTCAAGAGTTCAAGGTTTGAAAGGAGCTGAAGCCAAAACATTCAAATTGGGTACTTATAATTATGGATAATTTTTATCATTGTATTTTCACTTTCATTCTGGAAGGAATATTTTATATGATTGTTTTACTTATTTTTAAGACTGTTATGAGTAATGCAAAGTATATGAATATGTGAAAGATATATATAGTTAAAACATATGTAAATAAAATAGGAAGTGAAGTTGAAAAGTATAGTATATACATATAAAATACAAAGAATGAGAAAAGAAATGATATAACTTATAAATTATCAATAAAATCATAAATGAATGAAAGAGAATAAATGAAAAAGGAAAAATGATATGCATTTAAATTACAGGAGTTCACCCCTGTATGGTACTAGCTGGGGAAGCAACGTACCAGTGCACGTTAAATGGAAATGAAAATGAAAATAAAAATGGTTGTACCTTTAATACATTTAGACGGTGCTTCTGTACTAATTAAATTGAAAAATGAATAAATATTGAAATGTATATGAAAGGTATAAAGAAAGGATCGAATGAAAGGAAAAATGATATCAAAGAATATATGCATATGAATATACATATATCAAATATTATATATGTTTTACTATTGCATAAAAAAATGAGAAGAAGATCATGCATTGTATTTTTATACATGTTTAAATATTATATATAGAAAAATTACTCGCTGAGTTTACCATGTAAACTCAACATATTAAATTAAACTTTCAGGTAAGTCTCCACTCTCCAGAGAAATAAAAATGGCTGAAAGAGAAGAGGAATACGTCTACAGAATAAGACGCACAAATGCAAGTATGTAATTTATGATTATGCAAATGTTAAGTATTTGTGAAGATTTTATTAGTTTTTGATGAAAAATTTTTATTAGTAGTTCTTCAGTGTTTGTGGATTGTTAGAAATTATTGTTATAAGTAAGAGTAGTAATTGTCTTAACCGTCCGATTATCAGTTCCCGCCTCGTTAGTTTGAGTATCCGGGTTGGGTCGTGACATACAAAGTGAGAAGCGGCCCAGTTCTAATCATATTTTGTTGGTCAGTAGGATTTCCTTTTATAGATGCTGCAAGTTAATGACATTAAGAATGTCAGGTTTATGCATTAGTGAAAAATCCTATCACATTGTCAGGCCATAGTTGTTTCTCATTTTTCCTATCATGATATGACTTCTTTAAATCTTGTTCCAACTTCTATAACATTTACTCGCTATTAAAGCCACAAATGGTAAACCTACAGCTCTCCTCAATTTCTACTTCTCTGTTTCTTCCTCCCACCTTTAAGCTACTTAAATGCATTGGCAAGATTAGTGATCTTATTAGCATTAAATTAACTTGACATCTAACTTTCACAATTCTGACATCACAAGAGCTAGAAGATTCTAACAAGAGCCCCTCCTCATTTCACTTTGGCATAATCTTCCTATTAATCAGTTCGGTCGCACCACAAGCTGCATGTACAACAACAACAACAACATCAAGCCTTTGCCCCACACTCCCACTACATGGGGTCGGCTACATGAATCCTTTTTCGCCATTTGTGTCCTATTAAAAGCCAAATTCTCATTTAAATCTAATAAAGAAAGATCATTTCTAATATTTTCTAACCAAGTATTTTTATGTCTACATCTACCTTTCTTAACATAGGTCAAATCTAATACCTCAACTTTTCTAACAGGGTCATCGGAAGGCCTCCGTTTAATATGGCCAAACCATCTAAGGCGACTCTCTCTAATCTTATCTTCCACTGGAGCTACTCCAACCTTATCACATATATGCTCATTTCGTATCCTATCTCTAAGGGTAAAGCCACTCATCCACCTAAGCATCCTCATCTCTGCAACACTTAACTTAGTATTATGCTTCTCTTTTAATGACCAACATTCGGCATCATAAATCATTGCAGGTCTCACCCCCATCTTATAGAATTTTCCCTTAAGTTTGAGGGGGATTTTTCTATCGCACAACAAGCCCGAAGCATTCCTCCACTTCAACCATCCAACTTGAATTCTGCTGAACACAAAGACTCAAACCCTAGACCAGTTGGAAGCCTAAGCTCTCAACCAACAGGCCAAGGTGAGCTGTGTATGAACCACAAACTGCCTGTGCGATAAAAAATTTCTCAACTTACCCGAGGCTCAGTCAAACAGTAAAACTATGGCCTCTGAATATATCCAAATATAAGGTTTCGTTTGGGATAGCTTTCTTATTGCTTCTTAAAACACTTTTTAATACAAAAAATAAAATTTTTGTGCTTGAAAGCTACTTTAAGAAGTAGTAAGAAAGCCATCCCAAATAAAGCCTAAACTTGAAAACAGGTAAAAAAACAAATATGAAATACTAAGGTCCTGTTTGGGATCATTTTTTGTTTGTTAAAAAAAAAAAAGATAAAAACATGTTTGTTTTGTTTACTTTTTTTTAAACAAACTTATTTGTTCAAAAAACAAAAACAAAAACAAAAATAAGTTTGAACTGTTTTTATTTTTTTATTTTTTTTAAAACAATTTATGTGACTCCAAGCACCTTCATCACCACCACCATTTCACATCCAGATTGTTGCACCAACATCCCCGTTACATCCATGACAAACTCACGTCACTGTCGTCGTCAACCACACCCTCCCACCAACAAATGCATCTGCATCCTGTTCAGTAGCATCTATGTTGATGGGGACATCATAGCATGGAAAGTATATCAGAGGCGTGGCCGTCGATTACGGCCACGATCGAGTCTATGTATTTTTAAGTCATTTTTTATATTTGTTTTTCTTTTATATGTTATGTAGTTTTTATTTTTTATGTGTTTCTTGCTTTCCCGTTTTACCCTTTTATTAAGGGAGATCATATGTAAGCCCTAGGGGCATTGTCGTCCTTTTATTTCTTTGAGTCTTTATACGAGGCTATTTATAGCCCTATTATTCTTCTTTTCAAGTGGATGGATGATTAAAAGAAAATTTTCTACAAGCCTTTTGAGTTCTCTTGCGAGCTTGAGAAATCGAAGTGTGATCCCTGAGAGAGGGAAGATTGCACATCACCTATCAACCTTGACGAGTCGGGTTCATGGTTCTATTTCCTATCTCTTCCCTTCCTCCTCCCACCACCACCGTCGGCCCAACTTCCTTTCTCCCCACCCACAGTCAAGCTCCCCTCCCCCTCCCTAACCGAATCCTCCTCCTTTTCCACCCAACTGAGCCCATCCCCACTACCAAGGTTGGCGGCCACCCCCACCCTAGCCGCCGGCCACCTTTGAACTTTCACCTTCCCTTTTCTTTACTTGTTTCCTAATTTAGATTGAATGAAATTAGGAATAAATTTTGAATTCAAATCCAAGTGATTTGGAATTCAAAATCTTTCCTAAAATACAAAATCTATTTTAGGAAAATTTTAAACCTCATCCTCAAATCAATATTTGATTAAAGGGGATTTATTTTCTCTTCCTTAATTTAAGTTCCCAAATTTATGCAAGCTTGAAACACTTGCCATAAAACCTCCTCCCTCCCATTATTGCCGCCAGCCACTATTAAATCCCTCCTTGGATTTATTTCTTAAAACCAAACCCCACTCTTGGAAATAATTCAAAACCCCTAATCCCCTCTTGGTCGAAAATTACTAAAGCCCCACCTCATGACTACTTTCCAAAATCCCATCCTTGATTTTGGAAATAAATTCCAAACCCTTCCTCTCTTACCCCCCCCCCCCCCCCCTTTCTCCTTTTCTCTCTTCTTTAATTAGTCTCAATCAAGAGACTAATTAGGAAGTGTTGAATTAAGAATTCCCTCCATCTTCTCTCCCAAAATCTGAGCCAAAACCCTTAACCTTGCTCTCATCCTTGGTCGACCACCTCTTTTCCCTTTCACCTCTTGATTTCTCTAGCTTACTTCATCTCAAGAGGGGTCTTCAAGGGAAGCCTCAACGATCGTCGCCAACATCTCAACCTCAAAGGACATGCATGGACGATCCGGATCTTGATTGCAGTCTAGCCTACGACGAACAAGGATTTGTTTGCATCCTTCATTCAACCTTTTTCGACGTTAATCCGCGCATCGACAACACCGTCGAAGAGTACGTAGAGCGCATCATGGACACCCTTGTCGAGGCCATTGAAGTACAACTGGACACTGTTCAGTGGAGGATCGAAACTCAACCGTGATAAGGGTTTACCAATCTTCCTTTTTTTTGTATTTACCTTCTCTAACTTTTTCTTGTGATTTGATAGATTCATGAATATCTTGCTCACTAAACGCTGCCAAACTTAGTAAACGTAGAGATTGAGTGCACTTTATTTGCTTCTAATCTTAATGTTAGATTAGGGATTTTTGTTGAAAGCTATTCCATTTGCAAGTTGTTGATTCTCTTTTGTTGTTTTGATAATTCAAGCGCTTATTGTGCAACTTAGCCTAAACGAAAGTGATCGCTCTTATGTTTTAATTGATTGTTTTAATTTGCTAATAGTCCTAATCAAAATTATTTTTATCAAGAGATTGTGCAAGTTCTTATCATTTCACTTTAAGCATTGTAGTCCTACATCATATGTTCTACACGATGGCAATTCAAGCAGCTTTGGGGATTGCAAAGGCGGCCGTGATAGAGCTTGATGAGAAAGAGGGAAGGTGGAGGCTGTGTGGTGGATGGTGACGGCCCTCCAAGGGGCAGGGCTAAGGGTAGATGATGTGGTTATGGTGGTAATATTCTTAGCCTTAGAAGTTAGAAGACTTCACATTTTTACAAGACTTCACATTTATAAGCAAACTTAACCTCATCATCCAACAGCAGTGACGATGACAAACTTGGCTTCCTCTTTTCAGAAAATCATAGAAGAATTCTCCCCAATATTGATAAGAAATAGTTTTCAGCCAGTCGATAGCCTGGCAGTTGAGATAAGTTTTGATTTTTTGTTAATAATAAATGCATAAGCATATCAAACATGTTTTATTTCATGTTAGAACATAAAAAAAACAAAATAAAACTGTCCCAAACTACCCCTGATCTAACATTAGACTCCGATTTCCTAACCCAAATTATGACTAGTAGTGATTATCCTAGTGTTTATACTATATATGCATTCAAAATCACAATAATAAACAATTAAAGAATCCACTCATACTCTTTCACTATGTTATTGATAGGGAGTGGATGCACTTTTCACAAAAATCAGCCGATGAAATACAAAAAATTGGGAAGAAAAACACCCCAAAACAATTTTTATTGAAAGAACAATAAAGAGAAATGCAAGATACAATTGGATCTTCAATTGAAGAGGAAGATCCGGCTCTCCCAAATCCCCAGCCGCCGGCTAGAGCCCAAATAAAACATAATATGAAATCACTATATTGTTAGCTTTAAATAGGCTCCCCTAATTCCCTCTCAAATCAGCCCCCTTTTCCTAAATAATTTTCTCTCATATTTGAAGTCAAATTAGATCTCTTGACCTAAATAATTTCCTTCCAATTGTAATTAAAACTTTCCTAAATAATTCCCCATTGATTCCTCCTCCCTTTCCCTAAATAATTCTCTCCCAATTGTAATTAAAAAATTTTCTAATCCTATTTGATTAAGATCCTTCCTAAATAGTTTCCTCCTGATTAGAAAACTTCCTATGTCCCTCCCAATCAAATCTACCAGTCCACCAGTTATGTCCAAAACACAATTGAATGTAAGAGGTCAACAATGAATTTATGAGTTATAAAAATATAACAGATATTACAATACTTTTATAGACACTCAACAACAACAACAATAACAACAAAAACAAGCCTTTATCCCACTACATGGGGTTTAACAAACACTCATTAAAAATAAATACAATAAAGTGGGACAGCATAGAGCTAATAATTTAGCAAGAAATCACCAGCTTACAACTTAAAGGTTAATCAAAGACATTTATAACTATGCTTAAGCAATCAACTTCAAAAGTTTGGCTTTTAGAAATAAAAATAATCAAAATTTAAGAAAATTTAAAAATAATAGGTCTGAATAGCAAAAGTCACACCTTACATGTTTTCTAACTACAAAAGAGATCCAGATATAAATAATCTAACAACTTTGTCCCGGATGATGCTTATCATCCTCCTACTCCAGCAGTTTATTTAGTCTATGCTACTGTTGCCTGGGGTCTTCAATGCGCTCTAGCATTAGCCAGAGGGCTTTATGCCTTTTTCTCCTCCAGCGCCACACTTCTCTGAGCTTTTCTCCTGCTTTAATATCCACAAGGCTCTTCCCACTAGAGCTATTCATATCTAATTATTTCCCTATATCCAATGACTTTTTCCATCTCAAACTCGGCAAGATTTCAGCAATTTTAGAAAAATAACGACAAGAAAATCAGGAATAAAACACACAAACACTTTTTTATTTAAAGTTTTATGAAAGAAAATACAAGATACAAGTGGATCTTCAACTAGAGAGGAAGATCCGGCTCTCCCAAATCTCTAGCCGCCGGCTAGAGCCCAAACACCCTAATGTCAGCAAACAACACCTATCCCTAACCCTAGGAAAATCATCTCTTTAAAGAAAACAATAAACAATAAATACCCAAACAGACCTCCCCCAATTCCCTCATATTTCCTTAATTATTTCCCTCCCAAAACAGCTCTCAAATCAGCCCCTAAATCTGTCATCTTCAATTAGAAAATATTTTCTAATTAATCCCCTCCAAATCAACCCTATTTAATTAGGAAATATTTTCAAATTAATTCCCTCCAAATCAGCCCCAAAATCACCCCACAAATCTGTCATCTTCAATAGAAAATATTTCCTAATTAATTAGCCCCCAATCTGCTCTCTTCAATTAGTAAATATCTCCTAATTAATTCTCTTTGATTAAGAACCTTCCTAAACAGCTCCCTCTTGATTATGAAACTTCTTAATTCCCTCACAATCAAATCAGCTAATCCATCAAAATGCAACGTAAGATGACAATTTCACCAAAGCAACATCAAACAGGATTATGTAGTCAAAACCAAATTTCAAGTTCATAACAATGAGCGAATCACCTAATACATCATACAATTGGGGCACCCCCTTGAGGAAAAGAATAAAAAAAAAGAAAACGATAAGCATTCACAAGAAAATGAAAAGGCAAAAGAAAATGTATGCTGATCAATACAAGTAAACATCCAGATATAATGTTAGTCAAACTTGCTTTATCAAGAAAAGTAGGCCTGCAAAATGATTCATTCCCTTGGCATACAAAAAAAGAAAATATTACAAAAGATTGTTTAATTGGGATGGTAATGTTATAACCTTTCAAAAGACCAGAAGCACAATACAAGCATCACAGCAAGAAGGCACTGCCAAGAACATCATCATTCAAGCATTGTAAAAAAGGTATGTATCACAGCATAACTTTACAATTTGCAAGAAACTAATCAGCCTGACATGTTGGGACCTTTATGCTGAAACACCAGAAACCTAGTTAAAAAGAAGCCCGCCATTCTTCCTTGTTTCACTCAGCATCATACTCATAGCTACACTTAAAAGCATAAAGACTGCATAACTATGTTATGGTGCATAAAACAAAGCCCAAACATGAAGAATAGAAACACTTTACGAGAAAAAATTTCATAGTACAAACAAATTACATCATATCAGAAAGAAAGTTTCTTAGAAAGACAAGTTTCTAAAGCTCTCAGATGGAGCACGCTGCAGCATAAACCTGGTGCAAATGACAATGTCATTGATGTCAAAATACTTATACTTCAAAATCAAGCGAGTAGATTTGATGTCGATCATTGGAAATCAGAAGAATGTAACCAATTACTCATACAACTAGTTCTAAAGTACGTTGCGTAACAAATATTTTTCAAAAATAGATTCATTGCATATGAAATAATTTGGAACAGGATGGGTTTTACACCCATTGGATTTATTTTTGGATGAGTGCAATACAAACTTTGATTGATTAGTCATATATTGCATTAATCTCAAAGAAAATTTAATGGGTATAAAAATCTATCCATACCTTATTTTGATAAGGATATCCTGATCCAAAATTTCTCCATTGAAAGCCATGCATATCTACAAAAATAATCAATCTTCAGAAAATTTGAAAGTAAAACATGGCCTACTTACGGAGCCATCCACCGGTAAGTCCCAGTCTCTGGTGTCATCCCTTCTGTTTGCACTTCAATCCGAGCCACTCCAAAGTCTGCAATTTTGATAGACTTATCGCCGCAGATGAGAAGATTGTCAGATTTCAAGTCCCTATGGATGAAACCCAAATCATGAACATATGCCATTCCCCTGGCAACATCCAGTGCCTGTCGCACAGCAATCTTCAAAGGCACAGATCGGTTTTGTCTCTTCATCAGAAACTGCCGAACCGATCCACCCTTTGCATACTCAGTGACAATGCACCAAACCATCTGCTTTCTGCAAGCCCCTATGAATCTAACGATATTGGGATGCTTCAGGTTAGCAAGCATCATTACCTCCTGAGCAAATTGCTGCTCCATTAGTTGTCCTCTATCCGGATCATTCTCTGGCCTCTCTAACAGCTTAATTGCTACATCTTCGCCATTGTAGACCCCCCTGTAAAGCTTCCCAAAAGCCCCTTGGGCAAAGGGCTCGCCCATGCTAAGCTGCCTGAGATCAAGCGTCCACTCTTCATAGTTGTCTAGGCCTTGGGTGGGAAAGCCCGGGTCCATCAGAGCCTGGGCAAGGGCATCATGGTTGAGGGGATGGGTGACCCGACCAGGACGGAATATACTGTGGCCAATAGAGCTGCCTGCTGTAATTGTCTGCCTGAAACCACTGTGGTGAAGGATTCCAGTCCTCGAATCGCTAGAACCAACGCTGCTATTCTCCACCGACATCGCCACCGACCCGCCACCAACGCTCGTCTGTATACTGTCAACTGACATATTCGATCCCTCGCCAAGTTTCCTGTAAAACCCCATATCGTAAAAGTTTCCCCCGCCGCCGCCTCCGGCAATAATTCCAGCAAATTTCGTGGTGTCCATCATCCTGCAACCCCGCGGCTCGGCACGAAACCCTTATTTCGAAACTAATCTAGCTAACGGATAGCGTAGCCCTCGGAATCAGAGCTTCCTACCTTGTAATCAGAAGCCTCAGCATCATCCCCAGCGGAAGCTGAATGAAGCATAGAACGATCCCAGTCTCAACCAAGAAAGCAAAAAACGGCTCGATCTGCGATCCTAGACGGTAAATTTCAGCACTTCGGGGCTCGACCTGGAGCTCTTCGTCCGGCGAGTAGAAGGAGAAGGACTAGATCTGAAGGCATGGTGGTCGGAGATCGGAAGAAAAGGATTATTGGAAGAGCTTATTCCTCGCTGCATGCGGCGAAGGGAAAGACGACCAGAGAGCTACAAAAGAAGCAAGTCTCCAATCTCCATTTTCTCAATGACTGTGTCTGTGAGTTATTGGATGAAACAAAGCTAGTAATATTCTCGGATATTCCCACCTTTAAAGCCATCCAACGGTCTAAATTGCTTGATCACTGTACGTACGGATTCGTTTTGACGGTGGTGATCAGGGTAGAGGAAACATCTTTTCCAAATAATTGGCAAGGCAAACAATAAGAAAAAAAGAACACGTGTCCTTATCATTTTTTTAAATAAAATTAAAAATTATCTCCAATCTTTTTCTTGAGGGTAGCCTAAGCGTGTTTTATTGGGTCAGGTTGTAACGACCCCAAGATCCGAAAGGATTCATCTGATTGTTCTATTGCCTCTTTTTTTTTTCTCATGTTTTCTTTCTCGGTTTCCTCATCTGTTGTTCATATCAATCCATATATACATATATCCAGAGCCAGAGATAATTACATTACAGAAAAGAAACTGCAGCGGATACTATAATTCACAAATAGTACAACAGTCAAAGTACAGCCAAAAGAAAACACTACTCTAGTCGTACAGGCTACAAAAGAAAGCCTACCAAGGCTACAAAAGAAAAAGCTACAGAACTCGTCAGAAAGATCTTCAAGCTGGAGGCCCTGCACCTGAAATCATTAACCACATATAATGAGCTTACAAAGCCCAGCAGGTCACCAAAGCCTACAACTGAAATCAAAGCACGACACTGAAAACAATATGCAGGTTAATCAACTCAAGTCAAATCAATCAGTCGAATATGATCAATGAGTCAATGCAATACAGAGATCAATACGAAACAGAAATCAATAAAATCAATAACCAGTAGAAAATCCATAAAGCTCAAAATCAATACGTCAATCCATTCTCTACAATCTCTATCATAGCAATCGATAACATCAATTACATCCATACAATCGTCTAGTCGTCTTACTTATCGTATCACATCAGTCAAATCAATAGAGTGAAATCGTATCAATCAATTCTGCCAGTCAATAGTATCAATCGGCTCAAAATCCCAATAAACGATCAAGTCAATACGGCGAAAGATCAATTGAAATCAAATCAATACAAAGACCAACTGAAATCAAATCAATACAATCAGCTTCATAAAGAAATCTATTTTACGATAAATTAAATCCATACGGCAACAATACATTCAATCAATCAATCGATATTCGGTACGACGAATCAATGTATCAATGTCACATCTATATCAATGTCGATGTCGGTATCTATCAATCGATCAAGTCGATAATATCAATTGGAAATCAATACGATAAATCAATAAATCCGTTCAATAATAAATCAATTCAATAAATCCATCAATATCAATAAATCAATCAGAAATCAATAAATCGATGCATATCAGGAAATCCATACAATGCACTATCGTACACATGCAAATCCATACAATGGTCTTACTCGACAAGCACAAACACTAGCTATTATCAATAGTGCTGTTATATAATCCATATTGCTGTTGTAGATATCCGTACGTTGGTTTCGATCAAGAAGAGTCGTCACTCTTTTGCCCGTCGGCCGCCCGTCGGCATATAAAACTCCTTATAACTCCCAATCGTTATATCGATGATCTATGGTCTATGATTTAAAGGAAAGCCCGTCGGCCCACCATCCTATACAGGTCAAGTCTATCTTCAACCAACGTTCAACCAGGTTCCCACTTGTCTTTCAGTAACAATCAATTCAATGCAATAATCGATGCAATAAGCAGTATTAAAGAAATCTAGAACAATCATATCAATAATCATACACATATCAATTCAATCTATCAATTCCGGGAAATTCAGAAATCATACGAAAATCGGACAGAGTAACGGCAGTCTACAGAATTTACACAGAAATCTCCCAAAATTACAATTCACTAAATTAATACAGAACGTGCACAGCAACATTATAAGACTATTCTTCTACTGCTCAAACCAATTCGGACATCATAATAAATTGCAGTCAAAATAAAACTCCGCAGAACCAAAACGGACCGGACGAAATCTGTCAGAAAATAATCAAAACGTACAGAATAATCACATCTACAACATACCGAAAGTTATGCGGTGAAATCTTCGCCAGTACCAAACCGGGTACGAAAATCACTTACAAAAACACAAATCTGAGCACCATTTTACAAAACCTCAAAATATTTGAAAACAGGAGTAGGGTTCGGAGTCCTTACAGCGAGACAAACAAAATATCCAACAGCAACGAACGACGAAAATCGCTCAGCGAGCCTCGAAATCGGACTTCTTCCTTTGCTTTTCCGCTCTTTCTCTCTCTTCAGATATTTTCGTTTTATAAAAATGATTTCTCTCTCCTCAAAACGAGCTGATTTTCTTATATCTGTGAACTGATCGGCCCGACCGATAGCCACATCGTCTCGGGACGATCAGACCAATTCTGATCGTCCTGGATAGCTCCCAGGGCTATGTTCAGGACGAAATTGTGAACAGTACAGATCGGCCTGGACGATCTCAACATCGTCATGGACGATCCTGTCCAGAAAACACTCCAGAAAGCACTCCAGAAATCAGCTATTTTCAATGCACTGATCGGCCTGGACGATCTCAACATCGTCCTGGACGATCCTGGGAGGAAAATCCAAATCAGAGAGGAATAGCAAGGGAACAAGGTCTCACAATCTCCCCACCTTAGAAAAATGTCGTCCCGACATTTCCCTAACGTGTCCGAAACAAAACAAAACAAAACAAAACAAATCCAATCTATCAGAAAATCGAACAAAGCACATCAAAACATACAATAAACTAAACTCGTACCAGTCACATCAGCAGGCACTGAAGAAACATCTTCCACCATTGCTTGTACATTTTCAGTCTGAACAAACGGAACAGGTCCATGCCTAAGTTCAGAACTCGGGCAATCAGTCATTCTATGTCCATGTCCACCACATCGGAAACATTGCCCAGTCCTCCGATAACATTGTCTCGAATGTCTTTTCCCCCAACATGTACAAACATTAAACCTTGCTCTGCTACCTTCCCCACTTTTCTTACTACGGCCAGAGCGTTTTGCTAATTTGTCACTCACCATCTGAGCGACCATATTAGCAAACTTATTCATATTTTCAGATGTGAGCGGGAGATTAGTAGCAGACTCAACTTTCTTTCCTTTCGGATCCATTGGCCTGATCAATACAAATCATTCGAATCAAAATCGCGGAAATCAAATACGTATAACAAAACAAATCAAATAATGCAATCATCAACTCTGGATATAATCAAATCCTTTTCACTACACTCGCTCTGATACCACTTGTAACGACCCCAAGATCCGTGTAGCGAAGGATTCATCTGATTGTTCTATTGCCTCCTTTTTTTCTCTTGTTTTCTTTCTCGGTTTCCTCATCTGTTATTCATATCAATCCATACATACGTATATCCAGAGTCAGAGATAATTACATTACAGAAAAGAAACTGCAGCGGATACTATAATTCACAAATAGTACAACACTCAAAGTACAGCCAAAAGAAAATACTACTCTAGCCGTACATGCTACAAAAGAAAGCCTACCAAGGCTACAAAAGAAAAAGCTACAGAACTCGGCAGAAAGATCTTCAAGCTGGAGGCCCTGCACCTGAAATCATTAACCACATATAATGAGTTTACAAAGCCCAGCAGGTCACCAAAGCCTACAACTGAAATCAAAGCACGACACTGAAAATAATATGCAGGTTAATCAACTCAAGTCAAATCAATCAGTCGAACATGATCAATGAGTCAATGTAATACAGAGATCAATACGAAATAGAAATCAATAAAATCAATAACCAGTAGAAAATCCATAAAGCTCAAAATCAATGCGTCAATCCATTCTCTACAATCTCTATCATAGCAATCGATAACATCAATTACATCCATACAATCATCTAGTCGTCTTACTTATCGTATCACATTAGTCAAATCAATAGAGTGAAATTGTATCAATCAATTCTGCCAGTCAATAGTATCAATCGGCTCAAAATCCCAATAAACGATCAAGTCAATACGGCGAAAGATCAATTGAAATCAAATCAATACAAAGACCAATTGAAATTAAATCAATACAATCAGCTTCATAAAGAAATCTATTTTACGATAAATTAAATCCATACGGCAACAATCCATTCAATCAATCAATCGATATTCGGTACGACGAATAAATGTATCAATGTTACATCTATATCAATGTCGATGTCGGTATCTATCAATCGATCAAGTCGATAATATCAATTGGAAATCAATACGATAAATCAATAAATCCGTTCAATAATAAATCAATTCAATAAATCCATCAATATCAATAAATCAATCAGAAATCAATAAATCGATGCATATCAGGAAATCCATACAATGCACTATCGGACACATGCAAATCCATACAATGGTCTTACTCGACAAGCACAAACACTAGCTATTATCAATAGTGCTGTTGTAGAATCCATATTGCTGTTGTAGATATCCGTACGTTGGTTTCGATCAAGAAGAGTCGTCACTCTTTTACCCGTCGGCCGCCCGTCGGCATATAAAACCCCTTATAACTCCCAATCGTTATATCGATGATCTATGGTCTATGATTTAAAGAAAAGCCCGTCGGCCCACCATCCTGTACAGGTCAAGTCTATCTTCAACCAACGTTCAACCAGGTTCCCACTTGTCTTTAAGTAACAATCAATTCAATGCAATAATCGATGCAATAAGCAGTATTAAAGAAATCTAGAACAATCATATCAATAATCATACACATATCAATTCAATCTATCAATTCCGGGAAAATCAGAAATCATACGAAAATCGGGCAGAGTAACGGCAGTCTATAGAATTTACACAGAAATCTCCCAAAATTACAATTCACTAAATTAATACAGAACGCACAGCAACATTATAAGACTATTCTTCTACTGCTCAAACCAATTCGAACATCATAATAAATTGCAGTAAAAATAAAACTCCGCAGAACCAAAACGGACCGGACGAAATCTGCCAGAAAATAATCAAAACGTACAGAATAATCACATATACAACATATCGAAAGTTATGCGGTGAAATCTTCGCCAGTACCAAACCGGGTACGAAAATCACTTATAAAAACACAAATCTGAGCACCATTTTACAAAACCTCAAAATCTTCGAAAACAGGAGTAGGGTTCGGAGTCCTTACAGCAAGACAAACAAAATATCCAACAGCAACGAACGACGAAAATCGCTCCGCGGGCCCCGAAATCGGACTTCTTCCTTTGCTTTTCCGCTCTTTCTCTCTCCTCAGATATTTTCGTTTTATAAAAATGATTTCTCTCTCCTCAAAACGAGCTGATTTTCTTATATCTGTGAACTGATCGGCCCGGCCGATAGCCACATCGTCCCGGGACTATCAAACCAATTCTGATCGTCCTGGATAGCTCCCAGGGCTATGTTCAGGACGAAATTGTGAACAGTACAGATCGGCCTGGACGATCTCAACATCGTCCTGGACGATCCTGTCCAGAAAACACTTCTTTTGCATTTCTTTGTTGTTGTTATGCTTCATGTGAAATTGAGTTTTACAAGTATCGAAGCATCTGTGCCTTCTCTGAAGATGTTCATGTCTGATCGGAAGTTGCAAAAGAAGTTCGCAGCGAAGGTAACGAGCTTACTATTGAGGTCCTCGCTATTCGCTCCACACCAAAACTCATAACCCTCGGTTTTTCCTTTTGATCCACGACCCGCCAACCCTCCAAGGCCAACAAGCTTTTCTTCTTTCCCTCCATCACCATCTTCTTGCTCAAAGCCTATGATGGGCACTTTCTCATTAGATTAATCCTTTATGCTCAAATTAATAATGATAAGAGATAGCCCAATTTACTATATAAGATGTTTATATGTTGCTCATTTGGAAAAAAAAATTAATGTGGGAGCATTTACAAATATTCATATATATTAGATGCTATATAAATTTAAGACTACTATTGAAGTTATGACCTAATAGAGAATTAATTATTATTTTATTAATAAGATATCTCATTAATTTAATATTTAATTAGACCGAGTATTTTATTTATTTTATTTTTATGATGATTTAAAATAAAAAAATATGTTTAGATAATATTATTATTGTTACGTGTCAAAAAATTTGAGCTGGTTGAGTGTGTGTTTTATATCTCGGTGTTGCACAAAAATTAAGAACACACATATAAAAGTAGTAAGATCGTAATTTTTTTAATTAGAAAATCCATAAAGGAAAAAAATAAAAAAAACTATAAGTGTCCACAGATAGACAATTAACTTCTAATAATAGAGTTTGATTTCCCGAATAGTGGTTATGTAAAATAGGTGTACACATACACATAACTATATCCAACAATAGAGTTAAATATTGTTAGAATTTTGGAGATGCTGGCTATCACTCATGGTGGTTGGCGACATCAATAGTGGTTGTCAGTGACAAAAATTAGTAATGGTTGTTAGCGGCGATAGCCGAAAAATACAATAGAGCTTTCTAGTTCTTTCCTTCCTTTCTCCCCCTCATTTGAAGAATTAGGCTTTATTTATAAGCTTTTTGGGATGATCATTTTGATATTGAACCATAATCCAAAACACTATATCGTACGATTCTTATTGATTTTCTTAATCATGAAGTAGTTTTTTAGCAATTAAGTGCCTTGATGATGCCCGAATTGAGTGATATTGGGCTCGTTGGATTTGTCTTGTCGAGCCGCTTGATTTGGCTATAATAAGGTCAATTTTGGAGTTCAAATGTTTATGGTTTTAATTTCAAAAGTTTTCATTTCAAAGATTACCAAGAGATTCATGCAAATCATATGATTTTTATGGAGTCATATCAATTATCTTTAGTCAAAATTATTTGTTCTTATTTCTTACATTTTGAATGAAAATAAGACTCTCTATATCTCTCTTAAATACTTTGATGTGGAAGTCCAAAAATTCAAAACTTGTTTTTTAATGAATTAAGGTAGACTTCTAATAATTTATTATTGAATATTTGACTTAAGTTTTGGTGTAGTAAACTTTATTTTCATGAATTGAGCTTTCAATTCCTCCATGATACAACAATGTCTAAGGAAAGCTTAGATAGGAAGGGGTGGCTAGTGAGGATCTAGGGGCCCTAGCTGGTGATACTTTAACATGTGATGGTGGGTGATTTCATGACACATTATAGTCAGAACTTCACGCTTGAGGGTGTGAGAACAGGGGCGTGTTGGTGGTGTGTTCCTTATTTTACAAGTATCTCGCGAATAAAGAAGTTGAGTACGAATGTCTCGAGGGTGGCAGTATTGTTGAGGAAGGAGCCGATGCGGTGATGATTGTGGAAATGGACGTGATGGTGGGGAGAGTGAGGAGCGATGATGAGGAGGTATAGGGATTTCAAAGTTGGTAGAAGGGGTTTGTGCGAGGAGGCTATGGAGGTGGGCAAGTTATTGCTAATATATCATTTGCTAGCAATATCGACAAACTTCATGCAAATATATGCTAGACATATTTTATTTATGAGAACTAAGTGTTTTTAAAACATTTAAAATAAATAAATATATAAAATGGTTCAAAATCGAGTAAATGGAATATGAGCAGAGTCGGGTCGATGCCAACTAGTTTAATTTATGCGAAAATAGGTTAGGTTCGGATCGAATAGGTTCGAATTAGATAAATTTTGAGTTGGATTCAAACTCAATAAATAAATAAATAAACAAAGAAGTAAAAATAACACTGGACCTTAATGCCCTCCACTCTTCGTGGGATTCGGTACGGTGGCCAGTTATGTACATCAATAATTATGAATTTATTTTATATGATAAACAAATAAATAAATAAATAAATATATTAATTTAAATACATGGCTTGTATTTAGACTATTAAATATCATAAAAAAAAAACCCACAAATTTTCGGTTCTAGAGGAAGCATCCCTCCTTCGGTCTTACCCCTTCTGTCATTCTCTTTTAGATGGCAAAATCCAGTTCCGTTCCAGTGAGTTTGGCGGGAATAACCATTGATTCAAGCGAGTTTTTGCGGGAGGTCGCCGGAGGGGGGTGGGCGACCGCGGCGGTGCTTCTTCTAGTCCTCTTTTTGCAGCTTGTGAGGGCTTTTACGAGGCGCCGAGCCGTGACTTCCGATCAGGCGAATTTGGTTGCAGGGGCTGCTCCGGCGAGTTTGGCGATCGGTAGCAGCACAAGAAGGTGTGCTGTGGTTGTTAGTTCTTCTTGACTACCATCTTTCTTTTTTCAATTTGCTAAATCCGCACGTCTACTTGGAGTCAGCGATTTCTATTTTGTTCAGTTCTTTTTTCTGAAATTGATTTGTTGATTGCTATCTGTAATAGTAATAATTAGATAATCCTTTGGTGTCTCTGTTGAGAAAAGTTTGTAGGTTAATTTTAGTTTGCATAACATACAACAAATCGATTTTTTAATACATTTGGAAGATGATTGTCGATTTCATAATTCGATATTGTTCCAGTTTTTTGGGTGTATTTAAATATGGTTTTGTTGGATAATGTTGAGACTGATTCTTTCACTGTGTTGTAGGATTTTAGGTATACTATCTGACGCTGATTTAAAGGACCTGATAACTAGTTTGGACGGGAAGAGCAATGAAAGTGAGAAATGGGAAGAAATTATCACGAAAAGGAATGACAGCGTTTCCTACCATGCAAAGTGTTGTAAACCCAAGGTTGTCTTTCTTTCAATCCTTACATTGTTCTCTCCGTCAGTTCTTGGACATGAAGTGATTCACTGAGATGTTGTTATATTCATTTTGATGATGTGCACCGCTATTTATCGCTATGTTCCATTGTACTACTCTTAAAATGCACTATATATTGCTAGGTATTGATGTTTATTGATATGTGAAATATGAAGTGATGCAGCATTGTGTGAGGTTGTAGACCTAAGGTTGACTTTCTTTCAATCCTTAACTTATTTTTTGAATCAGAAGTTATTCACTAAGATAAACTGGTATTTCTTATTGTGATGTGGAAGCCTTGGGATTTAACCTTTTCGGAGGTATTTTGGAATGTGCCTTTTGTTAACTTGTTAACGTCAGGTGAAAATAAATGATTTATAAGATATGATATTGATTCCGCGCATAAAAAAATATTCATTGATTTATTGTAGATTTCAAACCCAGCAGTCTAAAATGAAGCAAAACTCTCCCTGACACTCTTTCAATTCAATATGTCTGAGAGTAGCCTTGTGTTCACATCCATGAGTGCCTGGACTTGAATATTTGGGGGCCTAACTATTTACCTTTTTTTTTCAACAACCAATGAGCAAAATGTATTGGGTTTTCAATTGTTAGTTTAAAAAGAAAAATGTACCATCAGGGGAGGAGGCTATGATATCTATCTTAAGAAATTGTTGATGCCTTAGAAACTGTTTACACTAAACTACCAATATGTTGGATCTAATATTATGCATGGAGATAAATTTAGACCTTACTTGAGAATTCAATTGCATCAAGACTCAAGAGATAAAGAGAGACAACCTAGTTTGTAGAAAATTATTGCAAAATTGGTTTTTGGAGAATCTGATTGATTCCCTCAAAGAGGTTGGGCAAGTTGGACCAAGGGAACATAACTTGAAAAAAAAAAAAAAAAAAAAAGGTGGGAAATTCTATGTGCTCTATTCATGAGATTCCGCTCGTAAAGTTGCAAAATTGGTTTATGGAAATTCTATGTGTTCTACTTCCGACACCCTATTTACAGATATAGACTATGTTAATGTTGCAAAGTTGGCAACTTGATACAATTGCATAGAAAAGAATAGGGTGATCCTATTGTAGCTAATATTGTGGAGGGTGAGTTTACTTAGTGATTCATGGACTACTCGAGATGAATAAGTGAATCTTTTACTATAGGCGAGTATCCTCAATGAGTTCCCCAAGCTGATACTCTAGGCTAATATGTTGAGTGGGTTAACAAGTACTGTAGATGGGCATGTTCAATGAGTGGGCAACTTTACGAGTCTTTTGGCTCAGTTCAACAAACTAATAATGATGTCAAGTTAAGGTTTGTTCTTATGCAACTTATTGGGCTGCTTATCAATTTCATGTTTTTATGCAACTTCTAAGTAAACATGTTATGGTTTGCAAATGGTTCAAGTTGGTTACCATTTAGTGACTTCCTGGATTTAGTTTAGGTCCACATTATGACTTGATTAGCTTGAACCTAGTATATGTGGAATGTGGGTGTGCATCAGTTTCCCAGGTCACTTACCCCTTATAAGAAGCAAAGATGGATCGAAGAATGATTTTTTGAAAACCTAATTCAACTTGGATATGGATCTCTGAAGTTGATTTTGTGATGTGACAAATATATCAATACTGTGTCCGTAAATTTAATGTTTTAACTTTAATTTTTGAAAAATCCTATTTGAGTTTTTTAATCACTCTTTAAGCTCTGATCTTTCGTAGAGCTTTTTTCACATCCATAATGATCAAGTTCAAGGAAATCCTTGCCCTTGACTTCTTGATAAATATTGGAAGAGTTTCAATAAGGAGACTATGAGAAAAAAGTCTCCTTTATTTGTTGAAAGATTATCATTTGTGGAGAAACATTCACAAAAGAGAGTAATTAATGTATATTAGAAAAAGCTAAGAAGATCCAAATTTATAATTGGTGAAGAAAACTTCAGAGGAAGTTGTTAATATTGAGAAGATTGTTCATTAAAAAATAGACATGTCTAGGATGATGTTTTAGTGATGCAGAGTAATATCCCTTCCCCTCTTGTACGAGAAGAAGATGGTAGAATCGACACCCAAGTGCCTTCTCTACAAACTCAAGATAATTAATTTTTCGAAGACCCAAACTTAAAAACAGCCTTAGGCCAAATTTTTTATCTCAGAGTCAATTTTAACTTTGCTCAAGGAAACTAAGGGAGTGGCTTCTCGAGTTCTTGCAATGACTTTATTTGGAGCTTGTGGGAGTTCCATAAAGTTGCTCAGCAGAGGAGGCATGGGAATCATGCACTAATAAGGAAGCTTTTGAGATAGTTCTAACATTGATTGATGTTGCCAGCGAATCACAAGGGATAATGAGCCTCTTATTGATGCTAGAAAAAAAGAGTTAGAGCTTAACAAGGTCATTGATGATGAAGATATTGATTGATTAATCAGGGCTGAGCACGAGCTTAATTCTCTGAGTTCGAGGCAGCTCATTTATTTTGAAAGAAAGAAAATGATTATGATTCAAGAAATTATTATAATGCATTGGTAAAAAATTAGAAAAGTATTAAATTATCTCTAGATTTAAGAAAGTGAGGAGTAAATTTAAATATTTTAATAATTTTATACATAAACTCTTAATTATTAATATATTTTATATTAATATTTTTTTTATTCAAAGTGATGGTGAAATAGATAGGGATATTATTTGTAGAATTCAAGTTGAATTGTTGAAGTGGAGAAATGCATCGGGCCTATTGTGTGATAGAAAAGTCCTCTTCAAACTTAAGGGAAAATTTTATAAGACGGTGGTGAGACTTGCAATGTTTTGTGGTGCAAGATGTTGGTCATTAAAAGAGAAGCATAAATTAAGTTGTGTTGCAGAAATGAGAATGCTTAGTTGGATGAGTGGCTTTACACTTAGAGACAAAATGTGAAATGAGTGCATTTGTGAAAGATTGGAGTAGTTCCAATGGAGGATAAGATTAGAGGTAGTCGGCTAGTCGCCTTAGATGGTTTATTTGCATAAAATATTGGCCTTTCGATGACCATGTTAAGAGAGTGGATTTATTAGGTTCGACCTATGTTAAGAAATGTAGAGATAAACCTAAAAAGACTTGGTTAAAAAGTATTAAAAATGACATTTCTTTATTATATTTGAATGAGAATTAGGCTCTTAATAGGATGCAATAGAGAAAAAGTTTTATGTAGCTGACCCGATGTAGTGTGATAAAGGGTTGTAGTAGTGGTTATTGTTGTATTTTATATTAATATTTTTAAACAAACCAATTCACAAGCTAACTAGTTGAGTTGAAGTTGACTCAAGATTGACTTGTTAGCTGGAGCTTAGCTCCCAAGCTATTTATCAAGCTGAGCTAAAGTTGACTCACGAGTCGGCTTGACTCACTTACACCTCTAAATATAAAATTGCCACTACCAATCTCCTTGCTAAGCTACCAAAAGGAAGCAACATTCAAGATATTTGACGAGAAGTTTAAGGGCTTAGCATTGAAGTCGTCTTATTGAGGAATTATTTTGAGACTTCAAGAATGAATAATTCGTTCTTAGGGCTGAGTTTATACCATGCTAGGAGAAGTTTCATCATCTCTTTACATTGAATTCAAAGTTTTTGTTGTTGGTTCTATTCATACCTTCAACTGAGGACTTGCATCTTGGAGTTCTTATGGTTCTCTTTATTTTGAAAATTTTTATGAACTCGTGCAAAAGAAAGTAGAGAATTAGTTCAAATGTTATATTTATCTGTATTTTATTTTTTGAAATTTATGTTGTATTGAAAGTTACACTCAATGAATGAAAGTTTGATTTTCATTGAATTTATTAATGTTTAGGAGAATTAGGAAAATTGTTTAGATCTCACTCTTGTTGATGCGTGATATGTAAATTTGACCTATTTGACTAAAGTTAGACTTTGAACAGTGTTCATTCTTTTGGGTGAAGCCAGTAATTTATTCCAATCTAGCCATGACATCGACTAGTTTCCTAGAAATTAAAAGTTGAATTATCCATACAATTGGCAAGTTAGCCCGTCATTTGAAATTCTTCAATAGATTTGTGATGATGGCCAAATATTTTTGGATATTTGGTGATCAAATCAGTAGTCATGATGAAAATTTTAAAAATTGGCATTTTGATTTAATATGGAGGTTAGGGTTTAGATATTTCACCTATAAATAGGACATGTTTATGGCATCATCGTTCTTCATGTATTATGATTCTGATAGTTTCTTGCTACTCTTCACTTCCTCTATTCTTCATCTTCTTCCTCTCTGCCCTTCTAGAGTTTGTTCAAAGGTGGAAAATTACATGCTTAACTACTTGATGAATTTTGTGAAGGCAGCGTGGAGCTGAATTCTCTGATCAAGGTGAAGCATTTTATGAGTTTGCTGGCATATTTGATGTTTCCAAAGTATTCGATTAGGTTTACAGGGAGTAAGAAGTTCCGCAACCGCTTCTAATGGTGAATTATGCTTTTACCAAAATTAGTTTCAACTTGTGTTACAATTATCCTTATTTCCTGAAATTGTTAAGATCTTCAGCTTCTTCAGCGTTTTCCAGTGTAAGTGATGCTAAACGCCTTCGTGAATATTGTCTCCTACTCCCGCTCCTCTGGACGTAGAGTACAACATGGAATCCAAATATCTTTAAGCCTTATTTAGGATGAAGAGCTTTAAGGAAGACATCATTTTATTCCAGTCGAGAAATATGAAGATGGAAGGACTTGAGTGAAGATCAAGGATTGGAAAATGCAATACTATTTTCATAGAGTTGGCCAATGGTTGCTTCACTTAGACTAGGTCAATGAAATTTTCGAAGGAAAAAGATTGCTATTCCCTCCCCGCCTTTCAATCAAGGAATACAAGCAATTTATGGGACTTATAGATTACATTATCAACTATAAGGTTTATTCTTTGATTTGATTAACAGGACAATACTCACCCTCTTACCTAAGCTGACATCTAAAAAGAATTGAAACTTGATTGAAATTTGAAGTTGAAATTTACTTATCTTTTTGACTGATCAAGTTGCTACGACTTTACTAGTTTTAATATTTTTGGAGACCCATTAGTTGATGTTGATTTGGTTTGGGGGTGGATCTAGACCTGATGAGTCTTTTATTATTAATGTAACTGAGGAAGATGGTCTTCTTTTTGAGAGAAGAAACCTGCTGTAGAGGAGGTGAGTCTATCTTGGGGCTTAGGAATGAGAAGAGGAAGATGCGACAGAGTTTATTACTCCTAAAGCTCCAATGTTTGTTTTACTTGCTTTTCTTAGGACTTTGACATCATCTAACTTTATTACACTAGTGATAACCCTTCCTCCAACAATGAATTCGACTTGTGGAAACCTATGTTGTATCGGGTACACACAAGTTTATACTTGGGCCGTATTCAATTGTGGTTGCACCCTCTTTGGGCAGCATGCCTATCCTTATTGAAGGTGACATTTAGGAAATTGGCATATTAGTTTTAAGGAGACCATGCATCGTTAACTTAGATGGTGATCTTGCAAGCAAGCCGACTCAAAAGAAGAAACCTAAGCGTGTCTTGAGATCGAGATGACGTTGAAGGAGAGCAAGGCAGAGAAGATGAAGAAATCAATGACGCATCCCTACCAAGCTTTTATACCTTTCTTCCATAATGAAGATGATAAAGCTATCTTCATGTGGATATGAGAATGGGAGAAGGCTGTGGTTGACTTCAAAATAGATCCCTTTAACCAAAAAGTGAGCTGAACTTGGCTACCTAGTACCTTGGCCCTTTGATCTTTTTGAGCAAGCCAGCCAAGACAATCCCCATGACTTTAAGTGCTGTTTGAGGTATTAGACTTATATTCACAAAAATTTTTGCACAACTCTATCCATGTTTCGGTTGTTTCCTTTCTGATCCATCAATGACAATTTTTCTACTTTTATTTCTGCATCTTTTACCCTTTGTTGTAGCTTTTAAAAAGATAATACGAATTTTATTTTACATATTCATGAAAGTGGTCTTTTATGGGCGTTGTTGTAGAATGATGTATACATATTTTACTTCTTTAAATTCATATTTTTATGCGATTTTATTCACGTTTCAGACTTTCAGTGCAATCAAGTTTTGAAACTTTTCTTTCAAATCTACCCCTAGGATTGACATCTATTACAATCTTTTCAGGAAGGTCCCTTGAAGTACCTTAGTGTGACCATATTTGATAAATGCCCTACAGAACTGTTACGAGACTTTTATATGGATAGCCATTACAGAAAAAAATGGGATAAGACTTTGGTCGAGTTTGAGCAACTGGAAGCTGATGAAGCCAGTGGAACAGAAATTGGCCGCATAGTGAAAAAGTTTCCGCTTTTGACTCCTAGGGAGTACATTTTGGCGTGGAAAGTTTGGGAAGGAAATGATAAAACCTTCTATTGCTTTACTAAGGTACGTTCTCCTTCACTCTGAAATCTTTTATGAGACCTAACTTTGTCCTAAGTTAAGGTGCTAAGTTTCATAAAAATGTTCGGGATTGTATTTGGTTACTATTTTTCTGGTTGGCGGTTCTCTCTGTTACAGTAACAAAGGTGAACCACTACGTTTTTGGTATTATCTGCAAGGATTCTTGTTTTTTTTACTAGTTGGTAGAAAGTAAGTGTGTGCGCGTGTGTTGAGGGGTGGGGCAGTTATGTTAGTAAAAGAAAATTGATAAACCATATTATTTTTCTGCAAAATATGGTATGCAAGTCAGCAAAATAATTCCTAAGCTTTTCTGAAAATGCAACTGGCGGAAAGATTTTAAGGAATGTGTAAAATGTATGGTCTCTGTTTTTAATTGACTTTGGCAAAGAATTAGGGTCCCTTAGAGCTGTTTTTTCACTGTTTTATTTTTTAGACCCCTATCACATTTTTTTCAGGCTTCTATTTTTTGCTTTTCATAAATTTTTATCCTCATTTTTTTTTGTTGGATATTTGTCCTAGATTCAGGATGTGTGCTTTCTTTAGTTTTCTTTGAATGGCTTGTATTGCCATTAGTGTAGCTTTTTGAGCCTATATATAGAGGCTATAGGCTATATTAGGGTTATGATTAAGAATTAAATTCAGCTCCTCTCCCTCTCCTCTACCCTCCCCCCCCTCAAGAAACTCAAGAGGAAGTGCTTCTTCCTCTAGTTCAAGTTTCAACATTTATAATGAAAAACAACTTTTTACTACTATATATGCAAAAATGTGATAAATGAAAGAAAACCATTCTCTGAATTTTTCAAAAATAAAAAAATTATAGTACCACAGTACCACAGCTTAAGAAATGTTATTTTCATTGCAACAAATCTACAACTATTTTTACTAATAACTGTTGCTGCACTATTTTTACTAATAACTGTAGCCGCCCAAATGAACCCTTTCCTAATGCATTTGAAACTTGAAATTGAGAATAATGATCTGCCGCATGTGTATATTTTTCATTGATTGCCTTTTTAGATTAATGTCCTGTCAGGTCTGACTCTTTTTTCCCTCTTATGATTATGTTAGGATTGTGAGCATCCTTTGGCTCCGCGACAGAAGAAATTTGTCCGAGTTGGATTTTTCAGATCTGGTTGGCGGATCAGGAAAGGTAAGCAATCATGCTTCTTTTTCATACGTTTTGTTCCAAACATTCTACTTTCCGAATGAAAAGAAAGTCTATCTTATTGTTTATACGGTATTTTTATTCACCTCAGTGCTTCTGCTTGGAAATTCTTATCCACTCTCTTGCTCTTGAATATCACTGGAATATTACATTGTTTTCATGATCATTTTTTGGTGATTTGGAGAGCTTGGTTTGCTACTTGTCCTTCTGAAGAAAGGGTTCGCACCATCAAGCAATTGCTTGTTTATTGTTTCATAAACCAGATTTATTAAGAAGCTATGAGAGAAATTTCACTTCTCTGATATTTGTTTTGTATGGCCTCTTGGACTGAAAATGCATAGCTTTTTGTGCTTCCGCTTTCTTTTATTTCTCCTTTTTAACATGCATGATAATTTTTTTTTTGCTGTTGTGCAGTTCCTGGTACAAATGCATGTGAAATTGCTATGTTGCATCAAGAAGATGCTGGACTGAACGTAGAGATGTCAAGACTAGCTTTTTCTAAGGGGATATGGAATTATGTCTGTAAGATGAACAACGCTTTGTTAGAATATTCAACCCATAGCCGAGCCAGTTCACCTGCAGTTGCTACTATGAATAAGCTTATCCGAAAGGTATCAGCATTTTGTAGATCTAAATGACTAAAAAATAAAAAAGATTTGAGATACGTGTTCTATTACTTTCTTGACAACACTTTCAAGACAATGCATGCTTGTTAACTGGAATTTATATTGTAGATGCTTAGTGTATGTAATGCTTTTGTATGATTGCCTATTGATCTAGCACCGAAGAACTTTGCTACTACTTGAATATCTTTTGAGCCCTTATGCCATTTTTTTTGAGATGCAAGAACTCTGTTATCTGCGATGCAAGAAGTCTGTTATCGAAGGATTTATTTATTTCTGTTTGGTGAGACTCTTGACTTTCAGTATGCAATATTGGTTGGTGCTTGGTGGTTGAAGTATATTGAGGAACTAATATCATTATGTCCTTTGTTCTTAGAACTTCAAAATAAGTAAATTACTTTGAATCCATACTTAAAAAATGCTTTTAGCTGCATTAACGTTATTTATCTCCCTACAATCTATCATGCATCTTTTGCAATTAATTTTCTTATCTGGCTTCAAAAGAATAAATGATCCCCAATATTGCATGTCAACAACTACATTTGACTACCAATGACATATGGCATTTTCCTTAGTCTTTGAAAGAGAGGGTGAGGGTTTGATTCTAAAATTGTCAATAACAACTAGGTTTGAACCCAACTAAACATGATACTAGAGATTTAAATTAATTTTTAAGTACCCATATGATATCCGTTGAGATAGTTTTGATCTAATTCAATAAAAATATATTTCATGCAAAATGCTAAATTGTGATGTAGACAAGAAAGATAGGGGACCCTATATTTCTTGAACACAATAGTCACACAAGAGAAAAACTGACACAATGAGTAGAACTTAAAACAAACTTTATTAAATAAACGCAAACGACCCAAAACTTGACAAACACAACAAAGATGCTAAGAGATTTTAAAGAAATAAAAAATAAACGCTATCCTCAGACAACCGTCAGAGCGGGTTCCTCACATGCATCGAATTTGTAGGTTAAATAAGTAAAGTGCATAGAACTAGCAAACCGATGGTCCACCACTGCAAGACTGTCCCAAATGCTTCCAAATCAACCAAGATACGACACCCTAAAGTTGCTTCACTGTTGAGAAGAAGGATACAGATGGAGTGACACTTGCGGAGAGACGAAGATATTAGAAGCCCGAGAAGAAAGGGTGGAAAGAGCCCGCAGGATTTCCGGAGGGGATGAGAAAAGAAGGTTGGAAAGTGCCTGCAGGATTTCTGAATAAACCCGCAGGTTAATAGCAAATATGCTCACAAATATCAACTGCTTTTTCTTCACAACATCATCTCATTTTTATAGGCAAAGAAAAGGAATTCCAAAAGCCACCTTTATGAATGCACACAACATCCCAAGCATTATTTTCCATAGTATTTCCAAGAGCCTTTTTTGGAAAAACAACCCAACAACTCTCGGAACCAAGGAACCAGCAAGCAGGCGGTGATTTCAAAGCAGCACAACAACGGGAAAAGCATCCCATTTCGGAAATCAGCCCCACTTAAAACCAGAACAGGAATCAAAGGGCTAGTTCATAGAACCAAGGAGTCCATGTCTCGGTAAGCAAGCAGCCTGCCAGAAATCAAAGTTTTTTATTCACTGGAGCCAAAAGTTCATGGAATTAATGTTTCGGAAAAAGGCCCAGGCATGGGAATATCAGCCGGTTGGAATGTCTAGCATTAAAATCATTAACTTCCCAATGAATTCAAAGCATAGAATTCAGCCCCCAATTAATACAAGCCACGAAATCCCAAGAGACAAGAAGAAAAGGGGAAGGGGAAGGGACAAGGCCACTCCAAAAGTAAACTTCATAATGAGGTATCTTTTTGGATATTAATGAGCTACTAAACTTCAGCTCAAGCAACTTAGAGAACCAGCTCAATAACGAATGCTCCAAAACAGCCAACCGAGAACCACCAGCAGCTACGGACCAATCAAGCCAGCAAACCAAAGGTCTACCAAGCCATATGCACTACCTACCATATTCATTGGATGCTTTCCCATCATTGGATAGCTAAAAAAAAGAAAAGAAAACAAAATATACTATTGTTCAAAATAAAATAAAAAGTATAGAATTTCTTGATAGCATCAATTCTCCCCTGGTGGAAAATTCTCATCTCCTGATGAGAACGTATCAGCAACTCTTTCATAAAGTTCCAAATTTTTCTTTTTTAGCTCAGCAGCATCAATCCAGGTACAATCAGTCATTGGTCGATTGCTCCATTTGACCAAAAACTTTTTATGTTCTCCATTTCTTGTTTTAGTGACTTTCACATCAATAACATCTTCGATTTGATCTTCAGACTTTACCAAAGGAGTAGAGAGTGGTAAAATTTCAATATCTACAAAATCGTCAGAATCTCCTTCATACAAAGACAGGTCAGAAACATTAAAAATAGGAGAAGTGCCAACAATATTTGGTAAATCTAGCAAATAAGCATTAGCACCTAATTTCCGAATCACACGAAAGGGGTCAAATTTCTTTCGACTTAGCTTTTTAAAAGTACCAACATTAATAGGTAGATCCAAGAGGTATGCATTTGTGTCCAGAAAACGAAGTGCTTCATGATTAGTAACAAATTTTCTTTGAACCAAATAACATCTCCATAAGTTTAAAGCTTGCACAATAGCATAGAACTCCAAATCATAAGTAGAATACTTAGACTTAGACTCAGTCAGTTTTTCACTAAAGTAAGAAACATGTTTTTCTTTTTGACTAAGCATTGCACCAATACCAATATGAGAGGCATCACAATTAACTTCAAAAATGATTTCAAAATTTGGCAATCTAAGAATGGGAGCTTGACTCATTTTTGTTTTAATAATTTCAAGTGTCCATCTAAAAATTCCCTTTTTCAAACAATCAGTAATAAGAGCAGTCAGAGAATTGAAATTCTTTATAAATCTTTGATTGACAACTTCAGTCTGTTCATCGGTTTGAGAAAGATAAGCACTACTAAACTGAAGAGAAGTGCCTAACTTAGCCCACAGAGTTTTCCAAAAGTGGCTTAAAAATCTAGTATCCCGATCAGAAGTAAAAGTTTGAGGGATACCGTGAAGACGAACAATCTCTTTTAAATAACAAACTTTCCAATGAGAGGTGTCAAAGTATGATTCATAGCTCTTATAAAAGTACTCGGAGCATTTGAAAGACCAAAAGGCATTACTCTGCATATCAATCATGTCATCCAGTCTAGGAATTGGAAATCGATGTTTAATGGTGCTTTTGTTTATTGTCCTACTATCCACACACATCCTCCATATTCTATCCTTTTTTGGAGTTAGCAAAGCAGACACAGCACAAGAACTCAAACTTTCTTGAATCAAATCCTTTTTTAACAATTCAGATACTTGTCTAAAAAGTTCAGCATGCTTAGTTGGACTCATCCTATAATGAGGAAGGTTAGGCAAAGAAGCTCCAGGAATCAAGTCAATATAATGTTGAATTTGTCGCATAGAAGGCAATCCAATTAGAAAATCATCAGAAGTTATATCAGAAAACTCATCCAATAAAACAATATCAGATTATTTTCCCAAAACCAAATAAGCAACCTCAAAATGTTTCAAATCATTATCATTTAAAAGCAATTCAGGAGAAGTAATTTTGGCAACTGTGTTTTTCTTAACGGGTGAATCCGGCACATTCTTTTGTGGATGAAGAGTAAACTCATTATTTTTCATCAAAGTATATGTGTTTTTCTCTCCATTGTGAACAGTTTTGTTGTCGTACTGCCAAGGTCGTCCTAGCAAAATATGGCAAACTTCAAGAGGCACAATATCACAAATAATTTGATCTTTAAATGATCCCCCAATTGATAAATTGATAGTACATTGTTTAGTGATTGGAACCTCACCCCCTTCTTTAAACCAAGAGATCTTATAGGATTTAGCAAGTGGTTTTGATTTGAGTTTAAGTTTGTCGATCAATTTTTGAGAAACAAAATTTCTAGAACTTCCACTATCTATCTTAAGGGTACAGATTTTTCCTTTGATGGTGCAAGTTATTTTGAATATGTTTCCTCTTAGCCATCTATCCCCTTTGTCAATTGTTGTTGTTAGAACTTGTCGAATTACCAAAGACTTTTCACTTTCATCTCCTTCTAAATCAAAATTTTCTAATTCAGTTTCATTTTCAGATTCTGTTTCATCTCCTTCCTCTTCTTCTATTTCATTTTCACCTTCTATGAAATTAGATCGCGGAGGATTATTCTTTCTGCAAGTTGCTGACAAGTGACCATATAACCCACATTTGTAACAAGGCCCAATTTGCTTAAGTTGTTCAGACGGTTTATTTCCTGCTATCCCTTTTCCTTTTTCTTGATTTTGACTTTCAACAGTTTTAACTTTTGCACTCGAAGTCCCCACAGAAGTTTGAGATTGAGATTTAATCCTGCTAGTTAAACGACGTTTATGCGTTTCCACGATTTTTTTGTCTCCCTTTTCCCTTTGATGTTGTTTTTCCAATTTTAAAGCCATACGATAAGCCTCGTCAGTTTTAATGATATGATGCAAATTGAGTTGATCTTTGAATATTGTTCGAGCATGATCAGTTGGCAAAAATTTTCCTTTCATTTTCTCCTTCATTCTATCCCAATTTTGGACTTTTTCTTTGCCTCTTCTTAATCTGTTGTTTTGTAAATTTTTCCACCAAGTTAATGCATGTCCTGTTAGTTTCAATCTTGCAAATTTAACCTTTCGATTATCCGGAATGTCTTTCCATTCAAAAAACTGATCCATTTTTTCTACCCATTATATGAATTGTTCAGGTTGTAATTTTCCTTCGAAATTATGAACGTCGATTTTAATTCCGTGATCCCAATTTCTTTGTCGCCTATTTCGATTTCTAGGTTCTTCCTCTTCACTCCCAAAAGATATTATGCTAGGATTAGCGTTAGCTTGATTGACATTTAGATTAGCAATGACTTCAGCTATCATATTAATTTGATGTTGCAAATCATTCAATTGTTGCATCATTTGTTGCCAACTTCCTTGTTCATTAGCCATTTTTTTTTGACACGAAAGAGAAAGACTCCTAAAAAAAAAAAAAAAGACGAACTTGTTCTGATACCAAATTGATGTAGACAAGAAAGATAGGGGACCCTATATTTCTTGAACTCAATAGTCATTAATTAAAAATATTTCAAAATATTAATATATTTTACTTGAATCAATTTGAAACTTAACTCAAAACTAGATTCAATCTTGACTCCAGTCAAAATCTAAATCTTCAACTTTAAGTTTACACCAGCTTGTTCAAACTTAATTTGATATCACACTTCGATATGGTTAGTGGCCACTGGCCAGATTTTGCTCATCTTCTTTTATTTGTAGGATTTTTATTTTCCTCTGCCTACTTATGCCCGAGACCTTGTGGTAAATTCCAAGTGACACTTTGACCTTCGTGCAATGCTTGTCATGTGGATCCAATGGTGGGTTCCATTGCTGGTTACTGCATACTCTCTTCCCTTAGCTGCCGGTGTGATGAGTGTACAATCTTCTTGCTCATACAGGATGGCCACTTCCAGGAGTTGCAGAACTTTCTAACTTGATTGGTTGTGCCATTCCATGCAAAACTTTGGCCAATATGGCTGCTGACAGTGCCTTGCATCCTGCTGTAATCCTTGGAACAGTGAGGCCACTTTCAGCAGGGTGTAGGTGACTCTTGGTGTCCTCTTTTTGAGTTTTTTTTTTAAAATTTTTTTTTTTAAATTGATGCAAAAATATATGAAATTGTAATCACTATAATGGCAGAAGAAAAAACAAAAATTGCATAGATTTACAATGACAAAAGACATTTTTGCAGCAAGATGAACATAACTCTCATTATCTGTTTCTCTTAAATTTCTGGATTTGCATGCTTAAAAGGATCATCCATGCTCGTTAGGGTTTATGTTGCTGAAAAGAACTGCTTTGTTGGAATTCTTCATCATCCTTTAAAAGCTACCAGAAAAACTCAAATCTTTTGATTATGCCACTAGTTTTCCCTGTTTTCAAAAGATTTCCTCAGTTAGAACAAACAAACAGTGGTTGCTCTTTTTTGAATATCTTGATTCTAAGATGAAAAATACCAAATTTCATTATTTTCTTCCTCAGAAATTAAGATCTTCGTTGGTTCGTTTCTTTGAAGGGCTTCTAGCTCATGACTGTTATGCATTAACTTTTCCAGTTTGAACTAACATCTGTTCTAAATTAAGGAATCATTATGAGGAGAAATTATTCCGTGCGGAATCCGGACGGTAAAGAACTGTCCGGATGTGAGTATACGCAATGTGTACACTGAGTATAATTTTGTATATAATTTGATTTTCTTATACACAATGTGTACAAATACTGTGTACACTCACATCCGGACGGTTCTTTACGTCCGGACTCCGCACGGAATAATTTCTCCATTATGAGAAAGATTAATACCAAGTAGTGATGTAGTATAAAATTTTGTTCTGAAAGTTAACAGATAAAATGTTCTTCAGGTCCCCGATTTTATGGAGAGTGATGTTGGAGCAACAGGTTCAGACCTCTCTAATACCTCTCCTGATGGTCCTTTTACCACTCCAGTCATTAAGAACGTCTCAGAAAGAGCAAAGCTGAAATTTCATTCAAAGTGGATTACAAATGGGCTTCTTCTAATTGGTGGCATTGCTTGTCTTTCACGCGGCCGGTCCACCATTGGCACCCAAATTGCCTTGGCCTGTATTGTGAAAAAGCTGTTGAAGCATGGCTCTTCATCGGAGAAAGCAGAGCCCGGCGATGCCGCCAGTTCTCGTCGGGAATCCAGGTTAAGGAAATGAACTCTAAGTCTTTACTAGCTTCTTAGGTTTCATTTGGAACGACTTTTTTACTGCTTCTTAAAGAAATTTTTTAGTACAAAATTTTTAATTTTTTAACTAAAAAACAGCTTTAAGAAGCAATAAAAAACCGTCACAAACGAAACATTAATGGTTAAGTGCAATTGTAACAATTGCAAATTAATGGAGGTTAATATCGTCTCAGAATCTGCAATACACTTGATTGTAGTAGTTTTGCCTTCTGTAGTTAAGAACTAATTTTACTGTGATGTTGGTATAAGTATATAATATAGTAATAAATTATTTCTCCTTGTCTGCTTGAAAAATTTCACAACTATACTATCAGAAGATTTTATTGTGGCAACTGCAGAATCTACTATGGATGTTATTTCTGTCAGGCTTCGTTTGTAAGTCTTTTTTACTGTTTCTTAAAATAAATTTTTAGTATAAAAATTAAAATTTTACAGTAAAAAGAAGCACTTCAATAAAACCGTCCCAAACTAAGGCTTCGTTTGGAAGCAGTTTTTTAGTATAAAAATTAAAATTTTTTACTAAGAAATTGTTTTACGAAGCATAAAAAAATTGTCCCAAACGAAGCCTAAGTCTAGCCCTTACCTTTGAAAATCAAGTTAAACGTTTATGCATCTTTCTGAGATCTTGAAGCAGGAAGGATGAGCGAGGTCAGGCTGAACAGTATGGCAGACCCTTAAGAAGATCTGTAGCACGATAGCATGTGGCTTCGGTAAGGATAAATATTTTAGTTTCTGCTGAGCCTATCTGTTTTACAATCTTCAGCGCCATAGAATTGAATCCTTGTGCATTGTATATGTTTTGTCATGTTTGTGGAAAAATTATAATACACATTTGAAACTTATGTAAAATGAAGCACGTGAAATCGATATTAATGGGGAATATTTTGATTTCGTTTGGGATAGCTTTCATATTGTTTCATGAAATGATTTTGTAATACAAAAATTTCAAAAATAAAATTGAATTTGAAATTTTTGCACTAAAAAGTTACTTCATAAATCAGTAAAAAAACTATCTGAAACAAAACTTATGTCTTTCAAAACACCGAATAGAAGAAATCTTTCATAATAAAAAAGAGAATGATAAACAATTCAACATAAATGAGCATATTTTGAAATGCTATTCAATTCATTGAATTTTAATATGAGGAAAATAAATATAATCCTCATAATTATTTACATATATATATATATATATATATATATATATATATATATATATATATATATATATATATATATATATATATATATATATATATATATATATATATATATATATATATATATATATATATATATGGGCTTATTTATGAAATTGTCACAAAAAAAGAGGAATTATTCTTTATAGATTAAGATTAAAAAAGGTTTATATTAAATTATTGAGGATTCATATTAATGGATTCATTTTGATTATTAATGTGTAAATCATCCTTTTTTTTTTTTTTGAAAAAATGTGTCGGAAATATCCTAATGCAACTCTAATGAATTTCAGAGTTCTTAAATTTATGCTGAAATGAATATTATGTATAATATGTTAAATTATATTAATCTCAATAGGGGTGTGAGACAAGCTGACTTATAAACTGGCTCATGTTCAATTGAATAAATGACTCATGAGCTGAGCTTAATGAGCTAAAAAGCTTAGTTTGAGTCAGCCCTGACTCGAATCATTAGCTCGCTGGCTGACTCATCTAAAAAAATATTAATATAAAATACACTTAAATATATTAATATTCAAGATTTTAAATATAACATTATTAAAGATATTTAAAAGATATATTTTTGTCAATATTATGGCGATAAAGTACGAAAAACTTTAAGTCTTAGAGTTGAACGAGTATCCAACACACAAACATGGTAAAAAGAAACATCACAACTTTTTACGTGTAAAACTCTTAAGAAAAAACCACAGGGTCAAATCCAGTTGAGATGATTTAACTAGTATTTAAATAGATTATAAATAACTAGTTTATCCTTGAAATTGAGGATTTTAATGGACGGCTGATATTGATCCCCTTGATGACGGACAATTTCTTGGGCATTTGAATGTATTAATGATATAAAAAATTGACGATCTTGGACTCGTTGGATTCATCTTGTCGAGCTACTCGATTCAATTATAAGCATGTCATATTTGGAAATTGTTTGATCTTCCAATGTATGGTTTAAACTTTTCAAAGGAGCTTCGGGTCTTCGATTTGGACCCATTTGGGCTAGGATTGAGTTGTATTTGATGTCGTTGGGTTCGACTTTTCGAGACTTTCAGTTCGACTATAAGTTGGCTGAAATTGAAGTTCTTATGGTTCAAAATTTAATTTCAAAAGTTTCCAACTTTATGTTGCCTCAAAATTTGTGCCCGATCAAGATAATTTTTTGATGATATAACAATTTATTTTTTTATATTAAATTATTCTTCTTTATTTCTCTTCTACTTTATCATTTTTTTTTACTATTTTATTATAATAATTGATTGAATCATAATCATTTTCTCTATTTCATAATAGACTTGTTGGCTCGTAAGTCAACTCAAACTTATAAAATAAAGCTCATGCTCGATTAATTAACAAAGCTCAAGCTCAAGTTCAAACGAATCGGTTTGACTCGTTTACACCCCTAAATCCTAATATAAATTTAAGCTTTGTTGTTTATTTAACGTAATATCTTATTTATGTATCTAACACTCAAAATATTAATATTACATACATACCACCCTATATTATTTTAATATCAAATATGACACTTATATTTCCTTTATGACACTCATATTTGATATGAAAATGAACTATGGATGATATCATGATATGTATGTAATATTAAATTTTTAGCTCTTAAATATATAAATAAAATAGCATATGATGGTATGTATGTAAATCTCCTAAAAACAAATATATATATTTTTTTAACTCACCGGTCGTACTAACCGACTTGACCTGCCGATGAAGAACTCCTCCGTAACCATCCTTCTTCTTGTCCACACTGACCCTCTGGTAATTCGTCTGCTCCACTTTCAACTTTAAAGCTTTGACCATGACGACTGCTTGGACGGCATCGGAAGCGGCGCCATCGCTGTCGGAGAATGGGCGGAGTTCGCCGCCTGTAACGGCGGGGCTACCGAGGACTGGGGATTTTTTCGGAAGGCACCGTCTATCCGCCGCCATCTCCCGGCTTGAGCAAGAGATCGTATCACTCGAGGTAATCTGCCTTTGGTTTGTACAATTTTCCAGCTTCTTTATTCATAGAAAGAATTCTGTCATACTTTATGCGAATAGAGGATTGTTCTGCTTTGATCTGAAACGAAAATATGCATATTTTGTTCTCTTTGATTTTTTGGTGGTATGTCCATGTACTTCTTATGATCTGAACGCTGATATATGGTGGGAGTTGTTATGTGATTGAAATTTTTTTATGAGAAAAATTATTAGGTTTGAGAAGTCCCCAAAATTGGATGATATAACTCAGTTATTATTTAGGAAGTTTATATCACTAAGAACGTCGCCTGGTATTTGAATTGGGGTGTACTCTATAATCTAGGATTTTTTATGCAGATCTAATATGCATGGACCTGTGAATTTTGCTCAAAGCAATCCATTGGCATATATAAATATGCAGCTCTTCTTAGCCTGTTGGTTGGGTGTTTAAACTATCAACCAAAAAGGTTTTTATTCTCGAAGCCTTGTATATGTTCCGTGTCTAAAAATTTGTGATTAAATTTTCTCAAACAACAATAACATACAAAAACATCAAGCCTTTGTCCCACTATTTTGGGTCGGCTACATGAATCCTTTGTCTCTCCATCGTGTCATGTTAAAAGTCAAATTCTCGTTTAAATCTAATAAAGAAATATCATTTTTAATATCTTTTAACCAAGTCTTTTTAGGTCTACCTCTACCTTTTCTTAACATAAGTCAAATCTAATACCTCTACTTTCATAATCGGGTCATCGGAAGGCCGCCGTTTTATGTGAACCATTTAAGACGACTCTCTCTAATCTTGTCTTCCATTGAGCTACTTCAACCTTTTCACTTATATGCTTATTTTGTATCCCATCTCTAAGGGTAAAGCCACTCATGCACCTGAGCATTCAAATATGTGCAAAACTTAGCTTAAATTCGCTCAAAATTAAAACAAAAAAAGATATCATATGCAAATATTTGCCAATAGTAGACAACAAATTAAATCAAATTCATATGACAAGTCCTTCACCTTTTAATCTAACTCATTGTGAGAATCAAAGATGATAAAAAACTCAAGAGTGATTGAAATTTCCTGCACAAAAGAGAAACAATTTTGTAATACATTTAAATGAAAATAATTGCACCTTCAACAATCAATGAAAAAATACGAGAAAGACCGTAAAAAGAAAAGAGGGAAGAATTAACCAATAGGCAATCTTCATACCTGAAAAGAAGATCGTCTTTCTCTGAATGCTCTTAAGTCTCATACTCATTAAGGATTAGAATCCCAAAAAAGATTTTTCTTAAACATCCAAAGAGCTTTATTCACGTCATATAACAACTTTTCTTCATGCAAATTGTAAATATACATGTAACTAATTTGTTACAATTTAAACTTCATACAGCTCGCAAGAATAGCCACAAAGAGAAGCCCCTTCTTGAACAGACCTTTGAATAATACGGCTTGCAAGAATAGCCAAAAAATTGAATACGTTAAGGTTAGATTACAAAGCATGTTGCACCTTAGAATAAGCATTCCATTACCCAAATCCAGTCGTTCATCATAGGCATAATTTTGAAATTAATTGTGTTTATACATCTAACTCATCCTTTTTAGCAAAAACACACACACAGATCATTTAATCTATTTATTTTAATTGAACTGAAAGTGAACATGATGTAGAACGAGAATGATGGCTTTGCTAGGGAGAGCTTGAAGGCAATAATCTGTTACGATTCCTATCAGGAAATCTGAAACATTTCAGATTTTTCTCACAAAATCTGAGAGAATTGGAGGTGGAGAATAGCTTCACGCCCTTTCCCAATATTCTGAGAATTACTTCAGGTTTACTTTCTAAAACCTGAGAAGGAAATCTCAAATTCAAGTAGTACGGGTTGAAAAACAACCTCAGATTTCCTCTCTGAAATCTGAGAAAAAAGTTCTCAGATTTTGTGCTTAGGAATTAGAGGAAACAGATGAGGAAAAGGCTTTAGAAATTAGGTGGGGAATAAAGGAGGAAGAGGGGATCTCAAAGAATAAAGGAGAAAGAGGGGATCACGGGATTGAGAGGGAGTGGAGAAATTCAGTGAAGAGGAGTGGCGGGCTGTAGAGAAGAATTGGGAATTATTTCCATATTCCACTTCTCAGTTTTGGGAAGGAAATAAATGGCTAGAACTAATGGTGAGGGAGAAAAGCTGAGAGGAAAGATTCCAATCCACCGGTTATTGATTAGGGAAGAAATCTGGATCAATTAAGAGGAGGGTGACGGTAAAAAAGAATAGAAAAATCAGATGAATTTCTATTTCCAAAACCAGTGAATTGATTTGGGAAATAGAGCTTAGGAAAAAAAAAATCTGATGGAGGCAATGTAAAGGGATTTGAAACTAGTTTCCAAAAGCAATATTGGGAGAATAGGACATAATGATTAATTAAAGCCAAGGTGGAGGTGAGGTGGGCCGGTGGCATCCAAAGGGGAATATGGGTTTAATGCACTCAATTGTGGTTACTTAATTTGGGATTAGGATTTAGGAAAGAAACAAATAAATTCTATTTAAATTTGAAATTCAAATAAAATGGATTTCGTAACTTTCTAAAAATAGAATGATAAATTATGAAAGAATTCAAATTTCAAATTAGTTGAATTTGAATTTTGAAACTACCCAAAATTTAATCACCCAAATTAAATTTGAATTACGTCATGAATGAGATTCAATACTTTCCTAAAATAGCTCTCTAATTTAGGAAACTTATTTGAAATTCAAAATTTGAATTTCAAAGGATGAAAATAATTTCCTAAATTATTTGAACTCTTTAGGCAAGCATTAAGGTGACATTGACTCCTCATTCATGAAGACAAACAAGGGTGGCTGGCGGTGGAGGAGCTAATGGGGGAAGGTGGAGGGGCTAGAATCTGGCGGCCAAACAAAGATGGGGAGGAGGAAGAACGATTGAACAAAAATAATTTAAAGAAGAGATAAAAACGAAAGAGATAAAATAACAAAAACCGCGAGCCTCGGACTCTTCCAAAGACTGACGGGTACTACGTTGCCCTCCTCCCAGGGACTTCACGCCACGAGCCTGGACCCATCCTGCGGCTGGTGGAATCTTCGACTTCCTCCCATAGGGATTTCACTAACGTTCTCTCCAAAGAACACAAGTGCAAACAAAATTTTATTAATAATCCATCATACTCGATACATGAGAAGGGGCCTCTATATATAGGCCTCAAAAGAAATTAAAAGACACATTTGCCCCTTGGACTTACATAAGACAAGAGGGTAAAAAAGGGAAATTGCACAATTAAATCAAAATACACTTAATAGACTAAAATAAAATAAAGTGATCTCGGTCGTCGATCTTCAGATCCTCCTCGGATAGGCATGGACGGTTGGATGTCCGCATCATTCTCCCGGGGTGGAAAAGACTCGACTCCGTCGAGTTCGCGTCCCGGGTGAGCAACCATGCTCTGATACCTAACTGATGTAGAACGAGAATGACGGCTTTGCTAGGGAGAGCTTGAAGGCAATAATCTGTTACGATTCCTATCAGGAAATCTGAAACATTTCAGATTTTTCTCACAAAATCTGAGAGAATTGGAGGTGGAGAATAGCTTCACGCCCTTTCCCAATATTCTGAGAACTACTTCAGGTTTCCTTTCTAAAACCTGAGAAGGAAATCTCAAGTTCAAGTAGTACGGGTTGAAAAACAACTTCAGATTTCCTCTCCGAAATCTGAGAAAAAAGTTCTCAGATTTTGTGCTTAGAAAATAGAGGAAACAGATGAGGAAAAGGCTTTAGAAATTAGGTGGGGAATAAAGGAGGAAGAGGGGATCACGGGATTGAGAGGGAGTGGAGAAATTCAGTGAAGAGGAGTGGCGGGCTGTAGAGAAGAATTGGGAATTATTTCCTTATTCCACTTCTCAGTTTTGGGAAGGAAATAAATGGCTAGAACTAATGGTGAGGGAGAAAAGCTAAGAGGAAAGATTCCAATCCACCGGTTCTTGATTAGGGAAGAAATCTGGATCAATTAAGAGGAGGGGGACGGTAAAAAAGAATAGAAAAATCTGATGAATTTCTATTTCCAAAACCAGTGAATTGATTTGGGAAATAGAGCTTAGGAAAAAAAAAATCTGATGGAGGCAATGTAAAGGGATTTGAAACTAGTTTCCAAAAGCAATATTGGGAGAATAGGACATAATGATTAATTAAAGCCAAGGTGGAGGTGAGGTGGGCCGGTGGCATCCAAAGGGGAATATGGGTTTAATGCACTCAATTGTGGTTACTTAATTTGGGATTAGGATTTAGGAAAGAAACAAATAAATTCTATTTAAATTTGAAATTCAAATAAAATGGATTTCGTAACTTTCTAAAAATAGAATGATAAATTATGAAAGAATTCAAATTTCAAATTAGTTGAATTTGAATTTTGAAACTACCCAAAATTTAATCACCCAAATTAAATTTGAATTACGTCATGAATGAGATTCAATACTTTTCTAAAATAGCTCTCTAATTTAGGAAACTTATTTAAAATTCAAAATTTGAATTTCAAAGGATGAAAATAATTTCCTAAATTATTTGAACTCTTTAGGTAAGCATTAAGGTGACATTGACTCCTCATTCATGAAGACAAACAAGGGTGGCTGGCGGTGGAGGAGCTAATGGGGGAAGGTGGAGGGGCTAGAATCTGGCGGCCAAACGAAGATGGGGAGGAGGAAGAACGATTGAACAAAAATAATTTAAAGAAGAGATAAAAACGAAAGAGATAAAATAACAAAAACCGCGAGCCTCGGATTCTTCCAAAGACTGACGGGTACTACGTTGCCCTCCTCCCAGGGACTTCACGCCACGAGCCTGGACCCATCCTGCGGCTGGTGGAATCTTCGACTTCCTCCCATAGGGATTTCACTAACGTTCTCTCCAAAGAACACAAGTGCAAACAAAATTTTATTAATAATCCATCATACTCGATACATGAGAAGGGGCCTCTATATATAGGCCTCAAAAGAAATTAAAAGACACATTTGCCCATTGGACTTACATAAGACAAGAGGGTAAAAAAGGGAAATTGCACAATTAAATCAAAATACACTTAATAGACTAAAATAAAATAAAGTGATATCGGTCGTCGATCTTCAGATCCTCCTCGGATAGGCATGGACGGTTGGATGTCCGCATCATTCTCCCGGGGTGGAAAAGACTCGACTCCGTCGAGTTCGCGTCCCGGGTGAGCAACCATGCTCTGATATCTAACTGATGTAGAACGAGAATGACGGCTTTTCTAGGGAGAGCTTGAAGGCAATAATCTGTTACGATTCCTATCAGGAAATCTGAAACATTTCAGATTTTTCTCACAAAATCTGAGAGAATTGGAGGTGGAGAATAGCTTCACGCCCTTTCCCAATATTCTGAGAATTACTTCAGGTTTCCTTTCTAAAACCTGAGAAGGAAATCTCAAGTTCAAGTAGTACGGGTTGAAAAACAACTTCAGATTTCCTCTCCGAAATCTGAGAAAAAAGTTCTCAGATTTTGTGCTTAGAAAATAGAGGAAACAGATGAGGAAAAGGCTTTAGAAATTAGGTGGGGAATAAAGGAGGAAGAGGGGATCACGGGATTGAGAGGGAGTGGAGAAATTCAGTGAAGAGGAGTGGCGGACTGTAGAGAAGAATTGGGAATTATTTCCTTATTCCACTTCTCAGTTTTGGGAAGGAAATAAATGGCTAGAACTAATGGTGAGGGAGAAAAGCTAAGAGGAAAGATTCCAATCCACCGGTTCTTGATTAGGGAAGAAATCTGGATCAATTAAGAGGAGGGGGACGGTAAAAAAGAATAGAAAAATCTGATGAATTTCTATTTCCAAAACCAGTGAATTGATTTGGGAAATAGAGCTTAGGAAAAAAAAAAATCTGATGGAGGCAATGTAAAGGGATTTGAAACTAGTTTCCAAAAGCAATATTGGGAGAATAGGAAATAATGATTAATTAAATAAAGCCAAGGTGGAGGTGAGGTGGGCCGGTGGCATCCAAAGGGGAATATGGGTTTAATGCACTCAATTGTGGTTACTTAATTTGGGATTAGGATTTAGGAAAGAAGCAAATAAATTCTATTTAAATTTGAAATTCAAATAAAATGGATTTCATAACTTTCCAAAAATAGAATGATAAATTAGGAAAGAATTCAAATTTCAAATTAGTTGAATTTGAATTTTGAAACTACCCAAAATTTAATCACCCAAATTAAATTTGAATTACGTCATGAATGAGATTCAATACTTTCCTAAAATAGCTTTCTAATTTAGGAAACTTATTTGAAATTCAAAATTTGAATTTCAAAGGATGAAAATAATTTCCTAAATTATTTGAACTCTTTAGGTAAGCATTAAGGTGACATTGACTCCTCATTCATGGAGACAAACAAGGGTGGCCGGCGGTGGAGGAGCTTATGGGGGAAGGTGGAGGGGCTAGAATCTGGCGGCCAAACGAAGATGGGGAGGAGGAAGAACGATGGAACAAAAATAATTTAAAGAAGAGATAAAAACGAAAGAGAGAAAATAACAAAAACCGCGAGCCTCGGACTCTTCCAAAGACTGACGGGTACTACGTTGCCCTCCTCCTAGGGACTTCACGCCACGAGCCTGGACCCATCCTGCGGCTGGTGGAATCTTTGACTCCCTCCCATAGGGATTTCACTAACGTTCTCTCCAAAGGACACAAGTGCAAACAAAATTTTTATTAATAATCCATCATACCCGATACATGAGAAGGGACCTCTATATATTGGCCTCAAAAGAAATTAAAAGACACATTTGCCCCTTGGGCTTACATAAGACAAGAGGGTAAAAAATGGAAATTGCACAATTAAATCAAAATACACTTAATAGACTAAAATAAAATAAAGTGATCTCGGTCGTCGATCTTCAGATCCTCCTCGGATAGGCATGAACGGTTGGATGTCCGCATCAGACCAACATATTTGAGCACTTACAAGTTGGATCTTTCTTACCATGTGTAGTAAATTTTTTTTTGTTTTTGCTGAGTACAATGTAGAAAGAGCTGGAGGAATTGGATACCATGGAGCCATCTTCTGTAGCATGTGAGGAGTAAGTTTATATGTCTTTATTTTTCTTATATTCATCATCAACTTGATAATTTCTTATGAATCTGACTTCTTTTTCATTGTATTTTCAGTATTCTATTCTCCATGAATGGATTACCAGATGCTTTGCTTCCCATGTGAGTGACTCTCCAAAAAATTGAACCCTGAACTTTGCTTCAATGTTACTGTCATGTTTAAACGGTTTCATTCTTTATATGTAGTACGACCGGCCCCGAGAATTCTGCATGGGAGAGGTGGTTCCGGCCGGTTCGAAGCTCTCGAAACCGCGCTTGGTGGGCCCATAGAAGTGCAGATCTTTCTTAGCTTCGCAGCTCGAAGTTGAAGCTGCAAAATCTTTCAGCAGAAGGTAATGGTGGCAAATAGAGCATGTTGATACAAGTTTGTAACAATAGTGAGAGACATGCCATTTTTTATCTGTAATTGAAGCTTGGATTTCTCAGATCTTTGAGTTGTGTTCAACAGTGAAGAATCTTGAAGCAAAATGGATAATAGAACTATTTAGTTTGTTGCAATACTTGGTGTGAAATGATTGGAGAAATGTATGGAAATGGAATTCCAGCTGAGGTATGTATCTTCTGATGCCTATTCTTCTTTAGGGTTGTTTAAAGATTATTAATGCTTCTCAACTATGAATTTGATACTGTTAAAATCTAAGTACATAGCTCTTTATTTTAATTTCTTAAAATATATTAAAAATATTTTATACTATAAAATGCATAAATTCTATATATATATATATATATATATATATATATATATATATATATATATATATATATATATATATATATATATATATATATATATATATATATATATATATATATATATATATATATATATATATTTAAAATATAAAAAAAAATCATATAATGAGATATTTTATATATTTAATAAATAAATAAATAAACATTATAGAAAAAAAAAAAAACTTTATATATATACTCAAATTACTTAATATGCCTACAGTTATTGTTATCATTTTTATTATATCAAAGGAGTCAAAATTGCTTTTGATTAGACTAATAAAAATGCCCGTGCATTAAATGCACGTGACTGGAAATTTAAAAAGTAAAATTCATATAATAAATATTTTAATTATATTATCATTATTAAGATAAATTTTTTGATTATTTTAAATAATTATAATAATTATGATAAGTTTTATATGATTAGATAAATAGTTTTATATGACATGAATTTTCTATTATTCATGAATAATTTTGGTATTAAACTATGTTTATTAGTTAATAAATAGACTACTTATTTTTTTAATCGAATTTTCTTGAAAGTTATAAGTTCTTTTTTTATTTGCATATTAATGAAGTTTTAAATATTAATAATAAATTTAAGAGAAAATTTCTTTTTTATTCATTATATTTCATTTAAAATAATCTCATTTTATAAATTTATTACAACAACAACAACAATAACATCAAGCCTTTATCCCACTATGTGGGGTCGGCTACATGAATCCTTTTTCTCCATTGTGTCCTATTAAAAGTCAAATTCTCATTTAAATCTAATAAAGAAAAGTCATTCATAATATTTTCTAACAAAGTCTTTTTAGATCTACCCCTACCTCTCTTAACATAAGTCAAATCTAATACCTCTACTCTCCTAACCGGGTCATCGGAAGGCTGCCGTTTTATGTGACCAAACCATCTAAGGCGACTCTCTCTAATCTTATCTTCTACTGGAGCCACTCCAACCTTTTCACGTATATGCTCATTTCGTATCCTATCTCTAAAGGTAAATCCACTCATCCACCTGAGCATCCTCATCTCTGCCACACTTAACTTAGTATTATGTTTCTCTTTTAATGGCCAACATTCGGGACCATAAAGCATTGCAGGCCTCACTACCATCTTATAGAATTTTCCCTTAAGTTTGAGGGGTACATTTCTATCACATAACAAGCCCGATGCATTCCTCCACTTCAACCATCCAGCTTGAATTATGCTGATAATACTCCATCTATTTTACCATCATTCTGAACAACAGATCCAAGATATCTAAAACATGTACTCTTATTAATGACTTGATCTCCCAAAGTCACAATCCCCTCACTAGGTCTATTACTACTAAAATTACACTCTATATATTTCGTTTTAGATCTACTCAAGCGAAAACCTTTAGACTCTAAGGTTGACTTCCATAATTCAAGTTTACCTTCAACTCCCTCTCTAGTCTTATCAACAAGAAGAATATCATCAGCAAAAAGCATACACCAAGGTACATCCTCTTGCAAATGTCTAGTGAGAACATCCATGACTAAAGCAAAAAGATATGGGCTTAAGGCTGATCCTTGATGTAACCCAACCGAAATAGGAAAATACTTGGTCAATCCACCTTGTGTTTGAACACAAGTAATAGCTCCTGCATACATATCTTTAATGATTTGAATATAAGCATTATTGACTCATTTCTTTTCAATAACTCTCCATAGCACTTCTCTTGGAACTTTATCATATGCTTTTTCTAAACAAATAAATATCATATGTAGATCCTCCTTATTTTCCCTATATTTCTCCATCAAACCTCTTAATAAATGTATGACTTCCATAGTTGACCTACCCGACATGAATCCAAATTGATTTTGAAAAACATCAGTATCACGCCGCAGCCTATGCTACATAACTCTTTCCCATAGTTTTAAAGTATGACACATTAATTTAATACCTCTATAATTTGCACAATCTTATGCATCACTTTTATTCTTAAAAATAGGAATTAACACACTCATTCTCCACTCATCTGACATCTTTTTAGTCTTCAAAATAGTATTAAAAAATTTAGCAAGCCATGAAATTCCTTCATCTCCTAAGCATTTCCACACCTCTATTGGAATATCATCAGGTCCAACAGCTTTTCCACCCTTCATTTTCTTTAAAACCTCTCTAACTTCAGTTTTACTAATACGCCGATAAAAAAATAAATCTTTATTTTCATTAAGGGTGCTAATATCACTATAGTCAATCTTATTTTCACAATCTTCATTAAAAAGTTTAGTAAAATATCTCATCCATCTTTGTTGAATATCATCTTCTAAGAAAAGTATTTTTTTTATCTTCATCCTTAATACACTTCACTTGAACTAAATCCTTACTACTCCTATCTCTTTGTTTGACTAACTTATACATATATTTTTCTCCCTCTTTAGTATCTATTATATTATATAAATCACTAAAAGCCAATGTCTTTGCATCGCATATTACTTTCTTAGCATCCTTACGAGCTACTTTATATATTTTCCAATTATCAGAATTTTTAAAATTAAACAAATTTTTATAACAAAACTTCTTATTTTTAATCTTTTCTTGCACGTTTGGATTATACCACCAACTATTTTTACTATTAGGAGTTTTTCCCTTTGATACTTCAAAAACATCTTTTGCAATATTCTTAATATCACTAGCCACTTTTTCCCACATAGCATTAGCATCCTCATGCACAGACAAAATTTTAAGATCTAAAATATTATTCTCAAAAATATTTTTGTTAATATTCTTTAAATGCCTCCATCTAATCCTAGAAAATCATTTTACTTTATTTTTTATTTTATGCCCATTTATCTTAAAGTCCAAAATTAATAATCAATGTTGGGTACATAAATTTTCACTCGGAATAACTTTATAATATTTGCAATCTAAACGATTTAATTTTTTAAAAAGAAAATAGTCAATCTGGATTGTACTATATCTATTTTTATAAGTGATGAGATGCTCATTCATTTTCTTAAATAAACTATTAGCAATTGAAAAATCATAAGCTAAACAAAAATCCAATATGGTCTTGCCACATTCATTCGTCGTTCCAAATCCATGGCCACCATGAATGCTTTTAAAATCATCTACCTCTCTACCAACATGTTCATTTAAATCTCCTCCAATAAAAACTCTTTTTTTAAGATGTATCTTTTGTATTAATTTTTCAAAGTTATTTCAAAAATTTAATTTAGAACTCATATCCAAACCTATTTGAGGAGCATAAGTACTTATAATATTAACAATCTTATCATCAACAATAATCTTTAAAGCTATAATTCTATCTCCAATCATATTAATTTTTATAACATTATCCTTTAAACTCTTATATATAATAAGATTTACACCATTTCTAGTACGACTCCTACCCGAATATCAAAGTTTAAATCCTAAACTATCAATTTCCTTAGCCTTCTCTCCAACCCATTTAGTTTCCTAAATGCCCAAAATATTTAACTTCCTATGAATCATAATATCTATTAATTCCATTAATTTTCCTGTAAGGGAACTTATATTCCAAGTTCTTATCTTAATTTTAGTTTCATGGACTAGCTTCTTTGCCCACATCCGTCCTTGATGTGGGAACCCTTGCCTATTTAACACTGCACCCGGGCACCGGTGCAGCGGCCCTTGCACACTTGTCATTGTATTTAGGCCATACAGCGCGTCCCCAGCGCGTCGCTTCCAGGGGACGCCCTAGTATTAACACAATTTCTTAAATGATTCATATCATTATTCTTCGACAAGTTTTACGCTGGATATCGACTACCTAATGCAACCCTCAACTTTTTTCATCTAGGACTTAGGACCTGGCAACGACAGTGTTAATTTTATAAATTTATTGCTACAAATAATTTTAAAATCAAATTACTAAAAAGAAAGTTGGTAATATAATATATTTGTTAAGAGTAAACTTTATTTGTGACTTTTTTTTATCATGATTGTAATCAATATGATGCGTTATTCTCTTTATATGAGATAAGTTTTGCAATTTTTTATCTTTTATCTCATTGATTTATAATTAAATTTTGAAAAATAAAAAAATAGTTTATAAAATTTAGTTTTTTTTTTTAAATAGAGATGCAAATATAATTATACCCCAATGAATATTCCAATAATTATTATAATCATAAAATTTATAATTTATAGCCCTTCAAGAAAATTTTGGATAAATATTTAAATTTTTTGCGTTTAAACTTTTAGAGAGAAAAATAAGTTGTGTTTATATATTTGCATAAAAAATAAATCTTTTAATAAAAATTTAATTGATTGTTAGGTAGTAGACTTTAAGCAACATTTAATTTAAATATACTAAACAATCAAAATGATAACTTTAAATCCTACAAAATCTTAAGTCATTTCATATGTTTTAAAATAAATATCAAATTTAGTAAATACTATCATTTGCCAAATTAAACTTAAAACATATTCTTTTTCACATATTATTGCTCTCATTGATGTCTTCTCAAGCGGGTTCCATTCATTGTAGAGTCTTCTCAAGTTGTCTTTGAGTCTTTGGCTTGTCGATCAAATGTTGCAATTTCTGCAAATGAATGAGCATTCTACAACAAAATTTATTAAGTAATATTTAACAAATTTTATGAACAAGCAGACTGATTAACCAACCTATTGTCATCTTTAACAATTTCTGAAAAAATCTAAATTTTATTATGCATATAAATCTAAAAAAATAGATTTCCATAATCATAGGGATATGAATTCAAGTAATACATAAAAATGATTTTTTTTTAATTCACGATATTCACACAGCCAATTATGTTCACCATAAATCAATATATTCACAAAATCTGTTTAATTAAATGATCTAAAAAGGCTAATGGAGTTAACTATCACCTGGTTAGAAAACTAATCCATAAATTTTCAGACAGATTAATTAACAAAGTCAAAAAATTCGAAATGAGTTGAAGCAAAGAAGAACGAAACAAACAACAATAACATATCAACAAAATTAGCACAGAGAAATTATTGTTAATTATATGGGAGAAATTGTACGTTGTGGACATCATATATAAATAATTGAACTGAGAAATTATTGTAGAATTATCTAACAAACAATCATCTTCATTTATGTGATTATGTCCAAATGGATACTCTGATTCTTATGGAAATTCCTTGCAATGGGAGAAACCATATGTGGTATTATCATCCCACCAGGATCAATTATTTCTGAGTAGAATCCAAGAAGAATAAAAATTGAACGGTTATCTAAAACTTTCCAGCAATCTCCTGCTGTAAATTATGATGATCATTTTCACATCTTTCACAATTGTAAAGATAAGTATCTATTGCGAATGAAGACGAGCAGAAACAAATCACGCACAAATGTAAAAAAAAAAATTTTGAATATGAGAGTATATAGTTTTTTTTCTTCACCTTAAGTATATAAAGTGAGAGTGTATCATGATGTAGATAAGGATTTAATAAAAAATAACGGCAACAACTATTAAAACTCTTATCAACCACACTAACCTGCACCTTTTTTTTTTATATGACATATTCTATGATGCAGATGAATTGCATTCAAGAAATGAGCAAAAATATATACAAACTTTTGATCAATAGAAAAAAATGAGAACTGCCCTTAGAATAATCACTTCTCTACAGCAATCTGTCATAGTGTTGAAGTTGTGATTTCAATTCGATAAGAATAAGGTAGAAGAAGGAAAAGAATCCTCTTTAGTGCCTCTTTTAAAACAATTTTGCACGTGAAATTGAAGAGGCGGAGGGAAGAAATGAATAGCCAAAAGGCTGAATACGAACCTTTTTACATATATATGTTAAATGAAACGGACGGAGCATTAAAATTAATTTAGTATGAGAAGAAGAATCCTCTTTAGTGCCTCTTTTAAAACAGTTCTGCACGTGAAATTGAAGAGACGGAGGGAAGAAACGAACAACCACAATTGGAGTATAAAAAGGCAGAATATGAACCATTTTACATAAATATGTTAAATGAAACCGACGGAGCATTAAAAAATCATCCCAAATAAAATCTAATAGGTTGTTTAACAATCAACCACTATTTACATGAAATTCATACAATCATGAATGTAAAAGCTTACTACTACTAATATAACAAACAAGAAAAAAAAAAATTAAACTCTTAAGCCAAATCATTTTGAGGCCAATCCATCACCATACAAAAAGTTGCAAGACAAAGCAAAAAAAATAAAGGAATGAATAAACTGAAAACAATCACCTGCTGCTATCTCTCAACTCAAATTTGATCTTCTTTCTGCAGACAAACCAGAATTGGCCTTGGTGGAACTCTCATAATATCCAGACTGAATCATGTTGGGATCACTCAGCACATCCTGCAAGAAAACCTGACTGTTCAGCGGCGAGCTATTCGCGCTCCTCAGCATCACACAGTTGTGCATGTTATCTTCCCCAAGCGATCTCAACCTCTCCAGCTCCGGAAGCACGACAGTCCCGAGATCCGGCCGATCCTTCCTCCTCAACTCCGAGCATTTCAAAGCCATTTCTGCAAACTTCACCGTCTCCTCCACCGGCCAATCCGCGATGCTCGGATCCAAGAGCTCCTCGAAAGTCCCCTTCTCCAATGCTCGGCTGACATGATGGGTGAGTCCCATGGCAGGTTTGGCGGTGATGATCTGAAGAAGCATGATTCCGAGGGAGTAGATATCGGATTTGACGCCGAGCATTCCGGTTTGCTGGTACTCGGGATCGATGTAGCAGAAGGTGCCGGCGGTGGAAGTCATTCGGTATTGGGTGACGGTGTTGGCGACGGAAGGGGGGACTAAGCGGGCGAGGCCGACGTCGCTGATTTTGCTTACGAAGTTGCGATCGAGGAGGATGTTGCCGGGTTTTAGGTCACGGTGGACGAGGGGTTCGGGTTTGGTTTGGTGGAGGAAGAGGAGGCCGGTGGCGATCTCGGCGGCGATGCGGAATCTGTGTTGCCAGGGGATGGGAGGGGTGTTGTTCCGGCGGAAGAGGCGGTCGTCTAGGCTTCCGTTGGCCATGTATTCGTAGACGAGGCAGCCGTATTCAGGGCAGGCGCCGAGAAGTAGGACCATATTTGGATGCCGAATGCAGCTCAGAACTTCAACCTGAGGGAGAATTTGATTAGAGCAGAGAGAAATGGTTAGGTATGTTCTTGTTTTTGTTTGCAGGTTGTTTTTGCGATGGATTATAGAAAGTATCATATCATAATTTTGATTTATTTGAAACATAAATTGTAGAAATTCTTGGTCCAGCAAAACAGTGTGAGGGTATTGGTTTGATCTCATATTCTAGGAAAAATAATTACATCGAGAGTTTTTTTATGTTGGTGAAAGTGCAAGATAATGATGATATGAAGAGGTGCACTGTTGAGATGTTTGGATTTGATTAATGTGTATAAACCTAAATTTAATCCCTTTAGTTCACCCTCTCCAACGAGAGATTATTCTAGGCAGACATCGGACATAGCTTATCGTCCAGAGGTGAATCAGGTGCAGCTATGTCATCCAGTACTGAGCCGCGGTACCAAGTGGAGGTCACGTGACGCATTTTCATTGGGCTCTGGACGACGTTCGGCATCCGCACAGAATAATTCATCCTCTCCAACACCATAATTTGATGATCATATACAAGAAATTTGTTAAACAACTAATCCAATTGTGGCAATAGTGCCATTTTTTTTCCTGCAACAGATGAAAGAAGAGACCAAGTATCATAACTGAATCATTTCCCAAGTTCTGGCAGTTTGAATTGCCCTCTATTCAAGTCCTTTTAAAGTAAAAAGAGGAAAAGTTGCAGGCTTGTTCATGAAGTATGAAAAAGCAAGCAAATTAAAAGAGACGAGTAAAGTTTTGTACCTCCTGCTGAAACTGTGTTCTTCCTTGAGCAGCATCGGGCCTGAGTACCTTAACAGCAACAGGTGTGTGATCTAAAAAACATTTATACACAGGACCATAACCACCCTCACCAATCTTAAGATTCTCAGCAAAGTAGTTTGTAGCCTTTTCAATCTCCTCTATCGTGTATCTTCGGTACCTAACAGTAGGAGAAAAAGTATCCATTGCCTTCCTCTCCTCTGCTTCTCTTAAGGCCTGCATCTCTGCATATCTTCTCTTCTGAGCTTCCAACTCTGCTATCCTCTGCTGCGCCTGAGCAGCTTCCAGGGCTGCTTTGCACTTTGCCTTCTCTCTCTCTACAAGCGCCATGGCCGATTCCTCGGCAAGCCGGGCTTCTTCCAGCTTATGCTCTTCTTCCATCTTCCATCGGTGGAGCTCAAGAGCCTAGAAGAAGAGGTTGTCAGGAGGGGCAATGCTGACTTGTAAATAGACTATGTTAGAGAACATTTTACCTTCTGCTTTGAGATAAGTGCTTCTTTGCAGGCAGCATTGTACATGTCCATAGTTTGCCTGAGCTCCAGCCTCAGTCTCCTCATCTCAGTCTCTACATCATCCTGCAAGTGAGTGAACCTTTTAGCTTTTATATTAGACATGCTAGTTAAGTTTGAATCTTAACTCATTTAGATTTTCCAAGGCAGTTTGTTCACATGGATTTCCAACCAAGCTATCAGATAAGCCAACCAATTGCCTACTTGTAACGCCCATCATGGTAGAAGAAACAAAAAGGAGCTTAAAGTATATCACTAAGGTTTCGTTTCGGATAGCTTTCGTATTGCTTCCTAAAACGGTTTTTTAGTATAAAACTTTCTAATACAATAAATTTTTTACTAGAAAACTGTTTTAGAAAGCAACAAGAAAGCTGCTCCAAGCGAAGCCTAAGTATATATATATTCTAATATGAGTGAAGCTTATGTAAAGCAATTAAGAAGGAGATCTACATTCTAATCTCTTTATTTGAAGTCACCAGAGACAGAAAGATCGAGAGTCCTTAACAAGAATGAAAATTAAGTGTAGATACCATGGTTTGAGATGACCAAGAGTTTGAACTACTGGCCCCGGAACCAGAAGAGAACTCATTCCCGAACGAGTATGAATCAACGGAGCGAATTGGTGTGCGAGCTGACTCAAAACTATGATCATGGCCATCTGAAGCATTGGAATGCCTTGGTTGAAATGATCTATCAATGCTCGGCCTCCCTGAGCTCACAAAAGATATGTCAGTATCATTATATAACAGATCTGCATTGGATTTCACTCGGTTTCCCCTTGTGAATGGTGACCTGCAAAAAGGATGGCCAGAGAAAAAAAAAATCTGTATTAGCATCACTTGAATAGATGGACAAATAATTATTCTTTTCAAACAAAAATAATGGACACTCTTCCAAACTTAATTTGTCTGTCTTCAAAAATGATATTTTTTTTTTGAGAGAGAGTACAGAAATACTAATAATTTTAATGTCTGAATGGCCAACATTCTTGCTGTGGAAAATTGTTAGAGGTTCTAAAAAACAAACAGTTCCAAAAGAATTGTACAAATGATTTTAGAAAATAAAATATAATAGGAATTGTACAAATGATTTTAGAGAATAAAAAACAGCTCCAAAAGAATTCAAGTGATGATATGATGAGCTACTTGCATGTTCTGCATAATTTTCTAATCATGATCAAGTCATGAATGTTTCCCAAGAATGCTAATATTTAAGGATTCGATTCATCATAACCAAATAGCTCACTCTATGTTGCCTACTTTAGTCTAAAATAGCTATTCTTCTGATTTTCTAAAATAGCATGCCAGCATCTTCTTTCAAATCTTTTCTTGATCTTTATTATTTAGAAAGTCCTTTTATCAAATTCAAATTTTCCAAGGAGACAAAAAACATTGAAAACAATATGACAGCATGAATGAATCACAGATCATTCATAGCACAGACTCACTTGATTGATTCATCATGCAAGTTGTGAGGGCTGTGAGCTCTAGATGTAATTTCACCTGAGGAAAATGGAAACATTTTAATGCTATAGTAAGCAAAAGAAAGAAAGAAAGAAAGAAAAATCATTTATTTGTTCAGAACCCAACCTTTTGTTCCCAACAAATGGTGTGGCTCTCCAGCATCAGGCTTGAAGCTGGCCTGGCTCTGTATCTGAGCTCGCAGTGGAGACATCACCGGAGCTGGTCTCACAGCATTTCTAGTTGAAAGCAATTTTCCCTTAGAGATAACATAAACTGTGCAGAAGTCTGGTGCTCCCTTAGAGACGTGTGATGCGACATCTGCGCTCTTAAATCTTCTAAGAAAAAGGATTCCGAGTTAAACCTTTTGAAAGTGTCTTGAGCTTCTAGGTAAAACTATAGATTTTTACTAGTGTTTCATTTTAAATATATGATTTTAGTGTTTATACCATGCCAATCTTTAATACTGTTGGCATATCACCCTAGCAGTAACTCGCATGAATATGACACCTTAGTTGGTTTTAATCTAAAATAACTACTCTATTAAAGTTCTTGAAGATAACCCCTTTGCTTTTTCAGCATAATTACATAAAGTAACCTCTCTACAATCATCCCTACCCAACAATCCAGAATTCCATATTAAGGCTTTGTTTGGAACGGCTTTTTTATTGCTTCTTAAAGTAGCTTTTTAGTAAAAAAATTTAAATGTTTGTAATAAAAAGTTGCTTTAAGAAGTAGTACGAAAGCCGTCCCAAACGAAGCCTAAATCAGATCCCGATTTTGATTGGGTTGGGTTAATTGGATTCGGCAGGTTGGAGCTTGAGCCCTGATGTAGGTATTGGGCTAGTTATCTTATAAAGTTGAAGTTTTATATGAAGGTTCACTAAATGACAATTATATAGATCATAGTGGTTTCCTAGTAAACCTATATTTTTAGAATGATACATTACACAAGTTAAATTTCATTTAATACAAAATTAAGGGAAGTCACATTAAGAACAAAATATCACCTAATAAATCCTCCTTTAGATGGAGTTCCAACAACAAGCTTCTCAATTGCAGCTTGAGACACAAATTCTACAATTGCCTTTGCCACATCTGTGTCTTCAAGCACCACATCCTTGCAATGTATCTGGAGTTTTGTGTGCATTTTGCATCAAATAATGTCAATGAACAGATAATTTGAATATTTAAACTAAGGTTAGTTAAATATGTTCCACAGTCCAAATCTGTAGGAGGTTACTCACATCTTTCCTCGTGCAGAAACAACGAAATGGGAGGAATAGTTCCTTCATTTGAGGATCCACAGCGCCTTTGTAGCCATCGGATGGATCGTTTTGCTGAGAAGCTGCAATGAAGAATATCGACAAAGAGTTATATTGATTTCTTTTTAAATTGACATTTCGATTCTGGACCTCTGAATATAACTAGCCATTTGTTTAGTTCATAATTCCATTACTCTTATCATAAATAAATTTTCTCACTAGGATCATGACAAATTATGCATCAAAATAAATTTTATTATCATTAAATTTATTTAAAATTAGTGCAATATTAAAATATATGATTAATCAATTAAAATTTATTTATATTTATCTCAAAATAAATCTAATAACAATAAAATTCATCTATAAGCCAAATTTGAGTCCATACAACCCTCTTTTTTTTTTTTTTTTTTTGTAAAATCACTTACAATGTTCTCATAAAAACTAAACCGCTGACACTAACATTGCACACAAACGATACACAAGATTTCAAACATTACATTTTACATTTAAATAACTAAATGAAAGCTGATATATATTTTCCCAAGAAAAATAGCCAAATGATCCAAAAACAAATATCATTATCATCTACCAAAAGATCAAAATCGAGTAATGAGAGAAATTAAATAATCAAAACCTGAAGCCTGAATGTTAACATGGACTAAGGTGAGAGTCTGGCCCTTGGCGACGAGGTTATCAACCGTCCATTTCAGAGCATTCTGGCTGCTTTTATCCTTGCTAATGGCCACAGCTACCAACGGATATGCGGCGATGGCGTCGTGATCCTTCATCTTTCTCCTCTTCCTTGATTATATCCTGTAAATAATCTGTATCCTGGCCTTTTCCAAGAGACGAAGAAGAGGGACGAAGAGGAAGAAGGAGCAATGAAGTCTTTATGGTAGTTATCCAGCTTCTTTCTCTCGATCTTCGCCATCTGAGGTTCCCCTTCATTGTCGGATAGGTTTCTCGCTTCGTTTCTCTGCCGCTGATCGAAGATTAGGGCTTCGGTTTTTTTACCTATTTTTGAACCGAGTTGGTTTTCTGTTTATATATGCCCTATGAAATTTAACCCGCCATAAGAACGCTGTTCGTCGGTTGTGTGGAAAACTATATAAAAGTCAATATTTCATATAAATATTTTTAAAATTAATAAAAAAATCTCAAAGCTAATATTATATTAATTATTTATGCATTACATTTATTCTAAAGTAGGGGTTTTTTTATTTCTAGGGACAAAAATGCAAAATAAAGAATGTAGGGAAAATCAAATTTGAATGTTTAATTTGTTGAAAAAAGAATGTAGCTTAAATTTTTATTGAATTCCATTTTTTTTCTTTATGGTTCATTTTTTATGTATTGTAAATTGATTTAATTTTAATCAAATTCATTTTTTTACGACAAGCTGACTATATTGACACTGGCAATTGTCGTTGCCCTCCGGCCACCTCTGCTCCTGTCATTATTGCATATCACCATAATCATTTGACTTTACATTGCTTTTCCTACCACCCGCTGGGAAATCCCTCGTGCACTCTTCCTCTCTGTGTGGTAGGAAGAGCACGCAATTTGCGGGATTAGGGATTTATGTGGATGGAGTGAGCTTACGAGAGACGGAGTGGTATTTTTAGTGTTAAATTTATGCTTGGTTGGTAGAAATGAAATATTTAAGTTTTAGATATTAAATATGTAATATAGCCGTTATATAGTAGTATGTATGTAAATCCCTCATTAATTTATTATTTTTATCTCTTAATATCAATATTAATTATTTATCTTCAAATAGGAAGAGATTATTAACCTTTTTGCAACTATTATTTTGTATTTATTCAAATTTTAGCCTATTTATTAATATGCAAAATTAATTTACTTTTTTAACCTAAATTTTTGATAATGGCCTATATTTGTTCATATTCATGATCTTGTTCACTCGTATTTATGAGAAATTTATTTCAACCTAAATTGTTCACTATATTCAATTAATTTTATTAATTAAGAATTTGCATATTTATGATGCCATTAATTGCTTAATTAAGAAAATTGTATAGTTATAATATTGTATTTATTCCTTAATTATGCATTTTATGCGTTGGAGAATTTAACTAAACTTAGATGTGTTTTTGAATTATTTAAAATTGTCAAAAGTTGCTTAATTTGGCTAATCATATTAATTATGTGCTTATTAAGTGATTAATAGGATAACTAAACTATAAAGTCAAAGCTTGGGATTAATTTTATCACCATTGAACCCTAAACACATTTTTTATAGTCAAAATCATATATAATATGAATATATTCATATTGGCTAATGAATATTATGTAAATAAATATATGTTGAGAATGTTTTTATTTATTTTTATTTTTATTTTTTGTTTTTATGTTGAGAATGTAAATACATAAAAAAGTATTTAAATATATAGTTCTCTTGTCTCAATCATCCAATTCAATTTCAATGATAAAGTGGTATTATAGAGTGCTTGATTTTAAGGAATCTTCTTGCATTACGCTACTGAAAAATAGTTATGAGAATGATGAAAAATCTCTTAACTTTATTCAATAAAAAATTAAGAGGATGATGAGGCATCATAATATGAGTGGATTAATAATCAATGAATTGACTACATAATTTATGATACTTTTTTTTTTTTTTTTTTTGAAGTATGAAACCAACAATTCATGATAGAAGTCAAAATTAGTGGATCAAATTGAGATTTATTTTAGTGTATCCCTACTTGACGTATAAGCGGATCAAATTGGTATTTATCTTAGTCTATATATGTGTATGTGTGTGTTTTTTTTATTTTTTTGCAAGAGAATGCCACATCACTTATCTTAAATACGTCGAACATGTGTTTACACTCATTTTAGGCATAGGTGATATGATATTTTTAATAAGAGAAATAATAATTCTGCCCTATAGGATATGAAGAAGAGCGATACAGGAAGTATTATGTGTAATATGAAGACAAAATCATGTAAGAATACAATACAAAATTCAAGAGATAATCCTTAATGATTTTCATGCCATTGGAAGACATCACTATTCAAGAAAAAAACATATAATATATGATATTGGGACACAATAGAGAGAAAATTTTAAAGGTTCCACAAGGAAGTATTCATAGAGATGTTTAAGAAGGTTGTTGATATGTTATTTAGTTCAATTGAAAGCAAATATTGAAATCAATAAATCAATGAGAATCAAGCTTTTCCTTGATGGCAATGCTAAATGAGAAAGAATAAGACACCAATGTGCATGAGGAATTGTTAACCTTGTGAATGCAAGCCAACCAAAAATTGGCCAACACTATCTTCATCACCAAAACTCAAAACAACTTGAAACTTAGCAAGCTTAATCAAGAGGTTGGGCTTTGATGACTCATCACATGCATTATTTTCCTCTTTCAAGGATTTGAAAAGGCACATAAATGTGAATTCATTAATATTACTATATTCACTTCATCATTAATTTGCAATACATCAATGATATGCATAAAGTGATGAATCTATATACTTAATAGATTATCATTGAAGTATCATGTATGTGGGAATTGGGATCAATAGAATATTCTCTTAGATATGCTCAATAACAAAGTTGTAAAAATTTGATTAGAGATAGAACTGGAAAGAAGAGATGTTAGAAGTTCAATGGTTCGACTGAGGTGGAACTAGAGTCGAACAAATAACATAATAAATATTAAAAATATTTAAATGATATTAAATAATAAGATAATGATATAATAATTATGAAAATATAAATGTGGGACAAACAAATAAATAAAAAATCATACATAAATAATTTATTCTACAAATTTAAATTTAAATAATTATATATTTATTTAATATATTTAAATATAAATAATTACTAATTTTAAATTAAATGTAAATAACTAAATATTTTCAATCTTTGATTTTATTTCACATTTAATAAAAATTTAATTCATATATAAATAGATAAATTTAATATAAATAATTAATAAATTCTGTTTTATTTTTAGGCATAATTTATAACTATAAATTTTATATATATTTCACATTATAAATTTCTATTTATAAATTTATACTACATAATTTTATAATTAAAAAATTAGATAAAAATTTACTTTCATACTAAGTAACAACTAAGGATGCCAAGGCATCTACTAATATTTTCAAATTAAGCATTCCATAAGCAAAAAAAATAAATTCACCATTGGTCAGATAGCCTTATTCATGGAAAAGAATGGGCAGAACTTTAATCATCATCAACTATTTCCCAATCATTTGGGGTCAATAAACTATAATCAGACTCTTAGATATATAAGCTTTTGAATCATTTGTCCATTCAAGATAGTTTAATTGGTGTATTGAAGTGAGAATTTCATTGATTGAAACTGGCACTAAGCAACAACCAAAGTTGGTTAACAAGTAAATAATTAACCAACTAAGAAAGTAATTTCTATTTCCCACATAGAATAATATTATGGACATATACTATCAATATAGTAATTTTTCTCGCGTTAGTTTTCTTGACAAATAGAGTATGATCATTTTGACCGTGCATGTAGCCTAGCTTCAAAATAGCTTTTGTGAATCTATCAAACTTGGCTCGAGAAGATTGTTTAAGACTGTACAAGGACTTCTTAAGTTTGCAAACTTGATTATTTGCCATACCTACTTCAAAACCAGGTGAGATTTCCATGTATACTTCCTTCAAAGTCACCATTTAAAAATGCATTTTTTATGTCTAGTTTTTGCAAGTACCAATCTTAGTTGACATCTAATGATGGAAGAATTCTGATAGTGTTAAGCTTTGTCATAGGAACATAAATTTCTTGATAGTCTATCTCATAGGAATATAGAATTGTGTAAATTCTCTTGCTACCAATCAAGCCTTAAAATCTCTCAATTGATTCATCTGCTTTGTACTCTATAGTAATAATTCACTTGCACACCATGATCCCTTTTCAAGCTGGCAAATCAATAATGGTGAAGCTACCAAGATTTTTCAATTTTCTAAAAAAAAATATCTTTTGAATAATAACATTATACTTTTCAGTTAAAAGAAATAATTTCAAAATTTTCGAACTTCTTTTTCTTATTCAAAATATCATTCATGAACTTCGCATAAGTTGACAACTACTCAAGGCTTCAAAGAATGATATGTTGATGTTTAACTTTTTAAATACTTCTAAGAAACTAGATAATTGCTTATTCAAAATTGGCTTAATTAACCTCTAGGAAAAAATTGGTGGTTGTCTCTCTACAGTCTTCCTAATGGGTCTCAATTTCTTGGATGGGCTCATGTTGTTGGGTAGGAGGTTCTGTGATGCCTCATAATCTAATATGAAAAAATTAATCTTTTATCATTTAATTTACACATTCAAAGCTACCTAATTTCTTTTATTAATATAAATAACAACAGAAATAAAACTAACAATCAAATATCAATATAAACATATGTATTCCTTTTTCAAAATTATTTACACTAACATATCTATCATATCATGAGTACAAAAGAATAGTAAAAAAATGGAAAAGAAATAAACTAACAATAAACTTGGAGAAGTATGATCTGATCAATCTCACACACTTACTCACTTGTCCTTAACCTAAAAATTTTCAACAACATATAATGAGCTTAAAAGCTCAACAAATAACTAAATCCTACAATTGAACTCAATGCACAACAAAGAAGTAATAAGCATGTTAACACTCAAATCATAACATTAACATTTATATGATCACCAATATATTAACATGTAGTAACAATGGAATCTATAAATGGCAAAACAGTACGTTACGAAAACCAATAAAACAGTACAATAGAGAAATCAATAAACCATCACAGGTGTCAAATTAATAAAATAGTCTTCATAACAGTACTGCCAACCAATTGTATTTCCATAAATTAACATCATTTATTCTCATTATTGCATTACAATTTTGTAAGAGATAAATGTAGTGCTGAAATAATTATCCCATTTGTAATTTTGCAACTCAACAAGAATAATGTAATTATGGAATAAAAAGGATCTATACGTTAGAAAATGTTGTATTCCTTCTAATGTAGCCGATCATCTGTCATAAACACAGAGAAATTATTACATGGAGAATTTTGACATCATTCTGACTCTAATAGGAAAGGGCCACATCGTTATTCACACTATATGTATTAATATATAATATATACAAAAATATACATAATGTGTATATCGTTCCTCGACGTTGATTATATTTATCTTTATAATACTCTATAATGAAAATAACTTATATCTATATATAATTATAATTATAGATAAATTGCTTTATTTTTATAAAAAAAAAAATTATATACTGCAAACAATAATAATTATTTCATCATCTATTCATCTCTATATTAAAATATAGTTTGTGGTACATAAAGCATATAATGCAGATAATACACAGTAATAATCCCTTATTACTTCACTCTTCTATATCATCTATATGTATGTATGTGAACAACTGCTCGAGTTGCAGTGAGGAAAATATGCGTCCAAATTCCACCCGACTGCGGATGCCGTTCGGACTCCCCATTTGAATAATTTCTTCTGTTTTGGCTTCCGCTGCAGGTTTTCACCTGGCAACTGGTACAGCAACTTAATCTGAAAAGGTGTTACTATATCAAGCAAAGCAACTAAGAAAAATAAAATGTACTTGTTATAATAGAAAAGAAACAAAGTAAAAAGGTAGTGAAATGCACATAATGAGTGAGTAAAGTAGGAGAGATTATTCGGAGCGGACATCGGACGGGAAGAACCGTCCGGTTTTGTCTCTGTGAACAGTAAAAGCGTAGCATGAACAATTAAAGTGCAACATGTTCACATAGACAAACCGGATGGTTCTTCCCTTCCGGTGTCCATACAGAATAATTCATCGTGAAGTAGGTCGTGTCCTCCAGTTAAGGCGATCCCATCACTAAATCTACACAGCTGATGATAAACCTTCTGCTCTGCTGCATGGATCATTGTTGGAAGCCACTCATGAACTGAAACATGCAGTTTATCTTCTTGTTCATATTTTTTTCATCCATCTCTCGGGCTAAAGACTTTTTTTTCTTCTTCACCAAATCCGAGAGCGCGATGACAGAATACCTTCAAACCAGCCCATTCGATCTATGGGTTAGGGGATTCCAAATAGCCATCATCTCTACGCCGCGCCTCAAACGCTGGAACAGCCACAGCCCCAGGCCCAGCCGGAAGAATAGTAGGCCGAGTATATGGATCCTTGTGTCTTTACAGCAGGATTAGGATAAGGATTGTGGTTGGCGGAGGAATATTAGGCCAAGTATAGATGAGCAGCCGCACTCCACCTACTATTCCTCCACCAATCCCACTCTTTACCCTTATCCAATTATAAGACGCGAAGATCCATATTCATCTGCTCTCATCTTTTCCTACGACATCGCCCACGCTGCAGAGCAGTATGCTGTGGAAAGTGGATTGGACGATCAGGCTATGCCATATGGCGCTTATCAGCCACATCAGCACACTGCCCCGTACGCTTATGCGCAGGTCTTAGCCGCTTGCAGCAAGCTGTAAGCATTGCCCCGTAATATGGTCAAAATGTAACTGGAGTATTGTTATGGGTAAATGGTCGTTCTCTTTGTTTTCGCTTTATTGAGGTATCTTCTTCTCCATCATAATTGTTATTATTTTGTTCTAAAGAATATGATTTAGGTTAGTTTTCCATTGATATGCTTTGAAGCATCGCATAATAATTAATATCACAGCAAATAGTTATTCTAAGTGTCATATTTCTTTAATTTTTGCCTCATTACAAAGCATCTTTTATAGAATGCTCTTTTGGAAATGAGAAAAAGTTCCATATTCTTGTTCTTTGGGTGTGATGGTGCCCATTTTTTTATGATGTGAATGTGGAAGGGGGCCATCTACTTTCGGATTAAACTTATTATTGAGGCCTATATATAGAGGTCTTGTGCTTTGTAAAAGATTAATGAATGATTAAATGAAAATTTCATATTTGTCTTCTTCTTGTGTGTGCACTAGAGAGAAGAGAGAATCCTAAGTGAGGGTAACCGCAATACCCGTCAGTCATTGGAATAGTCCGTGGCTCGCGGCATATTACCCTTTCTCCCCCACCGGCCGACCACCATTCACCTTCCAAACCGCCGGCCGTACCCTCCCAGTGCCACAACCGCCGGCCACCTCCCCACCATCCTCCTACCCATTGGCCTCTAGCCCTCCCCCATCCATAACCGCCGGCCAAACCCTCACAACCGCCGGCCAAACCTTTTCCCCAAGCTCCACCGCCGGCCACACTCTCCTTTCCCCTTTAACGATGAACTCAATCATCATTATTACTTACCTAAACTAGCCTAACTAATTTAGGAAATCAATTACCTCAATTTGAAATTCAAATTTTGAATTTCAAATAATATCCTAAATTAACAAAAGCTAAATTAGAAAAATTTTAAATCTAAGTCTAATTTGATTTTAAATTGAATTTCATTTAATTATCCTTTTCCTAAATTAGAGAACTCATTTAGGAAGCTTTTAATTCTCCTCCCAAAACCCACCTCCCTCTCTCTAGATGATGCTGGCCCCCATAGCCCACCTCCTTTGATTTTCTTCTTTAATCACTAAATCCTATTTGAATTTGAACTCAATTTCAAATTCAATTCCTTCCAAAATCACTTAAACCTGATATTAATTTCAAATTTATTGGGATTTCCCCAAACCAAACCTAAACCTAACATAACACATAAATCTCCCCCCTCTCCTTGGCCAACCCCTCCTCTCCCCCTTGATTCTCTTGGACACCCTAATTCTTTCATGAGTTCTAGAGCAAAGAAGAGAAGACAAACTTCCTCCTCCCATCTAACATTAGTGCATGGTCGACTCGAAGGTCGATCACAGATTCGCCTACAATGCTCAAGGAGAAATCAACATCTTGCAATCCCCTTTCTTTTGATCCATACTAGGAATACGAGGATTCATTGGAAAGCTACGTAAATCGCATACTCTACCATCTCGCCGAGACAATTGACGAGCAACGACCAATGGGACATTGGCAAGTCGTCGGCCGACCATCAACTTCTCCACCTCCGGCTACTTCTCCGACGAACAATATCTTACGCGTCACTTGTCTTGTGGTGGCATCACTAGGAAAAGTTCTACTCTTTCTCCGCTAAACCCCAATCTCAAGAGCGAGAGTGAGGGAAATCAATGTGAACACTTCTCATTGCTAAGCCGTGGATTTTTTTTTCATTGCCATTAGTTTTACTTTCTTATTTTGTTGTTGTTTGCAAGTATCCTATTAATCTCATTTGTAATCGCTTGTTATTACATTTATTCTAACGAAGATTTCTAAGAGTTTAACTTGGTGAAACATAAGTTTACAATTAGCAAGGTTAAAGTTCAAATTATTATTAATTTCCAAAAAGCAATTTTTGTTTACTTACATGTTTCACATCAAATACCCCCTAAGGTTAATTTTAATCTTTATTAAGGATATTATAGCCCCATAAAATTGAGAGAAATCAAGGCTCAACCTCAGCCATCTGATCATTCATCATAAATAAGAAATATTCCAAGTATAATCATATTTAGTCAAAACATAACAATTCATGCCCTTTAATGTAATAATATGACAATAACCTAGATCACCTTTGTGATTCATATCCAAACTAAGCACACTAAGGTACCAAACTCCCGAAGGATTGAGCATCATAAAATCTTAATAAGCCTAAAGTAGATCTACTAAAATTGAAAATTTACTTGCTACTGAATGCTAGAATGTTACAACTCGACAATATAGACCCAGTTGATCATATCCTAGCCATTTTCTTCTTCCCTGAAACATGATGCTCCAGGCCAAATAAAAACAAAATTGAAGCAACTATACTTGAAGTTGTAACCTACAACAAATAGAGCCCTATCAACTCCATCCACCTTAAGGATCATAGCATGTTTACAAACTTATACAATGCATCACTAAGAGCATTTAAATATACAGCCGATAATATGCATATATAATTGCAGCCAATGATCTGGTCGCACTATTATGTGGCTCAAACTGACACTATTAAAAACAAAATTCCTAAATGCAAAGTTGTGTCCCCGTACAGACATAACCATCACATGGCTCATAAGTGAACAACATGGCACATGGCCTTGCTAAGAAATATAAGACATAACAAGATGAGTCAAGAATCTACTAATCATTGCATCTAAGGGGTTGTTTGGTTGCCTACAAAAGGAGTGTAAATTATTTCAAACGCAGTGATTTTAAAAATATTACTGTTTGATTTGAAGTAAAATAAATGCAGTGTTAAATTTTGATGCATTTGGAATTCACCATCTAGTTCATTTTTTTGTGTATTTGAAATTCCTCCAATTTGAACGAATTCTAAATACACCGAAATTTCATTGTAATTTCTGTCGCTAACCACCGCCAAGTGTCGGCCGACCGTAGTCTGCTACATTGCTTTCAATGTCGGAAACCAACCACTATCTTTTTCCACCTTACATTACATTAATTTTACTTCAAATCAAATCAAAAAGTAATCTCATGCATTCTTTTTACACTCATCCAAACTCCAAAGTATTGCTTTGTACACTGAATTTTTTTTACATTACATTCCTTTTTCAGGCAACCAAACAGCCCCTATGTCATGCAACCACTAAAAGAATATCGCAAGAATATGTATGTATCATTATATTAGCTAACTAACATGTCCACTATATGATTTATCACTTGTTTGCTACTTCCTCTTAAATATAATGACAAACTCTCTTGATATAACTTAAATTCTTGTAGTAGAAATAACTCTTTTTTCTTGTACTTTCCAACAGTGTTGCAACTATTATGACTAGTGACAGAACCCATCTTAATTCCCTTATCAAATTCCCTCGGGCTACATTTTTATTCTTTTACACCCTCAAGCTTAGAAATGATATATTTTGACACAAGGTAATTATTCACATCCTCCAAGTTCAATGTATCTCAAATACAATATGATATCAAAAAAATGCTTGTGAGAGGGGACGAAGAAAAAAATTATAATAAATATTGATCTTCTCATCAACAACCACATCAATAATATCCAAATCGCAAATAATGAAATTAAACTAATTCAGATGTGATTAATAGGTTTAACTACCTCATATCAAGTAACTAGATTATCTTATTTTGAAGAAATTTGGTAAAATTTCTTTGGTTATGAATCAAGACTAAAATTTGAGTCATAACCTAATCAAAATTATTTACACTAATCTCATCTCTTAAGCATAATTGGATCATTCAAAGATAATTTCATCTAGCTTGGTCTCAGCGCCATCGCCTGGCCCATTGTCACAGACATATTCGAATAACCCCTGAGTGGGATCACAAAACCCTTGCAGATAAAAAAAGAATATGCATCTTAATTCTCTAAAGGCTAAAACTCTTCAACATTAAAAATTTCAATCTCAAGCTTCATTGTAGGCATTGATCACTTATGATAATAGAATATCTAACGTAAAGCAGAAAAGACTTTAATATAATGAATAACAAAGTAAACCACACATCCTTAACAAATACTACATCCATGAGAAAGGAATTGGGGTCTAATCTGCTAGAAATCAAAGCCACAAGTGTATAACACAAAGGCACTCATCAACCTTGCCAAAATCCGAGGACACAACTCTCAACAAACAAAGCTATAACCATAAGAAAAAAAAAAATTTGCTTACCTCACACAAAGATAATAACAAAAGTGCTACGACAAATCTAATGAATAATTTCTCTAACAAGTCGCAAATCACCAAAACAAAAGATATTTTTCTAACGTGCATTCTAAAAATCATAGTTAAGAGGGTATATCAAATTTGTAAATCCGCCAAAAAACCATAGCCATTAGGCCACAAAACCAAGGATGGAGATTCAAGAAAACTGAGACATGCCTTCTTATGCATGTGGCTGTGTAGACTTTTGCACGAGGAACAATGCCTTCACAATTCATATATGGCTATAACAAATCATGAGATTGTTCACTCGTGTAGATTTAGGCATGATCGTGATTCCAAAGAATCCATCATGTGAATCCCAAGGCCAACTCAAATTCAAGAACTGATGCCGATCCCAAGAGAAATCTAAGGCTTAGGTTTCGTTTGGGATGACTCTCTTGTTGCTTCTTAAAGCAGCTTTCATAGTATAAAAAAATTAATTTTTGTACTAAAAACCCGCTTTAAGAAGCAGCAAAAAAATCGTCCCAAACGAAACCTTAATTTCAACCATCCAATTATCACAAATAAGAAATATTTCAAACATATTAGATCCTACACTATGCTTCTTCATCTGCAATGCATTGTGAATTGTATCAAACATGGACGGCATTAAATCAAAATATAACAAAAAACTTAATAATTATACATAAAAAGGAACCTTTGAATAAGTTAACACTACATTGAAACTGGAAAAAACTTGGATTTAATTTGATTGTTCTTGAAGCAGTTACAATATTAAATAGAATAGAAGAATCATGAAACATTATTTTAAAAGTAAATTACTCATACACTTGGCAGATTCTGACAAATGGATCTTGAGTACTATTCGTCAACCATTAGTTAGCATGAATGAGGAATATGGCCCCTTTGTACTAAACTGAGGATTCCCCAATTAACACTCGCTCATACAGCCAAAAAAAAATTCTCAAATTATTACAAACTCAAATGAAAGATCATTGAAGGTTGGTAATACATCAATCAAACTAGTATAAACAGGCAAGTTTACATTATTAGAGCTAATGCAGAGGGAAGAATTACCTTCTTTATTAACACTGATGGTTATTTCCAAAAGTTCCTTTATTTAGAAATCATGTCCTTCCGGGCAAGTTGTCACCCGTTGCTCCTAGGAGCAGCAGAGATCTGCTGTACAGCAGCCAATGGATTTACCTGAACAGAGAATGCAAGCTGCCAAGCATCGATCAAAGCCCTTTGTATGAATAAGATTTGTCTCCATGCAAACCTGTAAATTTGCATGGGAAGGAGAGTTCCTCAGGTTAAGAAATCTAAACAAATGTGCCGCTATATTTTGAAGAGAGTACTGCTTGCCCATCAGGAGAATCCCAAAAACTTCCATAAGAGTATAAGACTCAGATAGCAGATACATAAGGAGCATAATATTGTTTTGAAAAGCATGCTACCATACCAAATTTCCTTCAATTAGGGCAGCCATGGGAGCCCTGGATCAGTTTCAGGTTTCGTAAATGGGATAAGTGCCAATTTCTTATTAAAAATATCTTATTCAAGTTTTCCAATGAAACCAGTGCATCAAAACTAGGAATCATTCTAATCCACCCTTTAAAAAACACATCATGTTTGAAGCAATGACAAATCTGGCATTAACAAACAAAGTGGTTGCATGGGACAGACTAAAAATCGCTAATCACTGCTCAATTTTGCCATCTAATCAAACCAAAGGAACTAAATCTAAATAACTCATCCTCAATGCAAAATTCCAGTTGCATCTTCATAGAAACTTCATATATACTGGTTTCACTAAGTTTAAAATGTAAATAAAGCAGAAGCAAAAAAAGAAATGAAGCAACTTACTTCCTGAGTTCTGAAGCTTTCCGCTGAAAGAAATAGGAAGCAAACGCCATTACCAGTCCAACTAGAATAATTCTTCCTCGGGGAAGGACAAGATGAATGCCACCTAACTTTACACGGACAGTAGAAAACCACCAAAATGGACTGCTTCGATGTGTTAAGAACTTAATTGATGGATTCATAACTTTTGAAGAAGCTACTTTTGATCCATGTCCATTCATATGGTTACTTGAGTTAGTGGATTTACCATGAACTTCAGCTTGGGAGGAAGTTTCACCAATTTCCTCTGCATTTTGAACAGTTGCTGGACTGATAGATGAACTGGAGTTTGCAGCAAGATAAATAGAGTGCAGTCTCCTCAGCATGTCCTGTAACGTTGGGATTGAACAAAATATTAGCAATGCATCATCTGCTTGCATATCCGAGGATAAGATCACAAGTAGAACATAGTCAAGACAATTTATGAAAGCAATGTCGTAGTTAAAATGTAAGAAAATCATGGAACCTTAAATAGGCATTTACATATGCACATGAGCACACTCTTTAACAGAAATAGGTATGCAGGCTAGAAAATTCACGACGGTACAGTGAGATAGTTTTGCATCCTAACTTTGCATGAGGATCCAACACACAAATAATAAATAAAAAGAGCACGAATGATTTTAGAGTTTTTATATGAAAAATCTAAAAAAAATAAAAAGAAAAACCACGGTGCTATGCCCCACAAAAATGATTCCACTATGTAACTATTGATTACAAAGGTTTACTCATCCCTTAATTTGGAAACAACAAGTTTACAAGAGCATGAGGAGCTGACAAAAAATATCACAGAATCTGTATGGGGCGAAAGTCATTTAAATGGTTGTAACCGCATGATAGTAGTTCAACAATATTGGTGGGGTAGTGGCAACCCAATAATGGTGATTAGCGATGGCAATCCGATGGTGTCGGCTCAGTGACAACGGTAGCCAAATGGCAGAAGTCAGGTAGTGGCAATATGATGACGATAATCGGGCGGCGGCGATTCGATAATGGTTGTTAAGCAACAGTGATCCAACATTGGTGGTTAGTGATGGAAGTGGTTCGACGAGGGTGGTAGGGTGGTGGAAGCCTACAACAATGGTCGAGCAGCGAAGACTGTCAGTGGTGAAGGCCTATCATCGACAATCGGGCAGTGGTCTAATGGAGACTAATGAGCAGAGAATGTTTGACTGTGGCAGTTGGGCGGTGGTCTGACTAAGGTGGTTAAGCGGTGATTCTACAGCAACAGATGGTCTATGGTACAACGACGGTGATTAGGAGGTGGTCCAATGACAGTGATGCTCTTGTATTATTCAAGTCTTTCAACTATATAGAATCTCAAGCCAAGGGTCCTCATGTAGACAGTGAGGGCTCATTACAATTTTTTTAAAGTGGCATACCCTATACATATAGAGAAATTATGGAGCATTCCATCAGATAACCTGTATTTATTCTCTTAATCATAGAGCGCTCGCTCAACATTTTAAGCGCCTCAATATTATCATAATTAAGCAAATTTGGGTTTGTTAGATTTGTCTCGTCAAGATGCTAGATTTAACTATAAGCATGCCAAATTTGGATATCATTCGGTACTCCAATTAATATTCCAAAATTTTCAACTATACTTCAAGCTCTTGATTTGGAATTATGTGTACGCGAATCGAATCATTTTTTATTTTATTAGGTTTGTCTCATCAAGCTAATCAGTTTGACTATAAGTTGTTGAATTTAAAGTTTGGAAGTTTTTGAATTTAATTCTACAAGTTTCCTATTCAAATGAGCATCGAGATTCACACTTTGATCAAGCCAATTTTTGTTGACGTATGAGCATGTAAGTACATGTGTTTGTACATGCTCAATTGGAATTCTTACTTTGTTTTAAGCCTCCATGCCAATTTTTTCAGCACTTCTGTTTGTTCAAATTTACATTCTAATTTAATTTTAAACCCCTAATGCAACTGTCTTTCTTAGAGCAACAAAAAAGCAAAATTTATAAACAAATTAACCTTTTACTCTTCATTGAGCCAATAAACTATTTATACAAGTCTTCCTTGTTTTTGATCGGCGCTGAAGTTATGTTGTATCTTAATTTCCACTCAATTAACTCGCGCACATTTTGTTTATGAAAACTTTATTCATAATACTTGCCAATTATTAAAAATTTTAATACATACATGATCATACAAACCCTTATTGCTCAATCAAAACCAGATAAAAAAGCCTATAAGATGATGATATGTTGGTGGCTAATCATAAATATAAGTCAAAACCTAATATAAATATGAATTTGATACTTGTTAGTGTGAAAGTGTCTATAAGAAACGCAACATGTGATAACCTGATTATGGTGATCAGTGGAAATAAGTTGATTGATGCGTCAGCCGTAAGTACACAACAACCTAATGGCGATAAGAAGTAACCAAGTGCAAACAAAATACTAAAAATACTACTTGGAAGTAATATTTTATAACCTAATTATAAAAAGTACTGTTTTTTGAGGAAAAGATTGTAGGAAAAAAATAGAATGTTTGGACATTTAATAATGATGGAAAGGCAAAAGGAAACTTTGTTAAATGTTATAAATATAATACATATATTAGAATCATTAACACATAGTTTAATAGAAATGAATGGAGGAGCATTGGTAATAAAGCAAAGTAGCAAAATTCAAAATTTTGAGCAAGGTACTAATAAGGATGACGATAACATAATTATTCGTAAAGCCTTCAGCTTTTTTTTCAAAGTTATACTTTAAGTTTGTTTCCACATCATGGGATCCTTCAAAGAAAATTTTTTGGGCAAATAATTTCAAAGCACGAATCATGTAAAGTATTAATATGTATTTTGAACAATAAGCAAGTTATGAACACAATAAAATAGAATTAGTTAGCTATGCATAAAATAAAAGGATGTATTGTGCATAATACAAAGAGACATTTGCTAAGTTCATGGTAAATTCGTGCCCTCAAGGAACAAATAAAAAATTGAAAAAAAAAACTCGTGTGAAATAAATAAATAAAAGCATAGAACAAATCCTTAAGATTTTAATGTCATCAATAGCATGATAATTTGATGTGGCTCATCGTAAGACATGCAATCTATTCCAGCTTAAAACTGGCATAAGAGAATTTGGCGCAACCACCTAATTCAAAAACCTATACAAATAGGGAACACACAATCAATGCTCCATTACAAAGGTCCGATTACCCATATACCCACAGTTGCAGCATATAAACACAATTAATAACTCACCTGTCAATCACTGTCAAATGTAGGTACATGTCTCAATTATCCACCATAGGTCGCAAGAGATATAACAATTGTTATCATAATCTTTTGAGAGCATTATATCATTCTATCTCTCTTGGAAGATGGATTGCACCTCCAAGGATTTGATATAATGATCTCTAATACTATTGCCATAACATGACTTAGCATACCAATTTATTTTGAAATCCTGATATACACTATTGATTAATTGTGGAAATTGAAACTAGAATGTGCATTGACCGCTTATTACAAAGAAAAAGCTATGATGCAACAGTTAATATAAGTGAATAATGCGTATGGCCAGATGTTATCAGATTTGAAAACAAATTAGAGTCCAAGTAAATATTATTAGCAAAGAGAAGATTGCAAGCTGCGGATGACAAGGGGAAGAAAGATGAGGATGAAAAAAATAAATACGGTCGGAGATTTAGCCCACAATGTTTAAGTATGATTTCAATTTTAAGTTCCATTGCGTATGGATGAATCCTGCGTACCCTCACCAGCTCAGGATATAACAACGTAAGGAATAACTAGGAACAATATAATTTCTGAAACAATACAAGAATTTAAGAGTGCTTTTCTATCCTGCAAGATTCGAAGGTAGTAGAAATTCTCTAGTTAGTCCATATTATTAATTGGGTCACCAAGTCTAATTATGCGCTTAAATGGAGTCCAACACGATGAATCCATTAAAAAATCTCAAGATTTCTAAAATGCCTTCAACTTATAAGATAAGCTAGAGGACCTAGTTGAAACAAGTTGCAGAGACAGTGAATGGAGCTTACCCTGAATTTTCACAGCTCTTCGTTTTCCAACAAACACACCGACGTTTCTTGGACCATGCTGTAGCAAAAAATAAGGCTTGTTTATAATAAAAACCACGATTCACTGTGGAGAAGTGTGTGCTCCGTCCATACTTCAAATGACTTCATATTAATGTTTTTTAAACATCTTTTGTTTTTAGTTATTTTTAGGAAGAATTTTATGGCCGCCAAACGGTTTTACAAGCTTTCTTAGGAAGAAGTTACCAATTATGTGAAGGATGGAATTTTTTCAATGCTTCTCTCTCCAATTTTTTGTATTTCGAGTATAATGCTTATTTAAAATAATAACAGGAAATTTTATTCAAGATATAATACAATAGTTTGAAACCTTAAGATGATTCTTTGAGTGTGTGTGTGTATATATTTATATACATGAATTATTAAATATAAGTCAAGATGATAAGTTTTCATTAATTTAATAATATAAGATTTATATTTAATGAATCAGTAAATACTATAAATTACATGATGATTAATTTTAGAATAATATAACAGAAATTTAAGATTTGATTTCTTTTATTTGTTCATATTGATTTTGTTATAAATATAATACTTAACCCTAAATTATTGAAGCTAGTGTTGTCACACAATGATATCTTCCTTTTTAAGGGACTGGGAATGCCTTGTTTTGAATCCTACCTCCAATACAAGATAATGTTTTGCTATAGCGGAAAGGAGGGCATTTTTTGAACTTGAAATATCCAACTTTCATTTAAGGGATGCATGTATGATCATATGGTCCAACTTAAAGGGTAACTCACGTTAAGCAGTTGGTGCCACTTTGAAAATAAAAAAATGAGTTGGAGGACCATAGTGGAATATGAAAAAAATGCCAGGGATCCAATTATATTAAAAATGTGAAAAACTTGAAGCAACCTTTTAACCTCGAGGACCCATGCCTAATTTACCGTAGTTTCTTTACTAGCAAACAGACGCAATTTGTGCTGATTTTTAAATAAGCTTTCTTATGCATCTTTGAAAAGAAAAAAATCAAACACAGAAGCAACCTGCAAAGGGAAACTTCAGAAATGAAGCCTAATAGTGGACAACCATCTTACCTGACGCTTATCTTCAGGCAAATCTGATTTCTCTATCCAAGAAATGGCGAGTTCAGGCTGGCCTAAAACTCTGCCAAGGAGAACCATGGCAAATAATTCAGCAACTTCTAAATACTTTTCTGAATCCAGAGATGATTGCCATGGACATTTAGAAAAACTTTGGTCTTCTTTAGGAAATACATAATGATCGTTATCCACATATCTCCACTTTTTAAAGAACTCTTCAAATATTATAGTAAGATTTGTAGTTGTTCCTTCAGATATTTGCATGCAGGTCCTGTAGAGTACTGAAAATAATTAAATACATGGATAAAATAGGAATTATATCAAAAGCTATTTAAACAAGAAAAATCTTAAGATGCGATGAAATGCTTGTACAATTGGTAAGTAGGGCATATGTAAGTGCAAATTGAAATTACCCCGTCAGAAATACTTGAATTGGTATTGCTTCCACTGAACCAAATAGTACTTTAAGCTCAGCAAACAATTCTGCTGTCCTGATGCCCGCCAAAATAGAATGCAGATTGCCAAAAAAAGAAAGGTTCAGCATAATATTGCAAGGAATAAAGTGACTTTGAAAAAAAAAAAAACCTAAGTTTACGATAAAAATAAAAGAAATTAAATTCAAAGATGAATTCTACTAAATTTAGTCATAAAAAATTACTATCAACTAAAAGAGAACACATCATTTAGATCAACTCGAATCATATATTTATAGTTCATTGTTCCTAAGTACAAGAAGGTTCGGTAATGAATTAGTTTCATTTGTAGTATAACTGATATGAATGGTCTGTTTAAAGTCAGGTATTAGCCTCATTCGGAGCAAAATTCGTATGAGTAGTTTGTTTACATTTTTACTCATCTTTCAATTATGCAATTCCATCTCTTATTCATGTACCAATATAGTCTGATGGCACCCCATTGCAGATAATAAATAGCGTTTTCTCATATTCCTGCAGTTTAACAAGCTTAAAATAACAACAATGCATTAACAACTCACTGGTTCTAACTTCATTATATTTGATGACTTAACATTAAGTGCATGGTTCATGGATATTGTTTTAACTTAAAAGAGTAGGATTGACAAGCTTCATTAGCAGAATCACATTGCAATGATGCACTTCCTGTAACAAAAAAATATTCAACTAAGATCACGAATAAAGTTTTTTTAAGCTAATCCACCAACAAAGTACAAAAACTTTGACAAGCTCTTCTAACTAAATCCTCGAGATCAACTTTTTTAAAAGAACAAATTACATTGATCGTTTCATATCTAGATAAAATGATGAACATACCTTCCCAATTCTCTCAATGACTGAACAAACACCATTCCAGCTGATTCCATCATTCCAGACAATTCAATCTCAGGCATTAGTTCAAAGGAAGACCTCAAATTTTGAATTTGAGACGAAGCAAGGGAACAAGCTTCATTAAAAAGGCCACAGACCATATACCTATTTTCAAAAGAATAAAAAAATAAGTAATATTCTTCAGGTCTCTGAAGTTTAATTGACAAATTGAATATTATCTTCAGGAAATCATGTAGTAAACTGGTGGATGCAGAGAATGCATAAAACACATTAACAAGATCAGTAATAAGTATTGAAATATTAAGTAATGTTGTTCAGGTCCCTGAAGGAGAGTTAACAATTTTAATATTATCTTCGAAGGAAATCAATGAAGTCAACTGGAGAATGCCAAAAATGTATAAATCGAAACACAGAAACAAGAAGCCATAAGTTTTGAGCCATATAAGCCAAAGAAAGTCAAAGCTAGATTAAAAGCATAAATGGATGCCTGTGTATACTAATATTTAAAATGTGAATTCAGATTCTCCAAATATTCATTATGGCAGAAACAGAAACATTTGAAGGTCACAATTCACATTTTAATTTAAAAAAAAAAATCCTGTGACCTTTTTGGCCCTATTGCCTGGGGCTTTCATTTTTCTGCTTAGACCCAACATTTTTAATTATATCAATGGGCGCACTCTATTCTCTAAGGATTCAAAAAATTTCTTCTATATAAGTATTTGGTGCTTCTATTTACTTTCTTTGGTATGAAGGTAATGGAAGGAGGTATGACGGCACTTTTTCCTGTTTCAATACTGTTAAAACCGGGATTTGAGAGAGAAAAACTTGAATTTTATTAAGCAATCTACTCCCTATTTATAGATCTATACAAGGTGTATCGATAAGGAAACAAATAACTCTTATAATAATGAGAATACAATTATTCCTAAATCAATGGGAGGAATTAATGCTATCTATGTAGTCTTCCCACGGATTACTGTTCACAGCCGTGGATATCTTTGGGATCGTAAGGCTGAGATTTAACACTCCCCCTCAAGCTGGGAAATATGGATCCGTCATTCCCAGCTTGTCAATCATTCGGAGAAAGACAAAATTGTCCAATCCTTTAGTAAGGTAATCTGCAAGTTGATCCTTTGATGATACATGGTCAACACTTACTAGACCAATGTCTAGTTTTTCTTTAATAAAATGTCTGTCCACTTCAATGTGCTTGGTCCTGTCATGCTGGACTGGACTGTGGGCTATGCTGATCGCTGATTTATTGTCACAATGTAGCTTCATGGGCTCATCCCACTTAACTTTTAGATCTTCTAGGATTATTTTGATCCACAGTAGCTCATATATTCCCAAGGCCATAGCTTGATATTCTGCTTCTGCACTGGATCTTGCCACCACATTCTGTTTCTTGCTTCTCCATGTAACAAGGTTTCCTCCAAGAAATGTGCAATACCCAGAAGTAGATCTTCTATCAACCGGTGATCCTACGTAGTCAGCCTCAGTGTATACTTCTAGGGTCATTCCACGATCTCTCTTAAAGAGAATTCCTTTTCCTGGTCTTCCTTTAAGGTAGTGCAATATCCTGTCTACTGCTTGCATGTGAATCTGCTTTGGATTCTGCATAAACTGACTGACCATGCTTACAGAAAATGCTATGTCTGGTCTAGTGTGGGAGAGGTAGATCAATTTCCCTACAAGTCTCTGGTAGGCCCCTTTATCTACATCTGGATCTTCTTTAGCTTCTCCCAGTTTAAGATTAGGTTCTACTGGTGTTGGTGCTGGTTTACAGGCTAGTTTACCTGTTTTTCTTAGAAGATCTTTGATGTATTTCTGTTGTGAAATGAAGATTCCTTTGCTGGAGTGAGCTACTTCAATTCCGAGGAAATATTTTAGTCTACCAAGTTCTTTGATGTCAAATTCCTTAGTAAGATTTTTCCTTAAATTGACTTTCTCCTCTTCATTATTTTTCTGTCAAAATAATATCATCAACATACACTAATAGTATTGTGACTCCCCCTGAGTCTGAGTGTTTGAAGAATAGTGTATGATCCCCTTGACTCTGTCGATACCCATTCAGGAGCATGAATTTAGAGAATCTTCCGAACCAACCCTTGGTGATTGTTTGAGCCCATATAGAGCTTTTTTCAGTTTGCATACCTTGTTACTTTCAGATTTTTCTTTAAACCCTGGTGGTATTTCCATAAATATCTCTTCTTCTAAGTCCCCATGCAAGAATGCATTTTTCACATCCAATTGCTCCAGGTGCCAATTGTATTTGGCTGCTAGTGAGAGTAGTATTCGGACAGTATTCATCTTGGCTACAGGCGCAAACGTTTCTTGGTAGTCAATGCCATACGTTTGAGTAAACCCTTTCGCCACTAGTCTTGCCTTATATCTCTCTAGTGTGCCATCAGCATTGTATTTTACTGAGAATACCCATTTGCAGCCGACCGATTTTTTTCCTATCGGTAGATTGACGATCTCCCAAGTTTTGTTCTTCTCCAGGGCCTGCATTTCATCCTTCATGGCATTTTTTCAATTTTTATCAGATAAGGCCTCAGAAACATCTTTAGGAATATGGATATCTTCTAATGTAACAAGAAAATTTTTGTGTGACGATGAGAAGTTGTTGAAGGATATAGAGTTGTTTATAGGGTATAAGGAAGATGGTGAACTTACCTTTTTCCAGGAGATGGTTCTGATTCTTGGATCTGCTTTGGAGCACAGCTTGGACTTGTACGTCTGGAGTAAACCTTTCCAAATCTAATGATAGTGTTGTCATTTGTTTCCTTTTCTTGGGTTTCAGGTGGATTTTTCTGAGGTGGTGGAGGAAGGTCAAGAGGTGCTAGTTCATTTTCCTCATCTTCCTCAAGTTCAGTCTCCCCCTGAAGATGAGTTTTTGAAAAATAAGAATTCCGTTCAGCAAAGGTAACATCAATAGAGACAATGGTTTTTCTTGTAGGTGGATGATAACACTTATACCCTTTTTGGGTAGCAGAGTAGCCAACAAAGATGCATTTGAGTGCTCTTGGATCTAATTTTCCTCGCTCATGGCTGTGAATATGAACATAGGCAGTGCATCCAAAGATTTTGGGTGTAAGATTATGATGGGTTCGAAATTCTAGGTAAAAAGAGGACAAGGTCTCCATTGGAGTTTTGAGGCCTAAGGCTGTTGAAGGTAGTCAGTTTATGAGATACGCTACAATTAAAAGAGCTTCCCCCCAATAGGATTTGGGTGTATTGTAGTGAAATAGGAAAGCTCGGGTAGAGGCTAAAAGGTGATCATTTTTCCTCTCTGCAACCCCATTTTATTGTGAGGTGTGAACACAGGAGGACTCATGGATGATCCCTTCACTCTAGAAGTAGGAGGAAAGGGTTTGGTTGAAATAATCTTTGGCATTATCGGAGCAGAAACTTTTTATTTTTACCCCGAATTAATTTTTGATCATGGAATGAAAGATGGGAACAATGGTGCTAACATCGGATTTATGTTTAAGGAGATAGATCCAAGAGACTCTTGTGCAATCATCAATGAATGACACAAACCAACGTGCCCAGAGATATTGGGAATTTTAGAGGGTCCCCATATATCACTATGAATAAGGTAGAAAGGAGTAGCACATCTCTCACTTTTGTTTGGGAATGAGGTTTTTTATGTTTAGTCAACTCACAGGTTTCACAATGAAACATTTTATTGTCTGAATTATGGAAAAGTTGCGGATACATATGTTTTAGGACATCAAAAGATGGGTGTCCTAGTCTATAATGATGAAGCCAAATAGCGGAGTTCCTATCGACTAGGGATAACAAAGAGCAACTCCTTTTAGATTGGTTTGGTTCTTCCAGGTAGTACAATCCTGCTTTCTCCTTAGCAAGTACAATCTTCTTCCCCGATCTCCGGTCCTGAAATAAGCAATAAGTAGGGTTAAACAATGCTTGACAATTATGGTCATTGATAAGTTTTTGTATAGATATCAGGTTTGTGGATAATTGTGGTACGTGGAACACATTTGTTAGGGTGAGGGATGGTGACAATATGATGTCTCTTTGGCCAGCTGCCATGGTAAGAGAACCATCAGCAGTGATGATTTTTTTGTTGTTTGGGCAAGGAGTATAGTTTATGAGGTGGGTTGGTGAGTGGGTCATATGATCTGTGGCTCCTGAATCAATGATCCATAATTCCTTTAAATGATTTCTAGAAGCACTTAAACTAATAGAAATTGGAGTCTTACCTGAGAGTGCAAGTGAAGAAGAAGCATTTAGTTTTTCAAGAGATACCAGGAGTCGTTTCAATTTATCAATATCTTCTTTATTGAATTCTCCAAGACTAGACTGAGCTTCTGGCATACTTGTAGTGTTGTTGGCATGTAATGTGCTCCTTGTTTCACCCTTTTGATTCCACTCCTTGTTTGGGGTTTTCCATGTATCTTCCAGCATGTTTCTTTTGTGTGTCTTGATTTTTTGCAATAGCTGCACCAAAGTGAGTCTTTATCTTTGAATTTTGAAGAATCTTTACCTTTCTCCTTCCATGATGATTCTTTGTTCATCACCATTGCTGAGCTTTCAACGGCCTTTGGTTCTAACATCACTCCTCGTCGACTTTCTTCTGCTCGGATTAGAGAAATAGTTTCGTTGAGTGATGGTGTCACCTCCTTGCCGAGGATCTGAACTCTAACTTGATTAAATTTTGCATTGAGTCCTGCAAGAAAATCATAAACTCTATCTTTTTCAATAAAGTTCTTTAGGATCGCAGCATCCTCCGGACATCTGGTTTCAATGCACCTATAGTGATCAAGTTCTTGCCACAGATTTTGTAGAATGGTGGCATACTCCGTCACTGTCTTACTCCCCTGCTTCGTGCTTCCAACTTTGACTTTAACTTCAAAGATTTGAGCCGCATCACGAGCTTTGGAGAAGATTTGTCTGACAGCATCCCATATGTCCTTTGCAGTCGAAAGGAACATAAATGTATCGCTAATTTCTGGAGTCATAAAATTCCACAACCATGACATAATCATGGAGTCTGTTTCATCCCATGCCCCAAATTTAGGATCTTCTTTTGGTCCTCCTCCAAGAAGGTGGTGTATTTTCCCTTTCCCCTTTAAGTAGGTCTTCACAAATTGAGACCACTTAAGGTAATTCTTCCCATTTAGATGATAGGAAGATTGAATGCTTTGAAGGTCACCTCGCCCTTGTTGCACCATCGAGTCCTCTGTTTGGTCAATACTTTGGGAGGAATTGATTTCTGACATGATGATAGTAATAAAGACTACCTTGGATAGCAATGAAGGCTTTCCTAAAAAAAAAATCCTCCGGTTTTTTTTTTGTCGGCAATAAAGGCCGATATTCTTTTTTTCTCGGTTTTAGAAAACCGAACCGGATCTTTTAGCCTTTAAAAGGTTCGGATTATAATAGGGCACGGGCCGGCCTCTTTTTTTTTTCTTCTTCACGAGTCGCCTATTTGGCTTGCTCGTGGTTGTTCTGACTCTCCTCCTGCGATCCGCACGCTTTGCCTGGGACGAAAGAACCGCACACGAGCTCCGCCTATTTGGCTCGTTCGTGGCTGTTTGACTCTCCTTTTTCGGCGATTTGCTCCTCCCGTCGGATCGGAAGTTTGAGTCGCCTCTTCAGCTCGTCTCTCTGGCACGGAATGCGGCTTCGGCTTCCGTCCGTTCGCCAAGCTTCGTCAGGCTGCCTTCGCTCCTTCGCCGGCCTGCGAGATCGAGTTTCTGGGATGTGCGATCGGAAGAGGGGGCGGGTCGAGCAGCTGCCTTCGCGCCTTTGTCGGCTTTCCTCTCATATCATAATTTCTGATCGGAAGTTCTCCGATCAAGTCGCTCGTCTTGTCAGGCGTAGACGGATCAGCATCGATCTATGCCCCGGGCTCTGATACCATGTTAAAACCGGGATTTGAGAGAGAAAAGCTTGAATTTTATTAAGCAATCTACTCTCTATTTATAGATCTATACAAGGTGTATCAATAAGGAAACAAATAACTCTTATAATAATGAGAATACAATTATTCCTAAATCAATGGGAGGAATTAATGCTATCCATGTAGTCTTCCCACGGATTACTGTTCACAGCCGTGGATATCTTTGGGATCGTAAGACTGGGATTTAACAAATACAATTTTAATTCAGCTTAAGAAAGTCATCAAGGCCTGTTGCGTCCTAGAATATTCACAATGACAGAGAGATATAAAGTTTAGCGTCCTAACGTTATACGAAAATCCAGCACACAAACAGGTAAAAGAGATGGGTATATCAATCACAAGATATACTATAATTTTTACGTGAAAAAAACCCTGAAAAAGAGAAAAAACCACAGGGTCTACCCCTGTCGAAATGAGTCTACTGGTATTGGTGGTTAATTACAAATGATGCTCATCCTCGGAGGAGGGCGCTGGCTCAATGTAGCAAATATACAATGTATATAACACAATACATAGTTGGACAACAACTGCTCTTAAAAGAATGTTGATATATTCGTTTGATAAGAAGGATCATAGTCGGCAGACGACAGTGTCGGAAAGATAGTAGTCGGCGAACGATGGTATCAGAGAAACAGAAGTCGACGGGTGATGGTGCTCGGAAGGACCGTAGTTAGCGGGAGACCGAGGTCGGAGGACGGCAATCATCGGGCGAAGGTAATCAGAAAGACCATGGTCGGAAGGCGACAGTGATCGGAAGGATTGTAGTCGGCGAGTGACACTGGGCGAAAGGACCGTATTTGACAGGCGACCAATATCGGGGGGACCATAGTCGACGAGCGACCTAAAGACCGTAGTCGGCTGGTGGGGGTGGTCAGAAAGACCGTAGTTGGCGGGCAATGGTGGTCGGAAAGACCGTTGTCGGCACGCAACCGAGGTCCGGAAGAAGTCTGGCATCGATCGGCAGCTGGGTAAAAGTCTGACGGTAGTCGACAAAAGTTTGTCAGTGATGGTGTCGGGGTGGAGCATTAGCCTTAGAGCTCTTATTTTCTTCCTCTCCTTCCTCATCCCTTTCATGAGAAGAATGGGATCTATTTATAATTTTTTGGGAGTGACATGCTTCGAAAATATAGAGAAGATCGAGGGCATGTTGGGAGTGTTTCAATGAACGACTCATATTGATACATTTGATCGTGGAGTGTTTATCAAGCATTTTAGTGCCCAAATGATGTCAGAATCAAGCAATCTTGGGCAAGTTGGATTTGTCTCGTCCAGTCGCTCGATTCAACTATAAGCATGTTACATTTGGAAATCATTTGATCATCCAATTTATGATTTGAACCTTCCAAACGCGCTTCGGGCCTTTGATTTGAACCCATTTGGGCCCATATAGGTGAATTTGGTGTTGTTGGGATCATCTTCTCGAGACGTTCAGTTCGACTATAAGTTTGACTAAATCGAAGTTCAGACGACTCCATATTTAATTTTGAAAATTCCTAACTTGAATATACTTCGAGATTCATGCCCGATCAAGATAATTATTAGGTGATATATATTGAGGACAAAACATGTTGCTGGAAAAAATCTGAGCATTTTATTAAGTTTCTAGACTAATTTCTGGTTTTGTTTCTTTTTCAAATTTGTCTTGTTTCTGTGGCTGCTTACAAGTGGCTACTCTTCATTTGTTGGGGATATTTTTCTCCCGGACAATGATGAGGAAGACTTCCTTTGTGCTTCCCAGGAAGGCCTTGGCTTTGCTTTGGCAACCTTGGTGGCTTCCTTGGATTCTGCATGTTTTGCTGGCTAATTTTTTGTAGAGGTTTCCTTTTCTTTTTCTGTTTGCTGCTTCCAATGGAAGGCACATAGCCTTGGCAACCAGGTGGCGCTCGTTTCTTGATCGTAATTGTTGTAGTAAGTCTTTGTTGTTTCCTGAGACTGGCGGGCTTTTTGCCCTTCTACTTTTATCTTTTTATATTTCTTTGTTTCCTTTTTGTGGTTGTTTTGAAACCTTAGCCCTTCATAGGTGCTTAAAGTTATTTAATCTTTTTCTTTTGTTCCTGGTTTGGGACCCTTTTTGTATATCCCCTCTTTAGCAATGAAAATGGGCTTGTCCCAAAAATTTCCCCCCAAAAAAAATCTCCAAATATTGAATCCAAGAACCTAAATCTATGATGATCATATAATAGTTCATATTGAATCCTGGCCTTTCACCACTCTCACCTTCAAATTCATCCCAACATTATTCTCACCTCACTATTAATCCTTTATAATTATTATTATTCATCAAGAATCATAATTTCTTTCATTTACTTGTTGAGTCATAATTTGACGATATTGGACAAGAATTGAACCTTGATGGGAGCCATTGGGTTGCTCATGTGCACGCATAATGGATAATCCACCTTTGCAATAAAGATACCAAAGGAGCACTGGGGCTATATTCGAGAATGTGAGACTTCTTCACAAGGCCCTTAAGAAAGAAGGGTCCCACTCCTTTGACAATGTACCTTCAGACATACATGATCAGAAACTGCGTTGATGTCAAGGTTAACTTTGACATCCGCAAGGCATGCCTTACAAGTTCTACCATGGAAAGATTGGAAGGGTGCAGAATGTTAAAAAAAAAAGGGATCGAAATCAGTAAGCATGTAGGGAAAAAGATCAACATAAAGCAAATTTATGTGTGTTTAACAATGTCCTTATACATTGAAGAATTTCATTTGATGAAAAAAAATGAGCCGAAAGCTGAGGCAAAGGCTAATGGTGAAATCATTAGCACAAAGAGGGAACTTGAGGGATCAAACCTAGTTCATGGCATAGGGTGCAACGTTGGAGACATACCAATTCCATATGATGTTGTCAACGAACTCAAGGTAGGTTGTACTTTGATATTGCAACTTTCAAACTAATAATTGGAAAAGTAATTATGATGAGGACATCAGAGCATGAATCGTATGTCAGAGGCGTAGCCGTCGATCTACGGCCACGATCGAGTCGTTGTAGTTTTAAGTCATTTTAATGTATTTTTCGTTTGTTATGTTATTTGTCTTTTATTATTTATGTTTTAATTGTTTTCCCGTTTTACCCCTTACTTAAGGAAGGTCGTATGTAAGCCCTAAGGGCATTCTCGTCTTCTTATTTTGAGTCCTTTTGTAAGAGCCTATTTATAGCCCTCATATTGCTCTTCCAGAGTTACAACAACAACATCAAGCCTTTATCCCATTACGTGGGGTCGGCTACATGAATCCTTTTTCTCCATTGTGTCCTATTAAAAGTCAAATTCTCATTTAAATCTAATAAAGAAAGGTCATTCCTAATATTTTCTAACCAAGTCTTTTTAGGTCTACCCCTACCTTTCTTAACATAAGTCAAATCTAATACCTCTACTCTCCTAACCGGGTCATCGAAAGGTCGTCGTTTTATGTGACCAAACCATCTAAGGCGACTCTCTCTAATCTTATCTTCTACTGGAGCTACTCCAACATTTTCACATATATGCTCATTTCGTATCCTGTCTCTAAGGGTAAAGCCACTCATCCAACTGAGCATCCTCATCTCTACCACACTTAACTTAGTATTATGCTTATCTTTTAATGGACAACATTCGGCACCATAAAGCATTGCAGGCCTCACTACCATCTTATAGAATTTTCCCTTAAGTTTGAGGGGTACATTTCTATCACATAATAATCCCGATGCATTCCTCCACTTTAACCATCCAACTTGAATTCTGCTGATAATATCCCCATCTATTTCACCATCACTCTGAAAAATAGATCCAAGATATCTAAAACGTGTACTCTTATTAATGACTTGATCGCCCAAAGTCACAATCCCCTCCCTAGGTCTATTACTACTAAAATTACACTCCATATATTCCGTTTTAGATCTACTCAAGCGAAAACCTTTAGACTCTAAGGTTGACCTCCATAATTCAAGTTTACCTTCAACTCTCTCTCTAGTCTTATCAACAAGAAGAATATCATCAGCAAAAAGCATACACCAAGGTACATCCTCTTGCAAATGTCTAGTGAGAACATCCATGACTAAAGCAAAAAGATATGGGCTTAAGGCTGATCCTTGATGTAACCCAACCGAAATAGGAAAATACTTAGTCAATCCACCTTGAACTAAATCCTTACTACTCCTATCTCTTTGTTTGGCTAACTTATACATATATCTTTCTCCCTCTTTAGTATCTAATATATTATATAAATCACTAAAAGCTAATGTCTTTGCATTGCATATTGCTTTCTTCCAGAGTTAATGAATGAATAATTATTTGAGAATTTTATCTTATTGCTTGGAATTCTTGAGAGAGCTTGAGAGATCGGAGAGAGATCCCTTAGAGAGGGAGATTGGCGCATCATCACACCAACCTTGGATACGACCGGGTTTGTGGTTTCCTATCTTTGAATTCCCTTAACCCTATCACCTACCTTTTCTTCACGATCTTACTTCTCCCTCGTCGTTTCCTTCCACCCACCAAAACACCGCCTACATCTCCACCTTGTCGCTGGCCCCGTACCCGCCCCCATTCAAACTGCCGGCCTAGCCCTCTCCCATCCCCATTGCCTACTTTGGATACTTCCTAATTTTGGATTGTCATAATTTATTTGGTCTTGGAATTCAAATTTCTCCAAATTTGAAATTCAAATTCTTTCCTAAATTAAAAAATCTATTTTAGGAAAGTTTTCAAGTTTTCCCTCCTCTTGGTTTTTTCCCTCCATCACCAACTCGCCATTAAACCTTTCCTAAATTAGTCTTTTATATTTTAGGTAACTCTTTTCATGAGTAAATTCAAATCTATTTGAATTTAAAATAGTTACCTAAATTTTAATCCTATTTTTAGTAACTTCCTAATTCATAACCTATTTAAATTATAAATTAAATTGGATGAAATCTTTCATTCCAAATTTAATTTCTTAATTTAAGTAAGCATTGAATGTCTCCCCAATCTCCTCCCTCATCATCAAGCTGCCGACCCCACCTTATAATAAATCCTAAGGATTTATTTCCTAAAATCCCTAAACCCTCTTGGAAAGAATTTGAAATCCTCCACTTCACCTGGCTGAAATTCTTACATAGGCATCCCCCTCATTAAATCTTTCCAAACTCATTATTCTCAATTGGAAATCCCGTCCATCCCTTATTTCCCCTGCTGGCCGAAACTTCCCAAGACCCGTATACTAATTTCCCTCCACAAATCTCTCCCCAAACTCCATCTGACGTTGAGTTTTCTGCCTTCTAAGGCTGCAGTCAGAGAATTCCATCAACTATTATTGTTTTTCCAGCAACTTGAAGCTTCAAAGCTGTTGTTTTACTAGACCAACCTGTTGTCCATCTATTTCCACTAGTCTGAATCGCCATACCACCGTTGGAGAAGACTTCCCCTGCTGATCAACACCACGCCAATCCAAAAATAGCAAAGTACTTCATGGATGATCGACCCTGACACTGATTACGGGACAGTCTACGGCAAACACGGATTCGTGCATAATCTCCATTCAACCTTCTTCGACGCTTGGAAGAGATCTCTTCTCCTCCAATTGAACCTCCACGAGAAAATACGTCATACTTCGTCAACACATCGCCTACTTGTCTCCGGATTTTGATAAGGGTGAACTTCTTCCCCTTTTTATTTACTTTTATAATCCTCATAATCTTGTAGGTGATGGAGATTCACAAGGAACCGACCTTCACCTTTGCCTAAGCTTAGTAAACGTAGGGTTCTATCTCGCCATTGTCAAAGCTTAGTAAACGTAGGATTGAGTGCACTCTTATTTGCTTCTAATCTTATTGTTAGATTAGGGATTTCTGTTGAAGACTATTCTATTTGCATAACTTGATTTCCTATGTTGTTTTGATAATCCAAGTGCTTGGCATGCGACTTAGCCTAAATGTAGGCACCCCTCTTTTGCTTTCTATTGTCGTTTTGATTGCTAATAGTGGTAGTCTTCCGTGCTTAATTCAAGAACTCGTACAAATTCTTATTTCATCATTTTAAAGCATATAGTTCTACATCAAATTACATAAAGTATCATGTTCAGGTATTCTTACCTTTATAATTATAATTATCCAAATTAATCTTTAGCCATTGAAAAAAAAAAAAAAAGCAAGCTCGACAAAGAATTCTACCAGTAGTCCACATCCAAGCTGAAGGCAGCAGCAGTCCACACCAATTACCACGAGGATGAGAAGCAACAGATGTTGCATATGCAGCCTAACGTTGAGTTGAATAAAATAAAGCAATGTTCTAGAATAAATTAGGTAGTTCCTAAAATACTATCAATGCTATTCCACTAGAGCAGCATATAGATGAAGTGCACATTACGTATGCAATAACTGGGATGAAGAACAAGAAGAATGCCCAGAAGGGCAAGATAGATTCTTTTGTAGGCGATTTAAAAAAAATTACTAAGTTCAATTATTTATAATTTTCGCAGAATGTTTCAATTCTTCTACATGTATTGGAAGGGATAACGTTTGGTTGATTGCTTGTGTTATGACATGTTCATTATAGTTTCTATTTCTTTTGAATACACGCGTATATATCTTTAATAATGTTGAATCACAGTTGGATTATTCCTCAGTAATTGCTCTTTATCTTCAAGTATTGTACTCTATCAGCTAATGTTAATTTGTATATTCATTTTATAATTAAGGAAATAAAAATTATACATAGATAGATAGATAGAGAAATAGAGATATATACACACACATCAAAATACTGATTAACTTTGCATTTTAAATATATTATTGCTTATTTAAATTCTGTTAATGGGCACTTGGTGCACATGCAATTAAACTAATAAATTAATAAGGAGATATAAAAAACACAAAAAAAAAATTACATGAAAAATAAAAATTTCACAAAAAATGCTAAATGCTATTGGAAGCAAGAACGTAGGAGACAATGAGCCAAAATTATAGCCTTTGTAACATAAATAAATTCGGGAGTAAAAAACTGATGGTATGGGTGAAATAAAATCAAGGAGATAGCATCAATTATACCTTTCTGAAATATCAATTTCATCCCAGATGCCAGATTTAATCACTTGAGCCATGCCCTCTACCTAACTTGGCTTCCTTTTGCTAGTTCAAATTTTCAAGGAGGATAAGCTACAATGTCAACCTACATGGCAGCAAACAAAAAGAATTATGAGTATCGTATAGTAATTGAAACAATTGGAAATAAACATTTCCAATACAATTTACTCATAACTTCAAGCACTTTTTGACATCTCATTATTTTAAAAAAAGGGGAAATGCCGCACAACCTCCCCACATCTCTCATACCCGCAACCCATTATGAACCCCCGACGCCCAACTCATCAACCCCACCTATCCACTTTTGCGCACAAAACCCCCAAATCCTAATTGCTCATTCTCATTTTCCTCTTCTATGTGTCACAACAACCATACAACACCTCAAACTGAAACCCTCTTCATTCTCTCCTCCTCGCACCAAATAAAACCCAGCCCTCTCCGCTCTAACCCTCTATCGATCATCGAAGTCTCCTCTTTGCAATCTACTTTTCTCCATCTCTTCACACAATCCTCTCTCCACTCTCTTGCTCCCTGTCTCACATCGCACCCACCACCCAACCACCCACCCTAAGGCATGCTCCATCTCCCTCTAGACACTACTCCCTGCAACTGCAACACCAAGTAATCAACACCCCCAGATTGCCAACTAACACCTCAAGTCTCGTCACACTTGCCTTTTTTCCCTATCTCTTTTTTCCCTATCTCGCCAACCACACTCACTCTCTCATCTCCTCAACAAAGAACTACCATCAAACCATCCTTGTTGACCTCAATACTAGTGTCGGGGTCAGGTCAACCGTGCGCGGCGAATTTCGAAAGCAAAAGAGCGAGCTGTCGCATGTAACTCACTCGACACACGAAAACCAAAAACTAAAATTGCTGAGATAGACTCCATTCGCGAAAAGGACAGCCCATTGAGTCTGGAGCCAACAGAAACAGCTAAGATCGACACGTATATTAATTAGGGTCGCTGATTGGCAAAAATTAAATTTTACACATGCGAGTCGAGGCGAAATTGACGCACATGAACGACGATGACAATCTAACCGCGATGTCAAAGCACACAATAAATAAATAAATAACCTACATCATTTTTTTAGAATAATTACCAATATTATTTTAAAAAATGAGAAAATGTTTAAATTAAAAAATCCATAAATACCCCCCTACTCCTCACATAACACTCCCTCATACTCACTCCATCCGACCCCCTCACGCACGAACCCAACCCCCCCCCCCCCCCCCCCCCCTTCCCTTCGACTCTCCCTATCTCTCACACAAATTTGAAAGAACTGCCCCCAAATCTCAAAATTAATTATTTGGGGCTCAAGTTAAAATAAAATTTTAAAATCTATTGCTCTTTAAAATTCAAGAAATTTAAAATGAAATAAATCACCTAAACACTTAAAGCAAAAAATCTAAACACCACTGTAACAATTTGTTTAGGTGGATAAATTTAAAAATCACTTTAGCTCACAAAGATTGAATGTTCAATCAAAAATATCACTAGAATTTATTCTCAAACCATCTATTGCTAGTAAAAATGTGACATGTGTCCTCTAACATGTGGTTTCACTACCAAATGGCACCATAGGTAAACGACTATGACCGGTGCCCTCTGGCAGGGTGGTTTTGCCAACAAATGGTACCACTAAATTATAGTCACTGCCAAAGCTAATATGTTCCACAATGGCTTTAAACTCTTGAGTAATGAATTAATAGAGAATAATCAATAAGGTACAAAGCCCTTTCTCAGCTAAGGTGCACTCAAATCTATACCCTTAGACAAACATTCACTGCAACTCTACAAGGTATCCTTGGACGAAGCAACTCATGGTTGTCGACAAGGATCCTTCGGTTAGGTTGGGTTGACTACCTCCTCTGACTAAGTAGACTAGGGACCATGATAGTCTGGGATGACAAAAATATTGGATATTGATCGGAATCATCATCAGTTCCCCCACAATCCACTTTAAGTGCATGGCGATAAATTTTCGATTTTCAATATCTAACTCTACTGCTACTATATAATAGATATTATGTATATGTTCAACGACTAACCTTAATCGAAAGTTCTCTCTCGTTATTGGGATGGATAATTAACTATAGGGGCTTGTGCCTATAGGAAACCATAACTCGGGTCATAAAGTTCTTGCAAAATAAGGGCGAAATCTCTAGGTAGTGTCTTATCTAAAACTAATCTGTCTTCTGAAAATTTATCCCAAATATGTCCCCTTAGACAAACATTCACCCCAAGTCTACAAGGTATCCTTGGACGAAACAATTCATGGTTGTCGACAATGATCCTTCAGTCAGTTTGGGTTGACTACCTCCTCTAACTAAGTAGACTAGGGACCATGATAGCTCAGGATGACGGAACCATGGGATCTTGATCGAATTCATCATCAGTTCCCCCACCATCCGCTTTAAGTGCGCGGTTAGGGCTGCAAGTGAACCAAACGTTCGGCGAGCTACTCGTTGTTCGGTTCGATTAAAGCTTGTTTGCGATCGTTTAGTTAACTAAACAAACAAACTTGAACAATATTTTAAATACTCGATTCTTAAATAAACAAACTTGAACACTAATGCGTTCTGTTCATTTATGTTCGCGAACAACATCATTTGAAGTTCGTGAACAAGCTCGACATTAAGCTCGATAAGAAGCTCGATTCATGTTCGATTTTGAGCTCGTGAATAAGCTCAATAAAAATAATTAATATTTGATTATAGAATTAATAAATATAAATAATCATTACCTTTGTTACATAGACAATTGCTTTTATTATAAATGTGTTTGTTCATAGATATGTTCATGAACGTGTTTGTTTGATAGTTAAAAAAATTCTTTAAATATGTTCGCGAACAAGCTCGATAAACACTAAACGAACGAACATGAACTGAACATGAACCAAACATGAACACTCCTTAATTTAAATGAACCAAACATGAACACAAACGCTAAAGCTCGAACAAACATGAACCAAACTTGAACAAGCTGATATTAAATGAACACAAACATGAACACTCACATACTCGGCTCGGCTCGGTTCGTTTGCAGCCCTATGCGCGGTGATACATTTTTTATTTTCAATATCTAACTTTATTGCTACTATATACTGGATACTACGTATATATTCAACAATTAGCCTTAATCGAAAGTTATCTCTCGTTATCGAGAGGGGTAATTAACTATAAGGGCTTGTGTCTATAGGAAACCAGAACTCAAGTCATGAAGTTCTTGCAAAATAAGGGTGAAATCTCTGGGTAGTGTCTTATCTAAAACCCAATCTGTCTTCTGAAAACTTACCCCAAAACCAAAACTCGTTAAAACTCTTATTGCCAACACAAAAAGGAAGGGTCGCGTAGACGCCAGGGTGCAAATTTTCAAAGCCCACATTCCTCAACACATCACTCTCCCTCTATCTCTCATGCTAGCCACTTAAACTCCTAAGCATGGCATGATATTCGCCGCCAACGAGCTCTCGACGACCAAACCCCAACTTCTTGACATCAATGATTAATTTCAATTTTCTTCTATCACCAACTCCATCCAACGATGTTATGACCCTCCAACCCCATCGTCTCCAATGACGCCCTCACTAACAACCTCTTCTATTTGTGTCTGCTCTGGCAGTAGCTCCTTCAATCCTGTCGTTGAAAACATCTCACCGCCTCCATTTCTCTCACTCACTTTCCAACCACCTCAAGTTGCCAATAACTACCGCCTTCATCAAACTCATCAACTCTCTCTATGCGTGTGTGTGTGTGTGCATATACCTAAATCACTAGATGATGAGGGCCTGCCCGCCCCGACTATATCATATTATAACAATAGTATGAGTAGTTTTTTAGAACTGTCTGCTTATAACATTACTATTAAATAGACTATTGTAGGCCATTTTGCTCAATTAGCTTGTGCCTAATGAGCGATTGATTAAAGAAACTTTCATGGTGGTCAATGTATCCATAAATGATTATTTCATGAATAAAGGTGAAATTGGAGAAGAAGCTTATGTCAAAAAGTATTTCATGTTTAACCATCATGAATAGCCATAAGGAGTTAAACTTATTCTTCATTCTACTGAGACTCAACAAAGAGAATGAAAAATGTTGTTCGTAACGTTGAGACAAATAGTTGTATAAAGGCTATTGATGATGATCCTTATTCCTTTTTATTTTGAAGAACTTTAAAATAAAATTTCAATTATAGAATACCCAAAAGATTCACTATCATGAATTTAAACTAGGTGGATTTAGATATATTGAAACTATGGTAATTATTTTATCAAAAAAAAAAAAACTAGCGTTGGAATGATGCACCTTGAATGAAAGCCTTCAATCAGACCTTTCTAATCTTATACACACTAGGATTATATTATTGAGAATCAATGGTTTATGATTTTGATGATAGCAAACATTCCTTATTTCTCTGCAATTGCCTTTTGTGCTAATGTTTCAGGTCCACGCGATCAGACTGCAATTTGGAACCAGCTCAAGATTGGGTAGACTAGGTCTGTGCCAGTTTGTAATCTTTTTCCTTTCTTGAGCCTGTTGTATTTGGTGTGGCTATAACTTAGTAGAAATTCTCTTGCTCCCTATATGATTTCTGTTTTTGGTAACATCGTCCGGGACGATATTAATATCGACCTGGACGATCTGTCCAAAATCAGAAACCCTAATTAGGGCATCCTCATTAAGGCAGTCGTCAACAGATCGGCCTGGACGATACTTGTATCGGCCAGGACGATAATCTCAATTCAGAAAGAATCAGCCGCCATAATCAGTTTAGGAATTCTTTGTTTTAGGAAATCGGCCAGGACGATATTATTATCGTCCAGGACGATCTAACTCAATCATGCCTAAATTGATCTGGTATCTTTGGAAAGCATTAATGGTTGATTGATACGATCACATCGTCCGGGACGATCGAATGATCGGCCAAGACGATGGCCTGGACGATCTACATCGGACAGCTTGTATTCAGGGCTATGATCAGGATAATTGAAATCGATTTTAAACTAATCGGCCAGGACGATCGTGAGATCGGCCTGGACGATGTAACCAATTTTCTTCTGATTGTCTCAAATCGTCCCGGGCTAATGAGCTTAATTTGTACTGATCGGCCAGGACGATATGCCTATCGTCCTGGACGATAATGTCGGCAACTTACATTAATGAGCTCGTTTTGAGAGCTTCTATTTAAGCTTTGGCATGGCACTTTGTAAGTGTCTTTGACAGCCATTGTAGCTTCGTTCTTGTGGGAGAGACTTGAAGAGAGAGCTTGAAAGGGAGAGAGGAAAGGGTGGAGTTTGAGAGAGGGAGAAGATCCTGTGAGGGGGGACTTAAGGGAGTGTGGAAGGGGTTCCACACGGTTGCTCCGGCGAACTCGCACCTTAGTATCATCGGATTCAAGGCTTGTCTTGAGGTAAGTTCACCAAAGAAGAAGTCTCTTTGGTGTCAAAAGACCCGGCAACTCCGTCGCACCGGGAGAGGTGGAAGTGATTTTGTAAGGGCTTCTCCGCCTAGCTGTGGGGGCTAAAGGAGAGACACTTGTGTTAGTGCAATACTTGGGGGTGCCTCCAAGGAGTGGACGTAGGTCAAGGTTTGACCGAACCACTATAAATCCGATGTGTTCTTTCTTTATTACTTCCGCAATTTAATTTCCGCACTTTGTTTTTCATTGTGGTGAATCTAGATTTCGTTGCTACCGATTCACTTCTCTTTTAATTAGCTTTGGGACTAAGTTCATAGGGCTTAACATCCTAACGAACTTTCAAGTGGTATCAGAGCACTTTCTAGTGTCATCTGAGCACTTTCAAGTGGTATCAGAGCAAGTTTTCATAAAATAAGTTTTTAAAAGCTTTTGATTTTTTGATCCATGGCTAATGTTTCTAATCGTATTGTTGCGGAAGGTTATTCAATCACCAGACCACCATTGTTTGAAAATATTACATTTGATTTTTGGAAAATTCGCATGTCTACTTTTTTGCAATCGATTGATTTTCGTATGTGGCATATGATTTTAACTGGTTATTCATCACCATCATGTATTGTTGATGGAATTAAAACTGATATTCTTTATTACTTCCGCAATTTAATTTCCGCACTTTGTTTTTCATTGTGGTGAATCTAGATTTCGTTGCTACCGATTCACTTCTCTTTTAATTAGCTTTGGGACTAAGTTCATAGGGCTTAACATCCTAACGAACTTTCAAGTGGTATCAGAGCACTTTCTAGTGTCATCTGAGCACTTTCAAGTGGTATCAGAGCAAGTTTTCATAAAATAAGTTTTTAAAAGCTTTTGATTTTTTGATCCATGGCTAATGTTTCTAATCGTATTGTTGCGGAAGGTTATTCAATCACCAGACCACCATTGTTTGAAAATATTACATTTGATTTTTGGAAAATTCGCATGTCTACTTTTTTGCAATCGATTGATTTTCGTATGTGGCATATGATTTTAACTGGTTATTCATCACCATCATGTATTGTTGATGGAATTAAAACTGATATTCCTTTTAATCAATGGAATAGGGATGAACGAATGGATGCTCAATTAAATGCAAAGTGTTTAAATTGTTTTTTTTGTGCTTTAAATTCTGATGATTTTATGTTAATATCCACGTGCACTACCGGTAAGAAAGTTTGGGATAAATTGCACACCATATACGAAGGCACTAGTGAAATCAAGCAATCAAAGTTGAATTTTTAATGCATGATTTTGAAATGTTTTCTATGAAACCTTTTGAAACGATTTTAGACATGTATACAAGGTTTATTCAAATTGTAAACTCATTGCATGATTTAGGAAAAGATTTTTCAAATTTTGAAAAAGTTAACAAAATTCTTCGATGTCTACTGGATAAATTTGATTCTAAAATTATTGTTATTTGTGAGTCTAAAGATTTGAATATATATTCTATTGATAATTTGATTGGCTCACTCATTACCTACGAGCAAGGTTTGGGTCAAAGACTTTTGGATGCAGGCGAAACGATTGTTCTAAAAGCTGAAGATATGGAAAGAGGAAGCTTGGTTGGTGACGATAGAAAGGGCTTGTCAAGCAAATCACAAAGCTCACCAAAACAAAAGTGGAAAAAAGGTAAAATTGGTAATTAAGAATGTTAATATTTTCTCTGATGTTATTTGTTTTAGATGCAGGAAACCTGAACATATGAAAAATGAGTGCCCTAATTAAGAATTCTCCCTGCAAAAGAAAAGGGTAAGGCGAAGTTAAATTTAAACTGGGGAAATAATGAAAAACAAAAAATATCATGGGCAGATCTGGTTTCTGAAGCATCAGACCAAGAAAGAGATAATGGATAAAAGCCTTATTTGAGTTTTTTTTTTCTTTGTTATTTTTTTATTTTGTTTTTATTTTATTTTATTTTTATTGTTTATTAGATTTTTTAATTTTACTTATTTTGTTTCGTATTTTTTTTTATCAACACACACATTCACTTTTCTAGAAATGAAAAATTTACTTCCTAATTTTTCTTGAAATCTTTAGTAAGTTGTGATTGACTTCTCTAAAAATAATCAAAGGAAGGAAACTCATGTTTTTTACTTTCAATCTCTGTTTCCTAAAAGAGATTTTTCTACTTTTGATTTAAAATCTTTTTATCTTTTAAATTGGTTTTTGAAACTAAATTTTTTTTCTCCCTATATTTTATTTATCGCATAGGAATCTTTTGCAAGTTGTTGAATCTAATTCAAAATTTTCTTAATCAATAAATTCGCTTTATCAATAGTATGGGTTTACTTTTTGTATTTAAGATTTCTGAAAGGTAGCATAATCAAAAAAATTGGCCAATGATGCCAAAAATAAAAGATGCACAAAGCGCCAAATTGAAAAATATAGAATACACAAAGTGTATCAAAAGATGCGCAGTGCGCCAACCAATTGTCAAGAGGCATAAAATGAGCCCACTAAATTTTAATGCTTATCATTCTTATACTTCTTAAAGCTTAACAAAACCCTTGATTTTTCGATGCTTGAGTTTGAAAATCTTGATTCATGATTTAACAAAATGTGCATTAATCTTCTATTAGATATATTTTATGAAATGAGTTTTGAAAAATTTCTGTTTCTTTCTCTAATTTATTCCTTGATTTAGATATTGAATTAAAAAGTTTTTGAGCCTTTTTAAAGAACTTGAGTTTGGATTATCAATTCTTGATTTTCTAACCTTTACTGGGCTATGTGTTGTCAATCTGATTCTACTAAGTTTTTTTGATTAAAACCCAGAGATAACTTTCTCATTTTAAGAACATTTGTTTCTTCACTTGATCAAGAAATGTTTTTGTTCGTTTTGTTTTTTGTTTGTGCCTCCTCTCTTTTTGATAATGTCAAAGGGGGAGAACATTGTATCTTTTTTTCTTTTCAAAAATTTTAAAACAACAAAAATATTTTTATCTCCCCTATTTTTTAAGATTTATTCTAGTGAGGCGGAGATTAGGAGAAAATTGCTCTTTTTGAAAATTCAAATTGAATTGTTCGTCATCATCAAAAAGGGAGAGATTGTTGCGGATCAATGGTTTATGATTTTTATGATAGCAAACATTCTTTATTTCTCTGCAATTGCCTTTTGTGCTAATATTTCAGGTCCACACGATCAGACTGCAATTTGAAACCAGCTCAAGATTGGGTAGACTAGGTCTGTGTCAGTTTGTAATCTTTTTCCTTTCTTGAGCCTGTTGTATTTGGTGTGGCTATAACTTGGTAGAAATTCTCTTGCTCCCTATATGATTTCTGTTTTTTGTAACATTGTCTGGGACAATATTAATATCGGCCTGGACGATCTGTCCAAAATCAGAAACCCTAATTAGGGCATCCTCATTAAGGCAGCCGTCAACAGATCGGTATGGACGATACTTGTATCGGCCAGGACGATAATCTCAATTCAGAAAGAATCAGCCGCCATAATCAGTTTAGGAATTCTTTGTTTTAGGAAATCGGCCAGGACGATATTATTATCGTCCAGGACGATCTAACTCAATCATGCCTAAATTGATCTGGTATCTTTGGAAAGCATTAATGGTTGATTGATACGATCACATCGTCCGGGACGATCGAATGATCGGCCAGGACGATGGCCTGGACGATCTACATCGGACAGCTTGTATTCAGGGTTATGATCAGGATGATTGAAATCGGTTTTAAACTAATCGGCCAGGACGATCGTGAGATCGGCCTGGACGATGTAACCAATTTTCTTCTGATCGTCTCAAATCGTCCCGGGCTAATGAGCTTAATTTGTACTGATCGGCCAGGACGATATGCCTATCGTCCTGGACGATAATGTCGGCAACTTGCATTAATGAGCTCGTTTTGAGAGCTTCTATTTAAGCTTTAACATGGCACTTTGTAAGTGTCTTTGGCAGCCATTGTAGCTTCGTTCCTGTGGGGGAGACTTGAAGAGAGAGCTTGAAAGGGAGAGAGGAAAGGGTGGAGTTTGAGAGAGTGAGAAGATCCTGTGAGGGGGGACTCAAGGGAGTGTGGAGGGGGTTCCACACGGTTGCTCCGACGAACTCGCACCTTAGTACCATCGGATTCAAGCCTTGTCTTGAGGTAAGTTCACCAAATAAGAAGTCTCTTTGGTGTCAAAGGACCCGGCAACTCCGCCGCACCGGGAGAGGTGGAAGTGATTTTGTAAGGGTTTCTCCGCCTAGCTGTGGGGGCTAAAGAAGAGACACTTGTGTTAGTGCAATACTTGGGGGGTGCTTCCAAGGAGTGGACGTAGGTCAAGGTTTGACCGAACCACTATAAATCCGGTGTGTTCTTTTCTTATTATCGCTTCCGTATTTATTTTTCTTCCGCACTTTTTGTGGTGATTTTGGTTTAGGTTTTTGTCTTTGTTTAAAATATTCTTCTTTTCCAAATCATCTCTCTCTTTATTAGCCTTGGGCCAGTTCATATAAGGCCTAACATCCCTAGCAAACTTTCATATATTGGGTTTAATATGCACGATAGTATTTTTATCGATATGCATCAATCTTGATTTTACCTAAAAACCACACCACGAAGTTACCATATGGATAGGATCAAAGCTAAACTCCTAAATATTTGTGCTTCTCATCACACCAACTAGCTTCGTTTCTTTTATTTTTCAACTTACTGAGTAAAATATATTGAAGATAAGTTCTAAGCTATTTGAGCTTAACTCCATCCTCATAATGATATAAGCACAATGGTCTTCAATTATCTCTTAATACTATTTCTCAATGTTTCTTAAGAAAAAGCAAAAAATTGATATATGATATCAAAATAATTCTACATAGACAATGCTAAAAAACACCTTGGATAAGTGCACCAGTTTTGCACATGTCTAATATGAAACGCTCTATTATTATGGAGTATAGATGCATCATAGACTTTCGTGTTTATTTACTTACTCTAAGTTATTCTTTGTGCTTAACTATGATTATGAGTAAACACGAAAAGAATTCTGATAGAAGCTTCTCCTCTGACACCACGTCCAGTCATTAAACAATCCTTCATAGCCACATCGATAGTCATGAGAACTTCTCCTCCTATCCACTGTTCATTATGCACAAGCTAAACGGGAAAACTATCTCCAATATGCTCAATTATCTCACCATTACGGCCATTCCTTCTCAAAAATAATAAATAAATAAATAAATACAAAGTTTAATTCAAGAAAACTTGACATTAACATGATTATATATCAGCTCAATAGCACTATGGAAAACAAATTGACCAAAATTTTATGTTCTCTAACACTGATACCTGGGATGCAACAAAAGAAAATTTTTCAAAAATAAAAATAATGTCAAGTTGCTCGAAATCAAATATTCTCTTCACGATTTCGAACAAGATTATCTCTACTTTATTAAATATTACAAATACTCTTAACATGTATTAGCAACAATTGAATGTCTTCGAAAAACAATATTTGGAGTGCTCAAAAGAGAAAACCAAGTATCAAAAAATAGTTAAGAAGAATGGGATAGCCAAATTCCTTCATTATCTAAATAAAAATTGTGATGAAGTTCGAGGAAGGATATTTTAGAACAAACGGTTTGAGAGCGCGCAGTAAATCCGAATAGATTGTAAATCCCGGATTTGTACGGCGTAAATCCGGGATTTACTAAATCCCGTCGTTCGGCAGAAAGGGATTTACGAGCTACGGGATTTACGGGTTTGCGAGCGAATGCTTCTCGCGCGGCGGCCTTATTGTGGAGAAAGATGGTTACCTTCGCAGCGAATGAGCTCCCGTTGTGACTTCCAATCCGACGTCGTGGAGCGAGGCGAAGAAGCAACGAAGAAATGGCCGTGAGGAGAAGAAACGAAACGCTACTTCACGCGAAGCGAAGCAGCAACGAAAAAAATGGCCGCGGGAAGAAGCGCAGCAACGAATGGAGAAGTTGAAAAGCAAACCCTAGATGGCTATCATGTAAATAATAAATTAATTTAATTTAGTTTAATTAATATAATATAAACATTCATAATAAAATATATAATTAATGACATAATTTAAAAAACTATACTTTTAAAAATATTTAAATAAGTGCTTAAATAATTAGCATTATAATTAATAATCAAATAATTAGTTAGGTAAATAATAATTAAATAATTAAGTTGAAATAATTAAATAATTAATATTATAATTAACAATTATGTTAAATAATAATTAATTAGAAGTAATTATTACTTAAATATTTAATTATATAATTAATAGTATGCTTAGTAATTAAAACTTATTTAAGAAAGACCTAAATAATTATTTAAATCAATTAATCATTAAACTAGCTTCTAATTTTTTAATTTATAATTAAAATTTATTGATATTTATTAAAATTAAATTTAATAAGTAATAATTATTTCAAATGCAAATTAATTTTAAAATTTAAATTTTTAATAAACTAATATCATTAAATCTTGAAATAATGTTAACAAACAATTCTACAAGATTTAATTGTTCTCTTGCCAAACAGTTTTCAATATTTAACACACTTAGGATTTACTAACATCGAATTTATAGTATTTACTAAATCGTACTTGTTACCAAACAACCCTATATAGAATGTTAAGGGGTTCTTTGATTTCAAATTTGAAGTAGGTGCCATATAGGAAAAATGGACATCTTAAATCTTAGTTTGAATTAAATTCTTGGTTTCTCCTTTCTGTTCAAATCCTATATTTACTAAATCATGCGGTTCGACGGATTCAAGTTGATTTATGTGATTTGACAAAAGAAGCATGTGGAAGAAGAGAAATACGATTATTATTGTAGGGAACGAGCTCCCATTGTCATCGAATGAGGCAAAGAATGTTGTCAAAGGAGGCCAAAAACGTCCTCAAAGGAGGCACGGAGTGTGACGCCCCAATATCTAACTTGGAAGAATTATTCAGTCAATCCTTTAAGTCAATCTTCTACCAGAGCTATCTATAGTCATCAATCAGTGACAACAGTCTAACAAAAATTTATTAAGTTAAAAACATCAAGTAATATTTCTATTTATTCTCAAAAGTTCATTTACAATACTCAGGATCTACACATTAATCATATGTAATCTATTCTGTTCTGAGTACAAAAAGAATCACTATAACAAAATGACAAAAACTTAAAGATTCTTGATCAACCTCAATCTCTTGCTCCCTTCCCCTAACCTGAAAATATATTAACCAAATATAATGAGCTTCAAAAGCCCAGCAGGTCACCTAATACCTACAACTGAAATCAAAGCACGGTATAGAAGCAATATGCATGTCAATCAGTCAAATCATAGCAGTCAGTTACACATGATCATTGAGTCGATGCATAAACAGTAATCAGTACAATAACAGAAATCAATACAGGAACGTGTGAAGCCATCACTATCAGTGGAAGAATCAATAAACGGTATAAAAGTTCGTAAAGCTTAATGAATCAATATGTGCGTCCAATCTCTACAATAGTAGTCGTATCAATAACACAAGTCAATTTAGTTGACAAATCTTCATATCTAAAATCTCAGTCAAATCATTAAAAAAATTTCGTATATGTAATATCAATCGTATAAAGAGAATTCATCGGTTCACTAATATTAGTGTGTATAAAACGTCAAATCAATAATGTCATTCGTGACTGTTGAAATCAAATCAATGAAATAAAATCATAATATCATTTAAAACAGTTGGAATCAATCAATGCCGTAGAATCGTATCAAAAGTACATTTGCAATTCAGTTATCCAATATCACCTGCTTAGTGAATCACATGCAATCCAATAATCTATATCACATGTTCAATGAATCACATGTCACTTATTCAGTATATCACGTGCATAACGTCAGTACAATGAATTAGTAGTAGCAGTGCCTGTATCAGTATCAGTAACAATCCAGTGACATGAACATTAATGTTAGGATAGTAAAATCATGCAGAAACAGTAAATCGGTACAATAGCAGTAACAATTTTGCTAAACATCCAATTCAGTACAATAGTCATACAGAACAAGTAGAAGCACTGCTATTAAGGTGTTTTCAGTCTTGTATCATATAACTTGTATCTTATCCGTTGGCTCAGTAAACATAGTCGTCACTCTTTGCCCGTCAGCACAGTAATCATCTCCTTATAACTTCCTTCAGTAATCACGTTATTAGTAGAAGATAATACCAAACTGTATTTAAAGGAAAGCCTGTCGGCCCACCATCCTGTACAGGTCAATCAGTCTTCAACCAACGGTTCAACCAGTCCTTACTTGTCTTTCACACACACAGTAATATAGCAATAATTTCAATCATATAACCACATTCATCATTATCTTATCAACACATTGCAATCAATAAATATGATTTAGCTCAATTTAGAAAATCCCTTAAAATATCGTATAGTAGACAGAAGTCGTTGTAAAATGCACAGTTTCAGAAAATTACTAAATTACTAGAAATCGTGTAAAACAACGTTTCAAAACATTACTTATAGTGAATCAATATTTTTCAACATCATGATAATTTTCTATTCGATAAAAACACATCAAAATTCAAAATACTTGGTGAAAATCTTTCAGAAAATACTCAAAACATGTAAAATCATCATTTTTATATCATACCAAAAGTTACGCGGTAAAAGTTCGTCAATACAAAGATATGCAAGAATTTTGGTAACGGAAACACAAAACTGAGCAGAAAAATACCAAAACATGAAATATTCAAAATCAGAAATAGAATTCAGATTCCTTACTTCGAGACAAACAAATCTTTCAACAGCGATGACGGACAAAAAGCGCTCTGCGGCCTACGAAACCAAGCATCTTCTTCTCTTTTCCTACTCTTTCTCTCTCATGCTTTCTCACTCTTCAAAATCTCTCAAAATATCTCAAAGTCAGATATTTATCAAGCAAGATCGTACTGGACAATTCCTATTCGTCTGGGACGATTTCTCCTATGGACAAAATTCGTTCAAACAAATTTGTTATCATACATGGACGATTTGCTCTCTCGACAAATTTCGTCCCGACGAACCTAAATTCGTCCTGGGACGAACCTCTCTTCCCCCAGGTTTTGAACTGATCGTCCCGGACGATCTTAACTTCGTCCGGACGAACCTGGAAGGAAAACCGGGTTTCACATGGAGACGACTGGTTCGAAACTCTACCTTACATGACAATCAAGCATTGTTAAAATGAAGTATAAGTGGAAAAGTAAATAGTAGACAGACCAAACAAGAAAAATATTAATTATCATAAAATTAATTAAATACTAGGGATGTTTGGTTTGAAATAAAAGGATTTAAAGTATTCAAAATATAGGGGGTATCAAAATATTATTGTTTGGTTCAAAGTAAATTAAATTTAGTGTAAAGTTTTGATGCATTTGAAATTCAACATCTATTTCATATTTTTGTATTTAAAAATTTCTCTGATTTGATCGATTTTCAAATATACTTGAACATCATTGCTTTGTTGCAGGCCACCGTCACCTATGGCCGCCACCGCTAGGCGCCATGGTTAATCACCACCGCTAGGCTCCATGCCGGCCACCACAATTGATCACATTCTCATTGTACTTTATACTACATTCATTTTACTTCAAATCAAATAATAATAATAATAATTCATGCATTTATTTTGCATTCATCCAAATAACTCTAAAATATTTCAAATACACTGCATTACTTTTTATGCCAACCAAACAACTCTTAAATAATAATTGAATAGTTAATTAAATAATTATCAATTTAATTAGTTAGTAATAGGATACTTAAATAATTAATTAGATAATTAATAATTTACTTAGTTAAATCAATTTTTTTTTTGTGAAATAGCCTCTAAATCCCATGTATCCCCCATTTTATCTTAAATGTAGGGATTCATATGATTTAACTTAAATCCACAACCCAAGAAATTTTCTTCTTCTTCACATGCCAGTGGTCACATTAATTCCTTTTCCAATTTGTCTCCGGTCGGGACTCTCTCACTCTGCCATCGACAATTTTAATGAATTGGGCATAATTAGGAGAAGGGTATGGACCTCTGAAAGAGCACCGCGCGAACGGGTCGATTGGAAGTGACAGATTGGATCGTGCATACGATTAACCATTGGGGATAGAGGCTTTCACCAACACACCTCGATGGGTAGCAATATACACGGCATAATCACGGGTTTCCCCCACCCGATGAAAGAGCTCGAATGGGGTTTAGTAGATGTGGGACCAAGTTTCCCACGGGCGCAAGCCCCCGTGGTTAATTACATCCCAGGCCAGAGCCTGAGAAAAATCTCGATTAAGGATCATACATTATCCTCTCATAAAGTGGGATCGGCACAAGGGTATAGACTAGGAAATCCTACTCAAAGGAAAGAAAGGTTCAAATGGTTGGATCAACATGCGTGACTCATACCAGCACTCGGAGGCTCTAGGGTACTAAATGGAAACTAGAGAAAGAAACATCAGGCAATCAATCACATGCTTGAGGGAAGGATGGAGGTGGCGTCATCCTGTGGCGCAGATAAGTAGGATTTAGGGTCCCTAAAAAGAAGGGATCTACCTACTATTTAAGGCATACTACGAGACCGAATGTAGTAGCCTCGAATCCTAAATCTAGGTTGGGTTTAGTGCTCTACGAAACACTAAGACCCGTGTCCTAGCTAATGCAGTGCAAAACCTGGACTTACCCCGGCTTGGATTGGGGGAGCCAGCTAACCACCTAATCGCTTCAAAACCATGCTATCATGTCATTTATGAAAGATGGGCGAGAGGTACGGTTTATTGGAAAGAGGACCGACATCTAGAGAATTTCCTAAGTGGTCATGGACTTATGTTGGGTGAATGCTCCTAATTAATGCAATTAAATTTTAATTAAATTGATTTCTTATGCAATGCATGCTAGTTAAAATGTCAGCTCATGAATGCTATAGAAGTTTAAAAACAGGCTTATAAAAAATAAATTTTTAGAAAAGACTGACTCTCCCTAGGTCCGGCACTTCATCCTCATAGGCCAGATTATCCGGACTCTACCCGCAGGCAGGGAGATGTCTTATAACAAGGAAAAGAGGAAATGCAATAATATGCATGCGACCCCGGACGATTCCGGCAATTCCCTAGGTTCATTAAGTTTCTATGTTATTTAAAACTTAAATTTTTGGAGATTAATTACGAGTAGAAGAATTTTATAGTCCTTAATGAGCCTAACGAAATCCAGGCGAAAACAAAAGCGGCATGCAATAAAAGAAACCTAAGAAAAGCAGGTATTTCTACTGCGCAATCAGGTAAACACATCAATATAAATCAAACTAATCAAGTAAATGTCCATAGGCCAACTGCCCTTTAATTACAACCCAGGATATGCAGAAAAGTAAAGTGGCTGGGCACCACTGCCAACAACCCGGATTTCTAAGCCTATGACAGACGCCAACAACTTTGAGTGGGATATTGGGTCTTCAATCTTCAGTCTTCTGGGTATCTTCTCCTTGGACTTCTTGGATCTCTCCTCTTTGGATTCCTTGGATCTCTCCTCCTTGGACTCCTTGGATCCGTCGTGGCTTGAATATCCAAACGAAGAGACAATTCTCCCCAACAGGGGTGTATTGCCTTTTCTCTTTGAATATTTGAAGCCATCCAGCTCGATTTTCCAAATGGAAAAAGACTCTCCTCTTAGGGATGCCTTCTTCTTTTAGAATCCGAACTGGATAAGAATATCCCAACTCATAGTTGTTTTCACAACTCTTAACAATTATTACAAATAAATTACATGAATTGAAAGCAGTAAACCTAAGAATCCCTACAAGGTTATCCTAATAAAAATCATCCCAAGCAGTTTATATGGAAATGAAAATACTAACACCATTGACCCTGTGCCAAGCCATGCTCTTAATTATGAGGGCTAAGCAGCTCCATCTGTGCAGTTATAATTATTAATTTAGCCCTCATTTTATTTAGGGGGAGCTGAGCAAGCACCTGCATAAGACAATATTAGAAATCATAGCAATGCCCCCCCTTTTATCAGCTTGAGCATGGCCACCTGCACGAAAGAATAGTATATATTTGGCGCTCCTAACCTATGGGTAAGTCTAACGCTCACATCCAGAGTGCAGAAAAAGTAAGCAAACACAACAACCAATTTTCAAACAGCATGCAGTGAAAACCACAGAAAGCTCCGGCACACAGCAAAAAAGTAAAACCCAGCGGCCTATCCTAGGTCTAGAAGTGGTGCCCTAGCAAACCATTCTATGTGTGTGTAAGGCTTGTGTAGTTTGGATAGGTCTTAGGCAGGGTAGTTAATTGAAATTATCTGGAGTTCACGTATGTTGGGGGGTCTAAAAAGGATATTTTAATTAAAATTCAAATATTAGTGAATTCAATTCATTTTTAATTATTTCAATTTGTTGATCAGTTTTAGGGTATTCATATTTGAAGTTTAAATTGTATTAGCCAATTTTAGAAAGTTCCGGGTCCTCCTAGGAACTAGGCTAAGGGTCCAAAAAGTCACTATGAAAAATAGTCTAATTCTGGGTCTCCTATCACCTTAGGAAAATATTAGACCTTAATACGAGTAGTTAGACAGGTAGTAGGCTGAAATCGGAGTTCTCTAGGGAAAGTTATGAATTTTCTAAGTTTCGGACCCTAAATGAACTACGGTTGACCAAAATATTGACTTTCTAATCTAGGTCAATTTCTGGAAACCTAAGATTTTTAATAAATACTAGACCCTAATAGGAGTCTAATGCAAGTGAGTTTACCTAATTTGGAATTTTCTACGATTAGTTATGAATTTTCTAAATCCAGGGTAATTAAGGGAATTTTCTAAATTTCCTAACAAATGACCTTTTTTACTGTTTTGCTCCAAAAAAGCTCCAAACTGATTGGAATCACCCCCAAAGGTCATGAATGACCAGAGAAAGCAATCCCAAGTGTTTGGGGAAAATTTGGGATTTTTAATAATTTTCAATAATTTATTAGGGGCAAAATGGTAATTTCTACCTATGATCAAATTAGGGATCAACCTAAAGTCAAACTAGGGAGTCCTATTTATCTAAGGTCAAGGATCAGATTCTGGTCAGTTTGAGGTATGGTGGGTAATTTTCTGATCTAATATGTATTTATTGTATTTTTTGGAAAGTCTCGGGGCCTTATTTAACCAGTTAATTAGGGTTGGTTAACTAAGGTGTCTAACAAGCCCTAAAAATTCCTAGAAAATTCTGGGAGGTTTATGATGTCACTAAATTTAAATGTTGAAGTTTTCATGTCGTTCTGGGATATATCATAGCTCCTATAAAACTTCTAAGTTCGCTAGACATGTCCTTAATTTTTGTCCTTAAGGTGTCACTACGTTGTAGGAGTTTAAAGTGATATTTACACTAACCCTCAGGATAATAAATGCAGGGGAATACATAAATAAAATAAACACGCCATGTCCTTAGATCTAGGAGAGCTTAAACTAAGTGGTGGTAGTGCGACCTACACATGCAATCTACGAAAGATAAAAAAATAAAGACACCTAAAGAAAGGATTAGTGAATGATTGGGACTCAATCATTCACTAACCCACTCCCCCATGATTGCTCTTCATTCATAGAACCTATGTCTAAAATTTCATTGAATAGCGGATCTCTCAAAATTAGGATTTAAAGTATATATAGTTTTAAAATACTTAAAAAAAAATACTTAAAATTAATTAGACTTTTAGGAAAATAGATAATTAAAAATAAATCGATTTATGATAAATAGATATATGGGAGACTCGCTTACCACTCAATCGAGGTTTCAAAATAGTTTAAAAAAAATAATTTTTAGTTTAAAAATAATTAATATAATAGTTAATTTAAATAATATTAAAATAACCAAATCGTAGGGTGAAACAGAAAACTGTCAAGACAGCCAAAATCAGAGGCTGGAAATGGTTCCAAAACACAAAGCTCGTCTTGCTGAAAAGAACGAGAGGTCGCACATCGAAATCCGACTTAAAACGACGAAGATATGGTTTTCCGAAGTTTAAACACAATAAAATAATATTTTTAAATAGTGTTGTTTTACTGTTTTGGACATATCAGAAAATCTAAACAGAATTTTCACCCAAAAGTGATTTCAAACTGTACAGAATTTCAGATACACCCAAAACAAGGTGCTGTGCACAAAAATCCGACTTAAAACAAGAAATCTACGCAATTTCAAACTTTAAAGAACATAATTAAATAGTTTTAAAATAATTGCAGACAGATCAAAAATAATTGAGCAAAACTAACTCTAAGGTGTGCAGAATTCAATTACGTTCAAAACAAGACGTTGTGCGTTAAAATCGGGCTTAACACGAAGAAGTTATGAATTTTGGAAGATTTAGATACAATAAATAGACTTTAAAGTAAAATAACGTTAAAAATAATTACTAAAAATAGTATAAAATAATATTTTTATAGTTATGAAACTTAAAGTAATCTAAAACACATAATAATAGCAATAGCTTAATTATTAATAATATTTTTAAGTAATTTAACTAATAAAAATAATTAGAATAATATTTAATTATTTAAAAAAAATACCTTTTTATATCTCAATAAATATTATAATAATAATAATAGTAAACAAATACAAAGCAGCGACGAAAATATATTAAAATAATATAGTCACTAGTATTATCATTAAAACAATGATATTATAATATAATAATAATAATTTAATTTAAAATAGTATTTTTTAAGTGGTATTTTTACTGTTTTTTAAAATAAATTAAAATCTATAGGTCATTTTTATTAAAAAAAAATTTATCATGTAGAGGGCGACGATACGAATCCAACGAGGTATTGCATGAAAAAATCGGACAAAAAATGAATTTTCTATGAATTTTTGAAGAAAATAAGGTTTTAAAATAGTTTAAAAACTGATTTTAATTAAATAAAACGACGGCGGGACACGTGGCAGAGCGGGAGTGGTTCCGCGGTTTTAGCGCAATCATTTCCAATGATTGCGCCGCCGCGCAATCATTGGAAATGATTGGCGCGACGCGGGATTCTGTGCCGGAATCTTAAACCACGTCGGACGGCACCCATGGCCGTCCGATCCGCGCGGTACCGAGCGGACGGCTACGATGCCGCCACGTGGCGCACCAGACCGCGGGCCCGCGGCTGAAGGCCCGCGGTCAGACCTGACCGCGCGAAACCGCGCGATCTGGACCGTTGATCGGCGGGATCAACGGTCTAGGACGTCCCTAGGGCTTGATCACGCCGAACCGAAACCCTAAACGATAGTTTTGAGATTTCTCTCGATTGGATGGATCAAACCCAACGAAATTTTAAACACAGCTTTCAGTAGTGAAGAGCATTCGTGGGGAATAATTTATTTCAATTAATATTCTCTAATGACGACGCTAATTAACCCTAAGTGTTCTAACTAGAGTTTGAGATATACCTCAATCCACACGGTGGATTCGGGAGATCTTAGTCTTGTTGGACTCGTGGACTCCCCAAGAACAAGTTCCTAGTTGACGTCAAGCTCCAATTCTTCCTCGATCGAACAGAAAACAACTTAGAAGGGAAATAGGGTCGGTCTCGTCGGAATCTCGCCGCCGGCGTAGGTTCACCGTCGGGAACTGGTCGAGGGAGGTGAGGGGAAGTCCAAGGAACTCTCACACGAAAGTTCTCGGGCTTTGGGAGGCTAGGGCTCAGGAATTTCGAAAAAGATCCCTAATTTTTCTCTAAAACTCCTATTTAAGCTCCTTAACTCTATGATTAACGGTTGGGATCCAATCTATGGCTAATTGGGAGGGAAAACAATTCAGAATAGCCGTGGTTTGAACTTTAAAACGAAGGGAATTGATTTAGAACAATAAATAGGGCTTAAATGATCCTTAATGGGCTTTAATAGGTTATTATGACCTATTAGTGGCTTGGTTTGACCAAGTCAACCTTGGACTTGGTCAAACCAGTCAAATAGGTCAAGGGGGATGAGGATCAAGCCATGGAACCCATTAAATTAATTTAAAATTCATTTTAGGCTTAAAGGGTCCAAATTGGTCAACCCTGGTTGACTTGGTCAACTGGGTTGACCCAGGGTCCAAGTAAGGGCCCAACAGGCTCGACTAGACTCAATGAACTCACTGGAGAGGGTCTTGGGGTTTGGCCTGGTCAATTTGACCAAGTCAACTCTCCAAGCCCAATTCTGGGCAAAATCGAGGTAAACAAAGGGTGAGGGCTCTAGATATTGAACTTTTATTACGTCCTCTGACCAGACGTAGATCTACGTTCGGTCAGATGATTGTTACTCGGTTTTTGCTCGGTATTGTTTGATAATAACGAGGAATACCGCTCTGTGAAAATCAATACCGAGTTTTTCTAGAAAAACTCGGTATTGCTCAGTATTTTGTCTCCACATAATGATATTTCTTCTTATTGTTGATATTTCTCGGTATTTGCTCCGTATTTCTCGTTTTGTGGTTGCGATCTTAGTGCCGGCCGAACGTAGCTCTACGTACGTTCACCGGACCAAATAAAAGTTCCTAGATATTAGGTTTGTTACATTCTCAAATTTTAATATTTTTAATTATTAAAATTAATGTTTATTAATTGAACAAAAAAGATGCATTTAGAGAATAAAGTTGTAATTTATGTCAACCATAGCATCTGAACAAAACTTTCAGAGAAGTGGATTTTTTATTTAAGAGTGGGTTGCATTAATGCATTGTTTTGAGCTCTTAAGAAAAAAGAAAAAAGAATAGAAAGATATATTTATAAGAATTGAGGGGAAATATTACATAGGTGTTTCTTAGTTAATAAGAAAAGTTTAATTATAAAAGTAGAATTAGTCTTTATTTATTTCATATTATTATTTTGAGAATGTTGACAAAAAGTTTAAATTTTTTATATTTCAAAAAGAATATGAAACTCTTAATAACTAAGAGTTATTTGGGATTATTTTTACCATTTTTTATTTTATTTTATTTGATTTATGTTTCATATGAAATAAAACATATGTTTCATATGAAATAAAACATAATTGATATTTCAAAAATATGTTATTTATTTATGTGTTGGTGGCGTCAGTGGCGAGTAAGACAATGATAGCGTTGAAATTGCATTTTGGAGTAATCAAAAGTAATAAAGAGAGTGCAAAACATACAACTATGTATGAGGTATCCTATCACTATCCTCCCTCAAAATAGCATAAATTTAAACAAAATTGTTCTATCATTAACATCATCTCAAACAAAACTGTTTAAAATAACAAACGCTGCATCAAAATCAGAGGCACTATTACTCAGCCTAGAAACATAACGAAAAAAATGCTTAAAGTTATTAAAAAGAAGAAAGATCCAGCTTTAACCAATCCTCGAGTAGTACAATTATAGTGATAATGAACTATGAGGTGACGATGATAACCAGTGATGATGGCTGATGATAGATATAACTGTTGATCGTAAAAGTGGTCAATAAGGACATGACAAAGATTTGCAACGATGAGCGTTAATTATGTTGTGATATAGCTCACCTTGATTTGTGGTTAGGGACTTTGGTTACTAATTAAGAGGTATTAAGTTCGAAGTTTTCATATATGAATTTGACTTAATTGATTAAAAAGTAAAAGGAAAAAATAATCATGATGTGATCGAAAATGATATAGTATTTAAATAACTTATTTATTTAAAATGAATATATAATAGTAAAAAATAAATAAATAAATTATGAGCAATTAAGTAGACTTTAAATTATTTTATTTTAATATATTAAACTGTTTTTTTTTTTTTTTTTTTTGAAATTTTGGGGCACAAAGCCCATATATTTCATTAAAGATAACTATTACAAGTAATGGTGAATACAAGTAAAGCAACCTTACATAAGCAAAAAAACAAAAACTTATGCAAGGAAAAGTAAAATCTTAACTATACCACCCAATACAAAAATAATAACTCAAAAGGAACAAAAGAGCTGCTAGCCAACATTGTAGAGATCCAAGCTGGAACCATAAAAAATTTCCTGACTTCAGTAAGAAAAAAAGCCCATCAGCTTCTTGTGAACAAGCAGAAAAACGCATAGTTCCCGCCGGAGAGAAAATGTAGCAGATCTGTAAGAAAAAACTGGAATAACAAAAGCAGCAAAAGAAGAAGAACCAAAACTTCACCATAATGCTCCATAATCCATTTAACCAGGACTCAGGTATAAAGATAGACAATCCACTGGTTGCCCGGAGGCCGTCCAAGGGGAAAGAAGAAAAGGAGCATCATCATTGTTCTGGTTAAAGCTCCATACAAACAGCACAATAGCAGCAACCAGATACTCCATTCCCAATTCTTACAATTTTCCCAATAAAACTTCAACATTTCTCCAATTTGTCACTTTCCCATAAATAATTTTCTTAATACAACTCTGCAAAGTGGAATACATTCGTGTTTCATTCCCAAACCTCCTTAAAGTTCTCTCTCCAAATATGGTATATAATGCAGCCAACCATTAACAGATAAAAATTCAAATCTTTGCGTGATCCAGAAAATTCATTCTCCATCCAGTAATATAATTGCATAATAGTAGGTCTTAGAAGAAAGTTCATTGTGCCAGGAATAAGAGAGTTAAGAACAATAAAGGAGTAAGAGCACTCAAAAAACAGATGACTAACAGATTCCGGTGAAGTGTGGCACAAAGAACAAACCTCCATCACATGAATATTCCTTTTCCTTAAAGCATCCTGGGTTTTTAAACCCCCAACCAGAGCAAGCCACACATAAACAGAATGTTTTAACATATGTTTTTTTATGCCAAATAAAATTATACCAGCCTCTATAAGAACAATTGATGTAAAATTCATCAACATAATCACTAAATTTGACATGAGCAGAATCCTTCCAAGATAAGCAAGAGCCAGCAAAGTCATGAATATGAAGACTGCATATAGCAGTTTTCAAATTATGCAGTATATCATTCAAAAAACCCCAGCTTCCACTAGAAACATAATCCTTCAGAAACGGATAAGGAAACATAGCTAGATAGTCATCTCCCACAAATTCCGCAAGAGTGTGATTATTACACCAGTGGTCCCAGTGCAAGGCAATACGAGCAGAAGGTGTAATAGTAAATTTGAAATTAAGTTTTGGCATACAGACAGTGTCCCACGAAACCATATGCAGTTTTTTAAGACTAGAAATGTCACCAAAAAAAAAAAGAAATTTGGAACAAGTTCTTCTAAAAAACTTAATAACAGCCTTGGGTAGAATGGAGCCTCTAATCCAATAGGCTATAGTATTCTGGATGGTGAACTTTAAATAATGTAATCTACCAGCTAAAGATAAAAGATTAGCCTTCCATCCCGTAAATTTCTTATGCAATTTATCCATCAATGGCAAAAAATCTTCAATTTTTAATCTAGTGGAAGAAATGGGAATGCCAAGATAAATAAGTTTAGAGCTGACATTAAAAATAGATAGAGCTTGTCAAAGCAGATCCCTATTCCTTTGATTCTTAGAAAACATTACAGAGCATTTATCGTAGTTTATGTGAAGGCCAGAGACATTAGCAAATTCATTAAGAATAGAAGACAACTTTATGCAATTATCTATAGTGGCTTCTCCCATGATTAACACATCATCCGCATACAAAAGATGTGATAAGTGATAGTTACCCTCGTGAAAACCTTTGAAACCTCTAACTTCTAGCAGATTGGAGAGAGCGTCCATAACTAAGCAGAAAATATACGGACTAAGGGGACAACCCTGCCTTAGCCCGACAGAGGAAGGAAAGTAACCTTCCAAAGCACTTTCAATAACAACAAAAAAGTTAACATTTGTAATACAAGCCTTAATCCAGTTAATGAAAGTCTTAGGGAAGCCTTTTTAATGCAATCTGGCTAGAAGAAAATATCTGGATACTGAATCAAAGGCTTTTTTGATATCAATTTTTGCACAAAACATATTGCCAACCCCTCTCTTATTCACCAATGAAAGAATATCATTTGCTAGAAGAATACTATATGTTGAAATTCTAGCTTTCACAAAACCAGATTGTGCATCATTAACAATAAGAGGCATGAGCGGTTTCATTCTACCAGCAATAATCTTAGCTATCATTTTATAAAGAGTGTTACAAAGTGATATTGGCCTGAAATCCAAAATATAAACATCATTTTGATGCTTGGGAATGATTGCAAGAGCCGTGGCCTTGATACCACTAGGTAGATAGCATTTTTGAAAAAAAAAACCTGATGGCTTTACAAACAAGAGGCCCAATTATGTGCCAGCTGCTTTTATAGAAATGATAATTGAATCCATCAGGTCCAAGTGATGATTTGGAGGAGCCTTTGAACACTGTAGTTTTAATTTCTTCCTCCAAGATAGGATAAGTGAGCAAAGTATCATATAAAGCTGGAATAAGAGTGCCAATAGGAATAGATTCAAAGTTCCTACAAGAAGGAGGAAGCGGATTAAACAGTTCTTTAAAATGATTAATAATAGAATTAATCACCTCTTCCTTGGCCGAATTCGGATTAGCAGTAAATAAGTTTACAATAGATGTAGAACTCCCAATACGGCTTCTAATTTTCCCATAGAGGAATTTAAGATCATCCTCACCATACTGTAGCCGTTTTAGTTTAGCTCTTTGAATGATCCAATTAGCTTGCTTAGAAGTGACATCAGAGATTTTCAGATTGATGTCTTTAAGAGAGGCACCAAGAGAACCGTCCAAGGGATTGATCAACAAAAGGTCAAGGAGGTTCTGCTGCTTAGATTGAAGAGATTCTATCTGATGATTAAGAGAATTGGAATGGGCCCAATCTTGATTTTTAATGTCACCTTTAAGATGTCTAAGAACATTACAGAGATGAGATAAAGGGTTATCAACTAAAGGCATATCAAAGGCATTTAAAAGAAAAACCGAATATCTGTCAATCTTAGTCCAAAAATTCTTAAACAAAAATATGTGATGAGTCTTAAAGGAGACCCCAGAATGCAAAACAATGGAAGAATGGTCAGAGCATGACGGATTCTGATAGGAGCAGAAGGCAGTAGGAAATTTTTTCATCCATTCCTCATTAACAAGAGCACGATCTAATTTGATAAATATAGGATTAAGCGCTTGTTGATTGAACCAAGTAAAAAAATTACCCACCGAATGCAAGTCCATCAGACTATTAGCAAAAATCATGTTGTTTATATCAATCAGATTTGAATGATGAATAATAGTACCTCCATATTTTTCTTTAGCGTATCGACAGCAATTGAAATCCCCCAAAACGACCCAAGGGGTATCAGAGGGAGGAGCAACCGAACTTAAAGAAGACCATAATTCTTTTATGTCATTAGGATTGTTAGAAGCATAAACGATAGAAATCTGAAAAGGGGGAAGTTTACCAACATTGACAATACCGTGAATCAACTGTGAGATAATCATAGTAGGATCAAAGCTTAACTTATTGCCATTCCTTTTAATCCAAAATCCTCCCAGAGGATGTAAGATTAAAATTGTGAACACTATCTTCAGACGGGAAGAGAGAATGGGAAGCTTCAAAGAAGGGGTCTTGTAGAGAATGAGCATGAACACGGGTTTCCAGAAGACATAACATGTCGAGCTTGAGGGAGTTGATAAGCCTTTTACAGCTTAAGACTTTCTCATACCGATTAAAACCTCTAATGTGAAACGCACCTATGGAAGGAAGAAGCATTAGGAATTGACTTGAGAGTGAGATTTTTTACTCTGCTTACCCTTTGCAGATTTTTTGGAATTGTCAGATGTTGTTTACTTCTTATTTTTCCCTGTTTGTTTTTGAGGTATATCAACTATAACATCACCAGCTACCATAAAATCCGAAGATTCAGAGTCATTTTGAGAATTAAGGATCTCAAATCTATTAGGAGAATTAATGCTAGTAGAAGGTTTATTTGTAGTGTTCAACATCGACGAAGATGATTCAGAAATCTCTTCAGTTGTGATATTCAAATTGGGAATGCTTGCAACAATAACATATTCAATGAGAGTCAACTTAGAAGTCTCAGACTTAGGCGGAAGAGCCGTAGGTGGAATTTCTGAAAACGGGAGATTGTTCTGAGATTCAACTATATTAGTAGGTGGAGTGGGAGAGTGAGCTTGGTAGTGAAGAGGTTGTCCGATACTGTTGGTATGAAGTGGGATGGAAGGTGAAATGTTAATATCAGCAGAAGTAGTAATGATCGTTTCTTTGGATTTAGAAACCGACCGAGGAGGTCTATGAGGTATGGAAGGGAAGCAATTGGTAGGTTTTTTGCTGCTGCTTCTACCACGGTAGTTCGGGAATTTAGGGGTTGGATCATTTCCATCCTTGCCATCTGAGGAAGGAATAGAGGGACATGCAGAAGAGTAATGAACTAAAGACTTACAGTGTTCGCAAGGAACCGGTCTCCATTCGTACTGCACCTTTAGTTCCACCACATCACCATCAAGCGAAACTTTGATAACATCTGGATAAGTCGCATTACAATCTATAAGCACACATACTCGAGCAAATGTTAAACGAGTCTTTTGTTCCGTAAGGTGATCAGCAGCCAGGGGAACACCTATCTTGCTTGCTATTCGCGAACTGCCCTCTGAATTATAGCAGGCCAAAGGAAGATCATGAATTTTTACCCAGATCGGGATTGTAGAGAAATTTTCACGCTTTGGCTTAAACTTAGGATGCCATTTTTGAAGAACAAAGGGCTTCCCAAGCAAAAACCAAACACCTTTTGACCAAGGCATGTCAAAATCTTCAACACAAGAAAAACGCAGAAGAAAAAATCCGTCACTAAGCGAAAGTAGCTCGAGAGAACCTTTGAGAGTCCACGTCTTGTTAATAGCTCCTAACAGAGCTTCATAAAATGGTCTACGGCCTATGGAGTAACCAACCAGACAGAGATTCCAATCATCACCTCCCTGAGCAAGCTTCTCATTGGAGAAAGGTATAATCTCTGGTTTGGAAGGGTGATGCAAAAAGCTGAAAACTTTGGGGGCAGAGGAGGAACCTGGCGCAAAGATCTGATTCCAGTTGCGCAGAGAAGCTGGAGTCACAACACCAGCAGAGGAGAGGAGAGTCGTCTCCATGCAGAGAAGCCTCCGGCTTAGCCGGAGGGGGAAGGCGGCGGAGAAGAAGAAGCTCAACAAGAGAAAAGGGAAACCCTAGCACAGCTCTATTCCTTTTAAGTTCTATTAAACTGTATTATACGTGGCAAATAACAACCATTTACTTTATCCAAACTAGAAATTGGTGCCCGCTGTCCTGTTTATTAAATATCCGTACGCATACGTGGTGTCCCGTTCCGGCTAAGCATCCAGAAGTCCGAGAAACAAATTCTGATCTCTCTCTGAAGACCGATTTGGGAAGAGGAGGAAGAGGAGCGAGGAGAACGAGAGCGAGAGAGAGAGAGAGATTAGGGCGATCTGAGAACCCTGTGGGTTTCAAGAGCCCTAGCCTTCTCTACTCTCTTCGCATCCTCCTTTTCTTCTCATTCTCACCGTGTCATTTCTTCCGTCGGCATCGAACTAGTGTGAGAGGAGGAGTTGCAAGCTTTCCAAGCACGGGTGCTGCGATCCGCTTGATCTTCACTTTTGGCCAGTTAAGGTAAATAAGGAAGCCTCCGTTCCGAGCTTTTCACTTTTTTTATGGATGCAGCAGAGCCTCGATTTCCTTTTTCTTGCTATATCAATCGGGCAGCTGTGGATTATTGTGAATTAAATTCTTTACTCGTAAACTTAGATGGAGACAGGGGATATATCATTTATTTCCGCATGATTGTCCCTATGGACGAGTAGTATAGATTTTATTTTTTAAATTGATATTCTTGCAATAGGTTGATTTTTCAGGATTTCTCACTTTATGATGAAGTGGAAGACTGCAATGCTTCTCTATATGTGAAGTTAATTTTTTTTTCTCCTCTTTATGGGGAGATCTGATGAAGTTGTTCAATTGTAATTAATTAGCTCTGTTAGGTGTAATTTGTTGAACTTGAAAAAGCGTATTTTCTATTTAAATTAGTGAATGAAGGTAAAGGTCCTTGGTAGCTTGACGCAGAATGAAAAATTAACTAATCTATCCTACCGGATATACATGAGGATGTTCTTCACAGTTTATTTAAAGGAAGTTTCAAGTAAATTAAAAAGTACTTTTCTGATAACTAAAAACAGTTGGGAAATTCTGACGAGAGAGAGAGAGAGAGTTAAGGCAAATTTTATGATTTGATATGCACATATCACAACGGATTTCAGTAAACATGCAAAATTTCAGAGCGTGATAATTATTAAACAAACATTCGTACAATATAATTATTACCTAGGCATAGAAAACAAATGCTATTTGGTCAGAAAAGAAAAAGAAGCAATGAAAAGGAGAAAAGTAGGGAAGAAAAAAAGTAAGTACTGATTAATGGAAAATCAGTTTAATGTATAGTCATTTTGATGTTGATTCTCCAAGCACAAGAAAATCTTATCTTTGCAATATGACCTACAGGGCACAATTTATTTCTTTCATTCAACTTGCTTTCAAAATATAAAATGAGCTCCTATTTATAGGTTGAGATAGGGAAACCAACTATCACAGAAATTAAATGAAAAGGATAGTGAAATGAGTGTCTGGCCTCATTAAGGTGGAGAAGTTAGTGTGTTGCTTTAAATGGACAGGGAGGGGGTCTAGGAGTTGCTTTAAATGGCAGGGGAAGTTTAGAAGATTTATTAATCGGCAGTGGAAAGGTCAAAATTAATGAAAATTTCAAGGCTAAAGAGTGGCAGGTTGGCCGATTAAGCATTTGGTTTACAAAGGCCCATAATTCAACCCATAACCCAATAAAACATGTGGGCCAACATGACTCATCATGACTCTCAAATACACAGTGAGGGCCATAGTTACAATCAATATAGACATATGACTCAATGGCAATATAACGACAATGATGATGGCTAGAAACTTGATGACCTATATCAACATATTTGACTTACAAGGATTAGACTTTGGCGAATGAAAGTCTTGGCATTCTTAAAGCATCTCTGGGCATATATATTGGATCTCCTTCAAAGTCATTCATGAATCATTAAGAGGTGAGACTCCTCTCCATCAATCATGCATTACTAAACTTCGCCATCAACTATGGAGATGATCTAGCCGTCCAATATATGTTATGGTACATTTGATCTCAAATATGAGTCCATAATGGCGATGGTGTGTATGCTTCATTTGACTCGGTGCTCATGCTTATCCACAAATCATGGTTGAAAGTAGGTGGTGACAATACCTCATAGGAAAAGAAGTACGGTGTTAGACGCATGCTATTAGTAAAGGGTTAAATTTCCAAATTGAACACCGGATATATGTTGTTATCCTTGGGTAGGTCCAACTCATATGTGCTTGCATTTTCCGTCCAGATAATTTTGTAAGGTATTGAGTTTCTTGTCGATAACTTTTGAGGAATCCTGATCGAAATCTCTCAGGATAAAGTTGAACAAAATCGTGTCTCCCTAAAAAAATATAATGAAATATCTATGTGAGTCGGCCATATACTTATACTTATTATAATGCATTGCAAGTTTTCTTTTAATTTTAGTGTAATGTTCATGCAAATGCTATGCAAATGAGGATGAAACTCACTATTCATTTATGATATGGAAAGGTCAACAATGTCAATGGTCATACAGGGTTTATATATGTTGACCATATGCAATAAACTCGTACTGGTTGATCTATTGATGGAGCTTTTTTATAGGCAATTTTAGTAGTCGTTAGGATTATTTCCAACTAGAAGTATCATTACTAATCAAACTTCTAAGAAAATCACTTAAGCTTTTATTTATCATTTCAATTTGACTGTAGGTTTGGAGGTGACATGTGATTGGGAACAAAATATTATTTCTCCTTTCTTTTTTCAGGGAGTTTTCCTCAAGTAGCTCATGAATCTAACATTTCTATTGGCAACAATGATATTAGAAAGACCACACAACCTTACGATCTCTATAAATAAAGAGATGCTATAGGAGATGCATGCGATATCTTTTGGTGGGGAATAAAATGTGCCATTTTTAAGAAATGGTTCATTACCACAAAGATGGTGTCATCGTCGACATAGTTTAGGGTAGACCAAGGATAATGGCCCAGTACTCAAATCATCCAAGGATATGTGTGGAATGAAAAGTGGAGTATGTAAATAGGTGTTGTGCTTTATGCCCTCGAGTGGCCTCAACGAACTTGTAAGCATAAAATATAACAACAACACGAGCCTCCTCTCGCTTGATACTCGGGCAAAAGGACATCCTCTACCATAGCTATGGTTTTGTCTTGCGAATTTATTATTATGCTCCAGAATATGACTCCTCTATAAGAAAATTTTGAAGTAAAGAATAAAAGATACTAAGACTGGTACCTTAAATGAGATAACATCTCAAATTTGGAGGTCTGAATCATGTGTTGGTTCATTCTCAAGTAAAGAAATATAGATTTGTTTAGTCATAATAAAAATGACAATCTAAAATTAACTTAGTCAAATACAATCACCTTCACACTCATAATGTGTAAAAGTATTAACATTTGGCTAAAGACATAGGTATCCTTGTTCTCAATACTTGATTTTTATTTAAAAATAACGGTGTATCATGGAGGAATTGAACCCACTTGCATGTTGAAAACTTAACTTCTTTTGAGCGTTCATATATGAGATCCTTATGATATAAGGAGAGCACAAAGTCTTGAGTAGGAAATAGTAACACCTATAGCACAAAGCTTGCACGACATTATAGAACTATCGGTGATAAATAGAATATTGTTTACAGGCTTCATTTAATTTCTCATTAAACTATGCCATAAGGTGTCTTTCCTGTTTAAGGACTCCATTTCTAACCCTAGAGGCATCATAGGATACCGTAAAGGTTTTTTTTTTTTTTTGAATCCAAGCATCTTCAACATGAGAGGATTGGTCAAGTGCTCTTGGATCTGCTCAAAAGAATGATATATCACAGGGTCGAGTTGAATTCACCCGTTTTGAGACATTGGGTGATAGGAAATATGAGGTGTTAAATCCACAAATTAATTTCCTATAAAAGGGGGTCCTTAGAAGTTGCAAACATTGTAGATTAATGTTGGAACACTCCAATCTTTGATAGCTTTAATTTTGTTAGGGTTGCTGGAGATGTCTTTGTTTAAACAACGAAGACTATGAAGATCACAAAAGAAGTCATGGAAGAGCATTTCTTCATTTGGATGTTCAATTTTCCTCCACAAAGTATCTTGAAAATTTGTCTCAAGTGCTTTGTGCTATCAAAATGAATGAAGTCTAGAAGATGCCTTAAATGGTGGAGGAAAACTCAAAATGAATGTAATTAATCAGCAGAGACTAGAGGAAAGGGAAGGTGGATGGCCCAGCTTATGGAGGTGGCAAAGACCCCAATATCTCAACCCATAACCCAAGATGACACATCATGACTTATGACCCAATTTTGGCATAAAAATTCTTAAATATACTCCTCACCGTACATGCTAATAATTGTTAAACAATTAAGGGGATCTTATGTACAGTCATTCTATACTCAAGGCTCAATGACATGATGATGAAGGCTATAAACATTGATGCTCTGCATCATAGCTCCTTCGTTATTGATGACAATTAGTTGTTATAAACTATTCAGTTTAATTGCTGACTATTTTTTATTCCACTCATGACTTACATGTCATATGATAGATCTTTTTCGGAAAAAACCTTGGGTTTTTGAAAGGTTCTCATCTTTCGTTGACTCTCTCAATGATCTTAAATGCTAGAGAACATGACCATCTTTCCACCATGCAGGATTGGTATCAAATATTTTCCTGTCATGCAGAGAAGGAAATTGTCCACTAGGACCATTTGAATACTTCTATATATAGAAGGTCCTTCAACATTGTGTAAATTATTAAGCTATAGAGTAATAGCTTTTGCAAGTTGCAGTCTTAACTTACTTCTATGCCTAAGGATTCTAACAATGCATTTATGATTTTTTGTTTTTTTGGTAAAAAATAGACAAATGATGATGATTGTTTCTTTCAATATGTGCAGTGAAAAGAAATAGAAAATGGTTCTGTGGGTTTTTGGGTATGGTTCACTGGTCTGGAATCCAGGTTTTCATTTTGATGAGAAGGTTATAGGCTTCATAAAGGATTATAGGCGTGTTTTTGATCTTGGTAAGATAGTTCTTGTCTGAAGTTTGCTTGTGTTACCATTTTAGCTTTTTAGTCGTGGATGAGTGATCTTCTTTTTCTCTTAGCAGCATGTATTGACCACAGAGGCACACCAGAAAATCCAGCGAGAACTTGCACTTTAGAGGCCAAGAAAGGATCAGTTTGTGTAAGAAATATCAATCTTTTTCTTGTTAAGCATGTATAAATGTTTGCTAATATGTGTATGCATTGCTGAATTCAAAGATGTAATTTTTTTCCTCACGCCAAGTTCATGTTCCTGAGAGCAGGTGCTCTTGATATTTTCATTTTTCCAAATTTTTTGTTCTTTCTATACTACCACCGTAGCATTTTATGATTTATGAGTTTAATACACCTCACTCCTATTATGTCAGAGTTTCAAGTTCCAATTTATTGATATATATATATATATATATATATATATATATATTTTATATATTTTTTGACATTTCTTGATATGCTAGAGTTGTCCCAATGATGTTTGCTTTTGGGTTTCATTGATATATGGAGTTATAAGTCCCGATTATGTGATATTTTTTGTTTTCTTGTAAGATTTGGTTTTGATCTTTTAGAGGAACCCTAACAATCTCACATCCTACTTAAAGTATTTGTAGATACCAGGGATGTTTTATGGATGAGGGTTGCGTATGAACTTGAAAAATTGAGTTTATAGTGAAAATTGTGAAAGTTGTGAAAATGTTAAATGTATTTATGATAGAACTTGGAAAAATGGCGTGGGGAACGATTACATCCAAGAGATAATGGGAATCGCACCTATTGAAAATATGGTGGGAATAGCACCCATAAGATGAATATATATATATATTTAATATGAAAATATTAGGAATGGAAAGAAAAAAGAGAGAAGGATAATATGGTTTGAAATTGTGAAAACGATTTGTGCAACATAGAATTAGTAGCTCTTGTACTATAATTTGTAAAGGCATTCCCAAATAATTGGAAAAGGCTGATTATAGACAGTGTTGATGAATGATGATCTTGATAAGCCGGCATTGGAGCCGGCTGGACCGGTCCACCCTGGACCGGTCCAGGTCTTCACCCGACGGAACCGCGCGCAAACAGGCGGAGGAGCGCGATCCTTTAGGGCGTTTTAGGAGTCTTTTTTTTGAGATATTTTGAAATATTTGGGGTAGTAAGGTCTTTTGTAAAACTCCTTTATGGTTAAATAGAGTGAGAAGGGGGGGATTAGGGTTATCTTGCATTTTGAAATTAATTTGGTTTCTAGGTTTTCTTGCTTGGGCTCTCGGCGTTGCCGGAGATTGTGGGAGAGTTGTTCTTCCTCTCGAATTGAAGAACATTGTATCGGGTATTGATTTTGATTGCTTACTAGTGGAATACAATCGTTGCTAGTGTTTTCCTACAAGTTTCTTCCCTATTCCGTTGTTTTTGCGCTAGTTGTGTGCCGATTTGGGTTAGGTTTGCTTGCGAACTCAAGTATTACCTTAGGGTTACTTGCGAACTCAAGTATTTCCTATCAAATTGGTATCAGAGCGAGATCCGGGCGGTGGAGGACTGTTTTTCCACTAATTTGCTGCAGTTTTTCACTGTTTGGAGAGCGAACCGGAGGCATCTAGTGGATTTTCATGGCATCTAAAAGGGTAGAAGTATTGGAGACCGAGATGGGTCAATATAAAGCGGATCTGGAGGAAAAAATGGCGACATTGAGCGAGAATGTGGAAGGGAAATTCAGGGTATTGGAAGAAATGATGAAAAAGTTATTGGAAGGACAAGCGAAGGCAGTGACAGCGGAGGAAAGAGGAGAAGGTAGTGGTAACAAAGGCAAGGAGAAAGTGAATCTAGAGGAAGAAGAGGAAGTGGAACTGCTCAACAGCAACGGAAGGATACCTCATCGGGAATCCATCAGACGGGAAGAACATGACAGAAGAAGGGACTCCAGGGAGGGAAGAGAAGACGACTGGCGACGTCGAAGGCCAGATCCATTGGATAGGCCATGGGAAGCCTATAATCATCAAGGCGGGGCACGAGGGGAAGAGGGCTACCGGCGGCCAAGACGGGAGGATGAGCCCCGATATGGAGAGAGAGGAACTTGGGAAGATCCCATAGTTTGGGACAGAGGAGGCCACGGAGGGAATAGGGCATACGGGGTGGACACTAGAGCCAGGAAACTGAAAATGCCAGTGTTCGAAGAGGGAAATGTGGATGATTGGATCCACAAGGTGGAGAGATATTTTGCAGTGAATGGCCTGATGGAGGAGGAAAGATTGATAGCCGCGAGTATGTGCTTGGAGGGGGCGGCATTTGCATGGTTCAAGTACATGGATAAGTGGGAACCGGTGAGATCCTGGAGAGAGTTTAAGGTGGCGATCAGAGAAAGATTCAGAGGGGGCAGCCCATGGGAGATCTCTGAACAATTTTATGCTCTTACTCAAGAGGGAACAGTGGAGGAATACAGGAAGAAATTTGAGAGTCTGGTGGGAGATATGGAAGGATTGTCAAACAGTACTTTGGGGGGAAATTTTATGAAGGGCCTCAAACCGGAAATCAGAGATGCAGTGAAGGTCATGAGACCAAGAGACCTAAGGGAGGCAATGGAACTTGCTCAGTTGGTGGAGAACCAGAAAACCAATGCCCGAAATTGGAGGAACAGCCACTCAGGAGGTCCCACCAGGACCACTACCACTTATTTGGCTCCAAAAGGGGCAAGCCCTAATGTTCCTAGAGAGAGTGGAAAAGAGAAGAGTGGAGTGACCAGATCTGCGGGAAGCTTCAAGAAACTGACTGACGAGGAGATGCAGGAGAAGAGGGCTAAGGGACTTTGTTTCAGATGCGAGGAGAAGTTTGTTCCCGGGCACCGATGCAAGGATCGCGCTCTTCGGGCTCTCACCGTCTACATAGACGAGGCGCCTGAAGATAGCGATGAATATGATGAGGAGCAGAATGAGACCCAGTTGGAGGTAGCCGAGGTATCACTCAATTCAGTAATGGGATTTACTCCTAGCCATACGATGAAGGTGAAGGGGAAGATACTTGGGAGGGAAGTAGTGGTTCTGATTGATAGTGGGGCAACCCACAATTTCATATCCACCCAAGTGGCGGAGGAGCTAGGGATGGAACCTACTGAGACTGGTAATTATGGGGTAATGATGGGAACAGGGAAGATTGAGTCCAGCACCGGAATCTGCAAAGGGGTGGAGATGAGGCTACAAGAGATCAGAGTGATAGAGGACTTCCTTCCCCTAAAGTTGGGTAGCACAGATGTCATTTTGGGCATGAAATGGCTACAAACCTTGGGTGAAACCAAGGTGAATTGGGGGACCATGGTGATGGAGCTGACTGTAGAAGGGAAGAAGGTGAAGCTAAAGGGGGAACCAGGGTTGACCAGAACGGGAGTGTCACTACGATCTATGGTAAAAATCATCCAGGATGCGGGAGGAGGATTCCTGGTGGAGCTGCAGAGCCTGGAGGAGCAGAAGGAGAGGGAGGAGAAGATATTTCCCACATTGGTTCAGCCTCTTTTGCATGAATTTGGGGATGTGTTTCAACCTCCGGTGGGACTACCACCTGATAGAGAGCATGAGCACCAGATTATCCTGAAAGAGGGGGTATCTCCTATCAGTGTGAGACCTTACAGATACCCTCAGGTGCAGAAAGATGAAATCGAAAAGCTGGTGGGAGAAATGCTAGAAGGAGGGATCATTCAGCCCAGTGTGAGTCCTTTCTCCAGTCCGGTTCTACTTGTGAAGAAAAAGGATGGGAGTTGGAGGTTCTGTGTAGATTACAGGGCTCTCAACAAGGAAACTGTGCCTGATAAGTTTCCTATTCCGGTAATTGACGAGTTGATGGATGAGCTACATGGAGCAGCTTTGTTCACCAAAGTTGATTTGAAGTCGGGCTACCACCAGATCAGGATGAAGAAGGGAGATGTGTAGAAGACGGCCTTCAGGACTCATGAGGGTCATTATGAGTTTCTGGTGATGCCTTTTGGCCTCACCAACGCACCTGCCACATTCCAGGCCTTGATGAACCGGATCTTCAAGCCACACCTCCGCAGGTTTGTGTTGGTATTTTTTGATGACATTTTAATATACAGCAGGACTGAGGAGGAACACTTAGAGCATTTGAGAGTGGTGTTGGGTGTTCTGAGGGAGCATAAACTGAAGGCCAATTTCAAGAAGTGTGACTTCGCTCAGGCACGGGTGGAGTATCTTGGGCACGTGATATCCCAGGAGGGAGTGGCGGCAGATCAGTCCAAGATTGAGGCAATGCTGGCATGGCCGAAACCCAAGACATTGAAAGGGCTCAGAGGATTCTTGGGATTGACAGGCTACTATAGGAGGTTCGTTAGGGGATATAGCACCATAGCATGGCCACTGACAGAGCAGTTGAAGAAAGACAACTTTCTATGGGGAGAAGCAGCTTCAGAGGCTTTTGAGAAGCTGAAGAAGGCCATGACCACGGTGCCAGTGCTCGCTCTGCCGGACTTCAACCAGATGTGTATGGTGGAGACTGATGCTTCAGGCTACGGACTTGGAGCAGTATTGATGTAGAACCACAGGCCCATAGCTTATTTCAGTCAGGTACTATCGTCCCGGGCTAGACTGAAGTCGGTCTACGAGAGGGAATTGATGGCTATTGTCCTGGCCATTCAGAAGTGGAGACCTTATTTACTGGGCAGGCACTTTATTGTCAGGACTGATCAGAGGAGCCTTAAGTACTTGTTAGAACAGAGGATGGTCACAGAGGAGCACCAAAGGTGGTTATCCAAGCTGCTGGGCTATGACTTTGAGATCCACTACCGACCAGGACTAGAGAATAAGGCAGCTGATGCTTTATCACGTTGTATGGGGGAACTCCAGGGGATGGGTGTATCAGTACCAGTGCTGATAGATTGGGGAGCCATCAAAGAAGAGAGCATCCAGAATGAGGAGCTAAGGAAAATCAAAGAAGATATATTATCAGATGGGAACAGCCATCCAGGTTACTCAGTTATGGGAGAAGGACTGTATTATCAGGGAAGGAGTGTGATTCCAAGATCTTCTATCCACATTCCCCAGCTGTTACAGGAGTTTCATGGGAGTGCCATAGGAGGGCATTCAGGAGTGCAAAAAACTTATAGCCGGTTAGCGGCTGAATTATACTGGAAGGGGATGAGGAAGGATGTAGAGGAAATAGTGGCGAAATGTGATATCTGCCAGCGTAGCAAGTACCTGACGATGGCACCGGGGGGATTATTACAGCCTTTGGCCCTACCAGAGAAGGTTTGGGAGGAGATTACTATGGATTTCATTGATGGGCTCCCAAAATCGGAAGGCTACACAGTGATACTTGTAGTGGTCGACAGGCTGAGCAAATATGCTCATTTCATTCCTTTGAGACATCCGTACACAGCTGTATCTGTAGCAGCAGCATTTGTGAGGGAGGTAGTCCGCCTGCATGGGGTACCGGAGTCCATTATTTCTGATAGGGACAAGGTATTCCTAAGCCATTTCTGGAGGGAGCTATTCAGGATGCAGGGGACAATTCTGAAAAGGAGTACAGCTTATCATCCACAGACTGACGGACAGACCGAGGTGGTGAATAGGAGCGTAGAGACATATTTGAGGTGTTTTGTGTCTGAGACACCAAAGCAATGGGCTAAATGGTTGGCTTGGGCAGAATACTGGTACAATACTTCTTTTCATTCCGCTACCAAGATGACACCTTTTAAGGTATTATATGGGAGGGACCCCCCACATTTGGTACACTACAATCATAGAAGTACTCCAGTATCGGCAGTGGATCAGCATTTGAAGGAGAGAGATCAGATATTGGAAGAGCTCAAGAGGCATTTACTTAGAGCCCAACAACTTATGAAGAAACAGGCGGACGGCAAAAGGAGAGATATACAGTTTGCAGTGGGGGACAAGGTATACTTGAAGCTCAGACCATACCGACAAAGGACTATAGCCCAAAGGAGAAATGAGAAGCTGGCAGCCAGATATTTTGGCCCTTTTGAAGTGGAAGAGAGGATCGGAGAGGTGGCTTATAGATTAAGGCTTCCTCCAACAGCCAGAATACACTCTGTTTTTCATGTTTCACAGTTGAGGAGAGTGGTGGGGGAGCATGCAGTCAGCCCAGAGCTGCCCAGCACATTGAGTGAAGATATGGAAGTAACAGTGGAGCCTCTTGCGGTAGAAGGAGTGCGCATCAACGAGAAGGGGGAAAAGGAGGTGAAAATTAGGTGGAGCGGCCTCCCAGACTATGAGGCTACTTGGGAGCCACAGGAGAGGATTGCAGAGCAGTTTCCAGCTTTCCACCTTGAGGACAAGGTGGTACTTTGGGAGGGGAGTAATGATAAGCCGGCATTGGAGCCGGCTGGACCGGTCCACCCTGGACCGGTCCAGGTCTTCACCCGACGGAACCGCGCGCAAACAGGCGGAGGAGCGCGATCCTTTAGGGCGTTTTAGGAGTCTTTTTTTTGAGATATTTTGAAATATTTGGGGTAGTAAGGTCTTTTGTAAAACTCCTTTATGGTTAAATAGAGTGAGAAGGGGGGGATTAGGGTTATCTTGCATTTTGAAATTAATTTGGTTTCTAGGTTTTCTTGCTTGGGCTCTCGGCGTTGCCGGAGATTGTGGGAGAGTTGTTCTTCCTCTCGAATTGAAGAACATTGTATCGGGTATTGATTTTGATTGCTTACTAGTGGAATACAATCGTTGCTAGTGTTTTCCTACAAGTTTCTTCCCTATTCCGTTGTTTTTGCGCTAGTTGTGTGCCGATTTGGGTTAGGTTTGCTTGCGAACTCAAGTATTACCTTAGGGTTACTTGCGAACTCAAGTATTTCCTATCAGATCTTTCATCTTTTATGGTTTTATTCTTGGTTTTTTTCGGATCTTACGTTTATAACCTACCAGACTAAAATCTGAACTTGAATTTTAGTTTCCTTTGCAAAAAACATGTGAAATGATTTTTCTGGGAAAAAAATTGTGATATTATGACAGTGGGGTGCTGCCTATTGTGTTAAAGGAGGCTCTGAGAAAGAAAGAGCAGCAATTCAGGTATAATTACTGATGTAAGCTCTAGGGATCTGTCATTTTATCTTATTGGGATTCAATCACATATCCTCTAATCATTTCAGTATTTGGAGAGAAGGGAATGCGAGTATGACAGAAAAGCATCCGTGGACTTCTATAAGGTTAGTTTGAGCTGTGTTACTTGCGGGTTTTTTAACTGTACTATATTTCAAAAGTTATCATTCTTATTACCGTTGCATGATCCTTATGTGCTTGCTTGTTCAGGAAGGAAACCTTGAGCCAGTTATTATGACCAGTGTACTAGTGTAAGAATAATAACTTCATTTTCATTTATAGTTCTCGCTTGAGTTTTGCATTTGGAATTACAAAAACCTAATTATGCTTCTTATTGTTTATTTATTTATGTACAACTAATATGTAATTGTTTCATGCTTAGATTCATTTCTACTCCAGATAAGGTGGCCAATCGGTACTATCTAGGCCCGGCGCCCTTGGAAGAAATGGCAAGGTTAGGGATCCGTCCTAAACTAGTCTCCTTCGCATGTTAATGTTTTGAGTTTACAAAAATATGTAGTTCATATCTCAGGCAAATTGCTACTGCAACTGGTCCTTGTGGGAATAATAGGGATTACCTGTTTTCAATGGAGAAAGCAATGTTTGATATAGGTAACAAGTTGATCACAACTTTACTATTTGGGAATTAGATTACATGAGCCTTTGTTAACCAAATTATTTGATTTTCACGGCTCCATTTGGCACTTCTAATTTGAAAGCATGTTTTTAGAGAAAAATGAATTTTGTGCTCACTAGTTTTCTGTGTAGAAACAATATCATCATCTTGATTTGTGGAGCTTAAAACTAATTTGGGTTTTCAATTTCATCCAATTGATAAAATTTAGCATTTTGCATTGTTTTCTAAAATGTGTTTTCTATCTACAAACCACCAAGTGCTACCCAATAACCTATCAAAATTTATATTTTCCAGAGTTTATCTATCTTTTTCCCGAAATGAATTTGTATGTTTAACTGTCCCTCTAGAGCTAGGGAAATGAAAAACTGAAAATTTTTTCCCTTTCAATTATTATTATTATTATTATTATTTTGTTTTTGATATTTTTTTACAACTTAATTGTCTTTCTAAACCAACCAACCAACCAACCAACCAAACAATTCAGATGAACAATTAAGCCATTCTAGTTTCTCATTTCAATATTTTTCTGCATTGATATCTGCTCTCTTTGAATAAAATTTCTTGCGTGGGAGTTTCATCATTCCATCAAGAAAAATCTAAGCTTGAATTAGGTCACTTCGGAGTATAACAGCTTTTATGAGAAGAGAACAAAGTTTTGAGTCCTCAACATGACCTTCCAATAGCCACCATCATCTTTAACTGAATCTCATTTGTTTAGGGTGTCTTGAAGAAATTTATGCTCCATTCATTTTAATAGAGTGTTGCGTAGTTGGTTAAGATTTAGTTTGTTTAAATTTTTTGTACAAATTCTTTACATTTTATTTTTGATAGATGCTTTTCGTTTTTAGTTCGCTCATATAAATTTTATCTAAAGTGTTTGTTGTTGCTTCTTCCAGATACCCTAATCATATAATCAACAATGTCTTATCTTGAAGCAGCTCTCTTATATAAAGATTTTCTGTTAAATTCTTTTTAAATTTGCCGCACATCTATCTTCACTCTCTTTTTTTCCAGATTAATATTGGCTATTAGTAACTTATTTGTCACCTAACACTTATGATGCACCGACACTTCTCCTCAAATAGGCATGTAGTGTTTGACACGACACTCTTCTGACACACCTTTGACACGTATCGGTCACACTAAAATTGTGTCTAATTAAAAATATATTAAATATAAATTGGACACGGTGTACGACATGTGTCTTAAATATTTAATAATTTTTTAAATATAATTTCTTGTATTTAAATTTTTTATATATTTAAAACATAAAAATTAAATTTATTATTTTATCTCCACAACATCAAATTAATCACCCGCACTTAATATCTCATTCATCAAATATTCTAATTTTCATTTCTCTTTGGTGGGTCGCGACTTTGATTTCACAATAATGTCTGATATCATCTCAACATCAGCTTTTGATGTCGTTACAACATCGACATTTTAAAACCATCTCAACATCAAAGTCTGACACTGTCTTGACATTGGATCTCGATGCTAGCAATTTCTATAACCACAACTTGACAGCTCATCTTTGTCCAACGTCATATTAGCATCGATAACCATCACCCTCTCATCATCGACGATCATCGCCCTCTCAAGATCGATGATAGATGCTTTTTTCAACATCGACGCTCGATACATAATGCATAACATCAATGGCCGACTCTCAACAACATTGTCGTGACCTTTTCTTGATGTTTGATACACAACATTGACACCCCGACTCTCGACATCATAATATTAATCATTTTAAACACAAATTTTAGTTAAATGGTTTATTATTTCTTTATTATTTTTAAGATTATACTCATTCAATTTTTATACACTATTTTTAAAATATAAAAATTATAATACCGTGTCCAACCCGTGCCTATGTCCCATACTTTCATGAATTAACGTGTCCTGTGTCGTATCGTATACGTGTCACCGTGTCCGTCTCTGTGAATCATATCCTAACACATATTCATATAACATAACTTATCTAATGGCAGCGTCATAAAATTTTCCTGTACAATGCTCACTCAATCAGGTAAAATAACATTAAACATAAAAAAGTCGTGCTGCAAAAAATCATTTCTATGAACAAAAGTAACGTTCTCCTACTTGCGAATTTTTGGTGCAGGTCATGAAGATGATTATGTTATACGACTTGCAAACGAGGTGAGGAAGGTGCTCAGTCGCTTAAAGGATAGGAGGACAGTAACTACCCATGTTGCAATGATAGATAAGCTTCCATTAAGGGGCCTCACTCCCCTCTTGGAGGCTACCCTCGTGAATTCAGGGTAGTTTATTTTCACATTTGATTTCAGCTAATCCCAACAAAATATGTTCCTTCTGAGTTCTCTTACGCTTTTAGTATTACTCGCTACGGCTTTCTTTTATGTAGAACTATCTTACGTTTCCTCTAATGTTTTCTTATCATAAACTGTGTGGATCTGACTTGAATACATTTTGAAGCAGTTAATAGAAGGTTGAGTACATTATTGCCTTATTCTCTTCTCTCCTGCTTGGAAGTGAAATTATTCTGTGCGGATGCTGAACGCCGTTCGGAGACCAATCAGAATTCGCCACGTCGCCCTTGCTCGGTACCCGGCTCGGTATTGCTCGGTACCGTTGATGTGACGCATTTTGATTGGTCTCCGGACGATGAACTGCGTTTATCATCCACACAGAATAATCTCTCTGCTTGGAAGCATCCTGAAGATGGGATATTTTCACATATATGTGCTTTAAATGAATATTTGTGACATCAATTTCATAGAGAGATGGAGGGGTTAACATGAATGCTGCTTTTTGCAGAATCTAAAGCCTTTTTCTACTAGTTTCACTTGGAAGTATTTAGTTTCACTGAAGGCTAGTTTTTGTTGATCAGTAGTTTTACCCAAACATAATGCTACAAATGATCTGGTTGTGAGCTGGTTTAGGTTTCTTTTGGTACGGCTTTTTTTACTGTTTCTTAAAGTAATTTTTTTATAAAAGATATAAAAGTTTTATATTAAAAAGCCGCTTTAAGTAGTAAGAAAGCCGTCCCAAACGAAGCCTTAATGTTGATTTGAGATATTCTCAACAAAATTCCTTTGATTCAATCTTAGGTTTCGTTTGGAACAACTTTCTTATTACTTCATATAATAGCTTTATAGTGCAAATTTTTTAGTTTTAAAAAAATTTATACTAAAAAACAGCTTTAGAAAGCAATAAGAAAGCTATCCCAATCGAAGTCTTAGTTGAGTTGGGATTGTCTATGGAGTGATTGAGTTAATCTTGATTTGCGCAAAGTTTTGGCTCGCTATTTTTTTTTTATTTGAGCTCGATCTAATTAAAATTCAATTGAATTCTAACATATTATTGATCTTCAAAGATGGATTTTCAGTTTAAATGAGCATTCATGTTTGTGAATGTTTGAAGTGAGCTTGGCTTTTTCACTAAAGATTTCCTCCTATATATATTAGGAGAATGGATTTATTGTTTCATGGTATATTGAATAAAATATATCACTCTTAAAATATAAAGAAGCTTTCTTTTTAATATAATTAGCTTCAAATTATTATATAAATGAGAGAAAGATAAAAAAAATTATATCAATCACTTCTTAATTTGAGATTTTAGTAGTGATTTTTTTTAGAGGATACTATTATGAATGAAATGGTAATTAATTTTAATATTTTTAATTCTTTTCATGAAAAATATGATTATGATAATATTGATAGTTACATGATTTTCATAATAATATTATAGGTTGGATAATTATAAATTACCATGTATAAAACATTCAAAAAGTGAGGCTTTGAAGGATGTGAAGAAGCACTTGAATATAAAACTCTAGACAAACAAATAAAGATTATAGAGAATCTAGAGGAAAGAACACTATAAGAGAGGAATGTTCAAGATTATTGAAATAGTTGATCATAGGAGTAGCTAATTTAAATGAAGAAGCATCATAAGTAGTAAGGGTTGCATCCATTGTAGAAGTTTGCTAAGCAGGGTAGAAATTGTTGAGTTTCTTCAAATAGTATTTGAGGGGATGATTAGTTCTACTACAATGATGGTAGCCCAAAAAAGGCCTTAAATTATGATCATGTCTACCACAAGTATTGATATATCATCAAAAAATTATCTTGATTGGGCATGAATCTTGAGGTGAATCGCAGTGAAAAGTTTCAAAATTAAATTTGGGACCATCCGAACTTCGATTTCAGCAAACTTATAGTCAATACTGAACGTCTCAAAAAGATGAACCCAATGACAACAAATTCGATCCAATCCGAACCCAAATGGGTTCAAATCAATGACCTGAAACACTTTTGGAAGGTTCAAACCATAAATTGGACAACCAAATAAACTTCAAATATGACATGCTTGTGGTTGAGAGGAATCCAACGAGCCTAAGATTATCAAATTATGACATCATTAAGACACATAAATACTTGATAAATAATTCATAATCAAGGGAATCGATATCAATTGTCCATTCGAACAAGTCCCAACGTGTCATTAATCTTCTCCTAATTTACTTGTAATGTCACTCTCAGAAAACTATAAATAGACTCTCATTCTTCATAATAAAGGGGAAGGAAGAAAGGGAAAGAACGAAGGGGAGGAAGAGAAATCTGATATCTCTCTTACCTCCAAGCTCCTCCTCGACTCTGACCCCGTCACCGGCCGCGAATGTTTCGATCCACAACAAGTATGATTATCACATCTATGGTTCTTCTAGCCACCCCTAGAAGCAGCAACCAAGGTTGAATGGCCAAGAGTGGGAGTTTTATGAGTGGAGAGCTTTGTGACATGAATAATTTAGGAGAGAATAGTTGCAATGTTATGTTCCATGAAATTTGTCATCAATCAAGATTACATATCTCACAAAGAAGAATGCTAACTAGAGATAAATTTAGTAATAAAGAATTGTTTATTCAAGGTTTGCCAAATAGTTAAATCATCAGTGAATGAGTGGCATCAAAGTAACTCATCCAAATTTTCTTTTAGTGTACTATAACACTCTTAAATTTGCATATCATTTTGTTAAAGGAAAAAAAAAATCAGAATAGTGAGTGTATATATGAGAGATACCACTTTGTTTAAAGTATATAAGGCAAAGAAAAAACTATATCTTTTTAGAAGAGTTTTGAAACATGACAATTTAGGTAAAAAGAGTTACAAGACTAATGAGTAACCAAGTAAGAACAACATAATCGTACACTTATCATTTTGTAAACTTCATGTGTCATTGCTATCTGAAATAGATATATCAAAATGTAGTTTATAATGAGATGATCGTAAAAACATAAGCCTTCATCCTCTTTCTTTTTTCCTCAAGTTGCTCGTCAAAGTTGATAAAGCAGACATCTAAATCTGTAAGCCTTCATCCTAATAAAAGTATAAAAAATCCAATTTGATCATTATTTATTCAAGTGCAAACCACTTGGCCTTTCCATGCATGCCTATCTATACCTCTTTGTTAGAATATATTGGGAATTATCTTTTTTTAGGGGATGGATCACCCTATAAAAGGGAAAAAAATATAAGTATTTGATAATAAATTTTTGAATAAAAATAATAGAATATTTTCCCCTCAATGTAGTCCATCATTCTTCTCTAAATCTTCAATCTTTATTGTCCACTATGGATTAAAAAAACTAATAATCTAAGGAACAAAATAATCCTCCGAAATATTATTAAATATGCATATTTTCAATCCATTTGGATAGTATTTTCTCAATGATGAAATTTCCTCGCCATTGATGATCCTCATTATGCTCTTAGTTGACAACCATTTTGCAAAATTGTAATAATAGCATTGAAAGTATCTATAGAGGATGCATGCATGCAACTATTATATGGTATGCATTGTTCATCTTGTTGACAAACCTCCTCTTATCATAATAGTAGAGGATGGGTGTATGATTCATGATCATTATAATCAAATAAAGAAAAAGATATTCATGAGTGTTGCAAGCAATGCACCACAATTTGTGTCATTGCTAACAAAAGATATCATCATTCATAATGTTTGTGGACTTTATCAATCCTACTATGTTGAAGGATATCTCATTTTTTTCATTTTTATATCCTAAATGATAACTTCGATTAAAGTACCTCCAAGTATTTGGAGTTAGCCCACTTTTATATCTAATAGATTATCGTCGTTTAGTGAGTTCTCATCTTCTTTTGGAGATTTTCAATATAAATAAAAATTATTCTCTTCATTACATTTATGTTCGAAATTTCTAGATTAATACATTATGAAAATCTTATACTATTATTATTTGTATAATGATATATTTGGGACAGTTTTTAGGCAACAATCATAATTTCGTTTGGTTATCGTTTTCTTGTTGCTTTCTTATTATTTTTTTCAGACACCTCTGCGATGGAAAATTGTTTTCTGCAATCATAGTAGCAAAACTGTTTTCTCAACAACAACTTTACAATCAACTTAATAAAATGCTGCAAGTTTCCCGAACAGACACTAAATCTATTCTGCCACATAATTACTATCTTATAAATAGATGATGTTAGCTTAATTTAAACATATATCAAATTAATAGTTATGACTGTAATTTTTCTCTTACTCATTTATTGACAAAGAATTAGATAAAAATCAACCTTAATGAAGTTTCAAGACTGTTATGGCTCTTAGGATTTGCTTGGGGTATTTGTAGTTTTTTATAAATGTGAATGTGATTTGGAAGCTATTATGAGAATTTTTTTTTTGAAACAATGTTATATGTATTATAAATATTTTTTTTTTTTTTGAAAAATTTTGCATAAACTTTCTTATAACTTCCATGCATTGATAGATTTAGTAGCTAAACACAACTTCCCACCATAAAATATTTGAAAAAAATAATGATAAAATAATACCCAAAAAAATTGTGATTGTGATCTGAAAAAGAAAAACATTCATAAATCTGATCCAAATGCACTCTTGCTTATAACCTTATTTGTGGTCCATTAAGGCTAGACAAAATTTTGGTGGCATAATCTTGGTAAAAAATTTGTCAATTTGAATAATAAAAAGTTTGAATTTATCTTAAGAGGAATTTTATATAATATTTTATTGAATCAAAGTAAATTTAGGAGTTTTATCAATTGGGGTAGAAAAAATTGGGCAAGGAATAAGCCGAAGATAGAACACCCTTTATGGTTCCTACTCTTTGGGGCTATTTGGATGCAGGGGCGGAGCCAGGATTTTTCTCAAGTGGGGGCACAAATCATTGAAGTAAAAAATCCCTCAACCTTTTCATCCGGGCTTAGGATCGGCATGAGCGGTTTTTTTTTTTTTTTTTTTTTTGATTCATTAGAAAAAAGATAAAATATATGATAAACAAAAAAAACTTACAATTGAGAACAATAATTCTTGAGATTCTTCTTAAATATCATCTATAATTTCTCCCGTCGAGTCTTCATTTTTTGAAATCGTTGCACAATCAAGCTGTTGTCAATACTATTAAATATATCATTTTCAATATAAGTAAGTAAACAATCATTCATCCAAGAGTCCCCCATACAATTGCATAAACGATTCCTTATAATATTCATTGCTGAAAATGCGCGTTCAACTGTTGTTGTAGCAATTGACAATGTCAGAGCAAGCTTTATAAATAAGAACACCAAAGGATAAATGTCATTCTTCCTAGTCTCCACCATTTTTTGAGCAAGTTCTCCAAGTCCTTTTAAACTCATAAATGCATCATTCGATTTCATATCAACAATGAAATTCTCAATTTTATTGTCTAGTATAATGAGATCCATTTCTGAAAAATCTTACCGATAAAATTTTGCAAGACGTAACAATCGTTCTTTATCAAAAGCTGAAAATATTTGACACGGATTCAAACATGCCACACACATAAGTAATTCAATATTAATTTCATTAAATCTATTGTTGAGCTCTTGAAGTTGCATATCTATAACAGTGTAAAATAATTCGATTTGATAATGATGTCTGTTTGTTATTCTTTCAGTACGATGCCTTGATCTTCCTCGTAGCACAAATGTATCAGTCATGTCTGGAATATTTATACTATTCTTCTCACAAAATAATCCAAGTTCCTTAAAAAAATTTTCCCACCCATCATTCTCATATTTTGAAGTATTTGTTTAGAAACTTTGACCAAAGTCATGACATTTATAATGTCTTGATCCTTTTTTTTTTGCAGTACTTGTGATAACTCATTTGTAACTCCCAATATAGTCTTCATCATATGCAAATTAAAAATGAATTCAAAAGTTTGCATGGTTTCAAGTAGGGAATAAGCTTCGCCTTTCTACTCACTGCTAGATCCCTCATTTATCAATATCTCAAGAACCTCTGTTATAGATCCATATAGAAGAATTAAACTGATCAGTGAATTATAATGGGAACCCCAACGAGTGTCTCCTGACCTTTGAAGAGCAATTTCTCGATTTAAACCTCTACCTTTGGTAATATCTCCACTTTCTAGTTGCTCAAGTATTTTGTCATAATGCTTTCCTCTTAGCATATCTCTTCTTTTGCTTGAACAACCAATGATATTTAACAAACTAGTCACACTATTAAAAAAGGAAGCAACTAGGACATGATTCTTTGCGACTGCAACTAATGCTAATTGAAGTTGGTGTGCAAAACAATGCACATAATAAGCTGAATAATTTTCTTTCATGATTAATGTTTTCAGTCCATTAAATTCACCTCGCATGTTACATGCTCCATCATAACCTTGACCACGTAGTTGTGCCACACTTAACCCATATTTTGAAAAAAAGTGATTCAATTGCCAACTTTAGTGTTAAAGCTGAAGTGTCCCCAACATGAACGATCCCAATAAAACGCTCAATAATACAACCGTGTGAATCAACATAACGTAATGCAACAACAACTTGTTCTTTAATTGATACATCATGAGATTCATCAAGTAAAATAACAAATACATTATTTCTTAGTTCATTGATTATGACATTGGAAACCTCAATTGCTGCAGCTTCTGTGATTTCTTTCTGGATTTCTGGAGCTACTAGTTTATTATTTCGAGGAGCGTTTTCCAACACAACTTTATTGATATCTTCATTATGTCTAGCAAGAAAACGCAAAAGTTCAAAAAAGTTTCCTTGATTCTCTGAATTCTCAGATTCATCATGTCCACGGAATGCTAAACCTTGTTGCAAAAAGAAACGTACACAATCAACGCTTGCATTTAATCGTGTACGATAATCTTTGAGATTTTGATCTGAAGGTCTTTCAAAAGCAAATCTGATGTCTTTTTCTTGATTCATTAGGTCTTCGCATTTACGTCTAGCAATGTTGTGTGCATTATTGATATTACCAACATGAACATGAAATCTATCCTTTTTTTCCAATTTCTAAAACCCTTCATGTCAAAACTATCTCCGCCAGACTGTTCACCATTTTAAGGTCTATACAAATAACAAAACAAACAAAATGCTGCATCTTTGCTTGTACTATATTCTAACCAAATCTTGTGTTCATCAAACCATGCATGTTTAAATCTACGTAATTTATCTCCAAATTTTGTACGTGGGAATTCATGATCACGTGGTTGGCATGGTCCTTTCAGCAAGTAATGTCTGCACACACTATCCCTCTCATTAGGATGAAAATCCATAATTATTTTTCTCAATGCAGGATCGATAGGGATATTAGCTAAATTTGTTTCTACAAAAACTGATTGAATTTGAGTGTTTTTTTCCTCGGAAAAAAGTTTCTGATCATCTCCTTCGAATTTTCTTTTGAAATACATTTCCATTTCTAATTTTAATAACAACTAGTTTAAGAATTTTATACTTACATAAAAAAATATCTATTAAATTGATTAATAACTAAAATATATACCTGTCAATTGTTACAGATTAGTAGAATACTCAGAATTCTGTATCCACATATATCTCTTCAAATTCCAATTTCACCTCAATCTGCAAAGCCATCATAAAAAATCAGCCCACATATAAACAAACTGCACAGATAAAAAAAAATGCATATGGTTTCGATGGATAAAATAGGAGTAGATTAAAAAAAATGCATCTGAATAAATAAGTCCAAGCAATAATATACAAGTAATTTCCAAAAAAAAAAAAAAAGAAGTAAAAATGTCAATACTTTCTAGCTTCTAAGACACTAAATCAAAATGGGGTGAAAGAAATAAAAAAGCAACATAAATCAGCTTCCAACCATAAAAAGCCAATAATTTTTCTACCACAACAGCGAAACTGCTTCAATCACTCAATGACAAAGAAAAAAACATCTAAAAAGGTCTGTAGTCAGCAAATACAAAATACTAGGGAGCAGGCGAGCAGCGGCGGCTTCCGCCTACGCGATTCTTACCACCGAGCATGAGGAGAGAGAGATGAAGAGAGAGGAGTGACGGATTCTTACAGCCGAGCATGCAAGTCTACGCGATCCTCTTTATCTTTCGTCGTCTGGTCACAAGAGAGAAATATTTTGAACTTTTTGAGTTTCGTCCCTTTTGGTTTCCCGTCCTAGCGGTAATTTTAGAGCTAAAAACCCTAAATTTTGCTTTAAGTTATAATTAGATAGTAATAAATATATTTAATAAGACATTGAGTAAAAAGTTCAGTGGGGGCACGTGACCCCAGTGCCCCTAGCGTAAATCCGCTCCTGTTTGGAGGTAGGATTTTTGTCGGATTCGAGGTGGATTTGAGTGAAATCTAGCCAAACGACCAAAAATGCAAAATCGAATCTCACAGTAAATGAAAGCCGCGGTTGATGGAGCATTATATTTTTTCGTGGTAAATCCCGAATTTTCGAAATCCTCCGATTTAGAGGATTTAATGCTTTATTGGCCCTAGAGAGAAGAAGAGTCCGCCCAATTCCAATTGTTCGCATTATGTCTTGACCGTCACCTCTTTAGAACAACTCATAAGCTATGGTTGCCCATACTCCATTGCGGATCCTCGCTATAATAAGGCATACAAACGCTCCCCATTCCACATAAACTATTTCTTGCAATCGCTCGATCAGTCACCCTAGGAAACCAACTTGAATAAGACTGCCTTCCAGTATGATCTTTCCCTCTCGCATCTTTGGTCACATTCACCATAATATGTTGGTTTCTGTACGATTTTTTTTTTTTTGCATATACCTTGTTTTCATTTTTTATGGCTGGTACATCCACAAATTTGTTTCTAGTAATCTGAACGCATATGATTTTCTTTTCTTATATAAGCTTGTTATGTTTTGAATTTTGTCATATTTTCTTTACTAGAATGGTGTGGTAGTTCTGCATTGTGCTATTAACATGACACATTGGGAAGAAGTGGCAAGTAGTGGAACTTACCCATAATCAGACTGTAAACAATCATCTTTATTCACCGATCTTGCTAGTTTTGCACGGGGAAGGATCATCAACTGATACGAGAGTCTTACGATGGGCAGTCAAAGAAGGTGATTTTAATGTGACTGTTGGTAAATATTTTTTGGTTGATTATGTATAGACAAATATAGATAAACTAATAGCACCGTTTAGAGGGTCACAATATCACTTAAGTGAATATCGAGGTGTTGCTTCTCATAGGTACTCAGTTGCACATGAGCTATACAACCATCGTCATGCTCAACTACGAAATATGGTAGAGAGGACTTTCGGTATATGAAATGAAAGATTCTAAGTGTTGACTCACATGTGTCAATTTCCACTAACAACTCAGGATTATATTGTTCAGACGTGTGCCGTCTTGCACAATTTCATTAGGCGTTATTACGAGCATTATATATGTACTTAAAAATGTCACAAACTAAAATGCATCATGACAGTGAGTTGGGTGAAGTTCAAGTCAATGAAAAAGATCTAAATTTGTATGCAAACGTTGGAGAAAGTACTAGGTGATTCTTTAAGACATTAAATTGCAACAAATATGTGAAAGTCATGGATAAGACTCTCTCGTATTAACATAAACTCTTTGATTTTTCAAAATTTAACTTCTAACAACCAACTCCATTCATAGGTAGCAAAGCCATCGAAGTCATTCAATTGGATAGCTTGCAATTTTGGGCACATAAAGAAGAAAACAATTTTAATTTATTCGCAATTCAATATATGTTATTATTTAAGAAAAATTTGTTGTATTTTTTTGAACTTATGATGTTAAGAAATAAATGTTAAATTTTTTAAAACTTAAATCCTGAAGTGAATTATCAAACAGTCACACATGATTCGACAAAATTTATATTAAATGAAATCCCGGGTGCATATTTGTGATCAGAAGGTTACGGACGCCGGTGATCGCAGAACTGAGCGATAGATGACCACCGCGTCCATGACAGCCACCGTCGCCGAGTCCGCCGCCGCATCTTTGCCTCTCCACAACGTATTCGTCTACGGCAGCCTTCTCGCCGACGAGGTCGTCAACGCGCTATTAAAACGCATGCCGCCATGCTCCCCCGCCATCCTCAATGGCTAGTCAGTTTTATCTTTCTCTCACTCGCTTCTTATTACAGAGTTTTATTATCTTGTAGATGCCGTACGATTCGCCGATCGATATACTTGAAATCCATCTTCCAGATCCTCCGAAATTATTGAAACAATATCCCATGAATTCTCTGTTCTCTCTAGAATATGCTTCAGTGCGATAACGTTGTACATGGTTTTAGTTGTGGATATGGTATTACTCCTAATTGTTTGTTTACAACGGCAAAATTGTCATGTTGGAACAGCCGGCCGACAAGATTTATGACAATTTCTTAGCTTTACTATTCGATTTTGATGTTTAGTATTGCTTTTGGTGTTTTGGTACTACATGTGGATAGGTTACTAAACTAGACTACCGTTTTGCAGCCACAGGTATAGCATAAAGGGGCGTGTTTATCCAGCAATATTACCAGTAGAAAGCAAGAAAGTCATAGGAAGGGTTGGTAACGAATCCATCTATTGATTATACTTGATATCATCAGAGGGAATTTGATGTTGTTCTGTGGTTGTTTCAGTGCATTATTCTTCAACTTATTCTATTTTACTTTGAAAACATGCAGTTCACTTTGAATCTTCTAAATGCTTGGGGTGCTCTATTTTAATGATTAACATATGGTTCAAGCAATGCATTATAGGTTTGGTAATTATGGCACAAGCTCAGAACTCGTTGGATAGAATTTTAATTTGCGGGGAACTGAAATAAATTTGACTTGACTGAAGGATGTAGATCAGAGAACTTATCCACAGGTGAATGCTCAAAAAAACGGCAATGTAGATGGGGTGCTACTGTGAAATGTGGTCGTCTTAAAGAGTAAATTTTTTTGCGGGGTATAGGTAGGTATGTGAGCTTTTGGAGGAAGGGAACATGTGGTGAAGATGATTCAAAGGAAGAGAAAGGAGATTAAAATGTTGTTGTCTGATGAAAAATAATATCGGTTGAAGTGTATGAGTGTTGAGTTAAATGATTACCACATCTTTATGATTTTTTGAGTGAATATTTGAGAAATACATATCAAATGACAAGATGAGAGATCTTGCGTGCGATCAAAACACATGAGCAAGACAAATAACCAAATGTTTAAGGTGTGATAAAAAATGTAAGCTGGCCAATATAAAGAAGAGAGATGGGTGAAAAGTTATCAATGCAAGGAGAGAGAACACGATTGATGAGATGATAGGCAAAGAAGACCACATTCCCTTAGGATTGATGTTGGTCATTCATATGAAACATTAAAGTGAGGGCAATATCTAGTATATGATGGTTTTTGTGTTCAACAATATCAATATGTTAACATATATAGGGACAAGAAGTTTAAAACATAATATCATTGTCATAGCATAAATTTTAGAGTATTATTAGTATATAAATTATTAAAGTAGAAAATAAAAGATATATTTTTTGATAGAAATTCTTTAAAATATGAGCAACTTCAAATTTACATTTGATTAAGTATTATCAAAGTGACTATAGAATAATCAACATTGCTTGTGACAAAAATACCAAAATACCAATTTAGCAAGAATTAAACTAGGTCAAAAAATGTTCTAGTGGACTAGCTCAAAAGGAAGAATTTCGTGACTAGTGATAGATAGGAAACAACATGCTATTGTTTTTACCCAACTTGCATTTAAAATAATCATATTTCGAGAGTGATGATAAGTTAAATATAATCTTGAAGTATCTTGGGAGGAGGATGACCAACCGACAATGCTATTAATATAGAGTAGTAGTGAAAGAGAGAGTGGATAGAGCATTATCTATCAAGTAGTAGACCCTACGAGCTTTCACAGCTCCACCAAATGTCTTCATTGGTCAAAAATATTTAAAATGACAATGAGAGGGATACAAATGTTTTTTAGGACATAACGGGTCTTTATAAAAAAAAATAATAGATAATATGTTGATTGGAATTTTTTTGGGATCTGAAAAATATTTGGTAGATATAGATGTTTGAAAGGATATACAATGCCTTTTTCAGAAATAGGAGAGGCCAAACTATCAATAATAACGATAGGTGGTAATATGGCATGCAGAGAGATGAAAATATTTGACAATTACCTCTCATATGAGAAAAGATGCTTTAATCTAAATCCAGGACGTACTAGTAGAGATGACTACAACAAATTTAGAGAGAAACATCATGAGAGGCTAAGGAGAGATCATAGTTTTCCTGATAAATAATAACGAATTTGGAGGAGGAAGTAATAGATTTAGAAGCATGTTGAATGTTAGGGACCATGGAGCCTACTGTTAATTGGGATTGTATACCCTAGAGGGAAGAATGCAAATGGAGATAAATTCGGTAATATGATTTTTTCATTCTACTTATGGTAAATAATTACGTTAGTAGTGAAGGGTTGCTACTAAAGTAACTCATTCCATTTACTTCTCAAAGTGTAACATCATTCTTTGATATGTATTTTTTTTCATTTGCTAGAGAAAATTGATCTTAGAGTAAATATTGGAAGCACGAGATATATTAATTTTATGGATGTGGAATGAAGTTAAGCATCTTCTAGCTAAGTCTTGAAACATTGCTAGTTGAGGCAAATGAAAGGTTCAAGGCTATTAAAAAACCGTGTAAGAATGATGTAGTTGGATGCTTGTCATTTGAAAATTTTGGTGCTGTCACTTCTATATGAAGTAGACACTTCAAAGTGATGGAGTTTGTCATGAGAACCAATTGGTACCATTGAAATTGATTATGGTACCGTTGGTGGAGAAAAATTTTGAGTCTTGAGAGTTGATTGAGAAACTATAAAATTGTGTATGTGAGAGAGAATTATGTAAGTTGATAATTTACTCAAATCATTGAGAAAATGAGACTTAGGAAGTGGCCGTATCCTAAGTAGCGACTAAGTATCACCAACATAGTGGATGGCTATAGTAGAAGGCAACAAACACATGTGCATGCCTTGAGGAATGCCACAAAGATCCTGATCAGGAATAGTAGCATGGTGCATTGCTGCGAGCAAGCAGGGGTGCAGGATCATGTATGGGGTTTCAGTGGACACCATGAACGTAGGGCATGGGCATGATACTAACAAGGGTATTGACAACAAAGCAATATCAACCGTGAGATTATATAATGGAATCAAGTAGTGGGTGTGGGATTAGAGTGGGGCGGGGTCAAGGTTGGAGGGAGGATGATTTTGGGATTGAGGAGGGTGGACGGCTAAGTTAGTGTTTTCCTTGATATCATGCTATGGAGAAATACCTTTTGTGCTTTATTCTTTAGAGATCTCATAATTATAAGAACCCTAATTGAAGGTTATCGAAATTAAAGGTCCAATCTGAAATTTTTGTTAGGAAATATTTTACTTTATTAAATGTTTTGAATTATTCTTCCAATATAATTTCAACTGCACAAGTTTTATCATTCCAGTACCAAACTTTATTTTAATATTGATTGAAATAAGAATTTTGGATAACTTTTTGGCATTATTTTTTTGCCAAGGATCACGAAAAAAAATCTAGGACTTAAAAAATTCAGGATTAATGCTAAAAATTTATGGGATATCTACTCCATATAAGTATGTGGCAGTTAGATTGGATGGAATTGAGTACTTATATTAAGATTTAAGAATTTTATTCTCTACATATGGAAGCAAAATGCTTTAGTCACAATGACTATCGAAATACTTTTATGAGATTCCCTTGTATCAAATATCTGCACAGGCTTTATTTTGTAATAGTTGTAGCCATGCCACCCTGTCTAAACTATTTTATGTATGCTTTATAGATTATGTTTCTCTATTATTCTTGCTGAAGTTTTCATTTTATGTTCTACTTTAACCGAGTCCTTATTAACAGTGTTATTTGCATGTTATTTTGAGTCTCCATATCATAGTTCTTTCACATCAATTCTATGCCTCACCTCAAGATGAAAAGATTATTTTGAAATAAAATGAAAACTTCCTCAATATTCTATTAAAATATTGGATTTTTTCTTTCCCACTCCACAGTTTGCACCTTGCAGGGTGGAAATTATTACGGTATTAGGCAATGATCGAACTTAAAACTTTGGCAACAACTTTTAAGCTATGTTGCACCGATACGGATACGGCGATACGGATACGACACGATACGGATACGGGACACGCCAATTCTTAAAAATACAGGATACGGATACGGCGCAGATACGACATTATAATATATAAATAATACATAAAAATTAATAAAGTAATCAAAGTGTAATATTTGAAATGACAAAAAAATTGAAATAAAAGTAAGCATTAAGTATTGAAATGTCTAGTACAACAACAAAAACAAGAAGATAAATTGCCCATCACATGAAATTTCAACTATTCAATAGAAGGAATGATAGGATTAGCTTCTTCAGTGGTTTGTCTTTGAGTTTCTATATCATCTTCAATAAATATCATAGCTTCTAATTCAGGCTCATCAAGTGAAAGATTAGCAATTTCTAATATTCCCATATCCTCAAGAGATTCAAATCCATCTCCAGCAACATCCCACATCCTGTTGTCTCCTTCCATATAAGTTGGAGTTTTCCTTAAGAGAAGTCGAAGGTTTGTATGCACGTAAACTAAATCTTCAGCCCGTTGTGGAGTAATTTTATTTCTCTTCATTGATTGGATGAATGAGTATGTGCTCCAATTTCTTTCACAACAGGATGAGGATGAAACTTGGCCAAGCAATTTTATGGCGATTGTTTGTAGTAGAGGTCCTGAAGCTCCATGTATAACATGAAAAAATTTAAGTGAAAGTGTAGATATGTTGCAACTCTGCCGGGGGTCCAAGGGGGCGCTGCCACCTATCTTACAAATTTTTTTTGTAAGAGTAATTTTGAAGTGCTGTTTATTTTTAAAGTTGTTTTTATGGAAAGATACCGAGCGATACCGAGCATATTTTAGCTTCTCGGTGCCGCTTGGTACCATTCGGTACCCCTCCATACCGAGCAATACCGAGCGGTACCGAGTAATACCAAGTTACAGTACCGAGCGATACTGAGTTCCAATACTGAGCAGTACCGAGTTCCAATACCGAGCAGTACCGAGTTCCAATACCGAGCAGTACTAAGTTCCAATACCGCTCAGTACCGAGTAGTACCGAGCAATACCGAGTTCCAATACCGAGCGGTACCGAGTTCCAATACCGAGCAGTACCGAGTTCTAATACTGCTCGGTACCGAGTACCGAGCAATACCGAGTTCCAGTAACGTTCGGTACCAAGCGGTACCAAGTTTCAATACCGAGCCTATGATTAAGAAAACGAAGAACGATGAAGAAAACGAACCTACACTGCTCACGTCGCCTTCACTGTTCGCGTTGTCAAGCCGCTTCGTCGACGAAGGATGATCCTATCGACTTTAATGCTCGCGTCGTCAAGCCTCTTTGTCGACAAAGGATGATCCTGTTTGCTTCTATACTCGGGTCATCGAGCCGCTCCTTCAACTATAACGAAGAAGATGAACACGTGTGTGGAAACGAAAAACCTAGCTCTTTGAAATGTTTCAGCCGCATAAATGAATATGGATATTGAGCGGAAACGGTGGAATGTCGAAAAGAAAAGGGTAAATCGTGGCTCAGTGTTTTTTTTAATAGGACACGCGTATCCGATACGCGTGTCCAGTCAAATTTAAATAATATTTTAATCGGACACGACAAGGCCGTATCCGACACGTATCCATGCCATATCGGAGGCGTATCCGTATCCGACACGTATCCGATACAGCATGCCTCGTAAATAGGAGTATCCGTGCAACATAGCTTTTAAGGTTCTTATCAACCAGAAGAAACTGACACCCATCTATCAAAACAATGAGTTAATTATACTTATCTCTTGTAGATAGTCAATATTATACATACCTCCCATTACACTTGCCTCTCATTTCTGAAGCTCTAAATTAATGTATTGGCATTAATATGTAGTGTAATATCTAACAAAATGGGAGGCAAATATAATTTTGGTAAACATATTGGAATTGATATGTGTTGAAATCCAGCCGTTCCTGTGCACAAGATCTAACGGTCACAAAGAGCCGTTCCTGTGCTCATGAATCACGTTGAAACACCTTCTATAGATAGGTGTATATTCCCTATGCTACACCTGATTAGAAGAATGAATTACAGTCTTCTTTCTTTCAGATCAGTAGAAGGACATTAGTCTACTCCTCGGGGTGATATAATGTCCGACTATGTGGATTTGCTTGAAAGAAAATATTAAAATACAAATAAAGCAAATCGCGTGAGAACAGAAGAGCATTCTTCAGAAAAGTTTTCTCACATATTTTTCTGGCGACTCCGCTGGGGATCGACTTCTCTCTTCCATTTCAAATGAAGACTAAATTCTTTTAAAATTATATATAATTTTAATTAAATATTTGGGCCATTAAATTTTCATGTAAATTTTGATATGTCTAGTCTTCTACAGTGTCTGCTTTGATGATTTGTATATTTTAGTGGCTTGGGTCCTTACGATTGATTTATAGTGGATTTTGCTTTTTCGATTCAATTTTCTGTCTCGAGCTTTTGATTTATATAGTTTTATATTCCTCTAGTCTAGTTATTCAAGCCTTGTCTGTCATTTGCTTGTTTAGTTTAGAATTCATTACCAATCATTGTCCATAGTCATGGTTTCCTTAGCTTTTCCTAAAAAGCTAAGTAGATGGGCCAACTGTCAGCACCAGCGTAGGTCCTAGATCCTACTGAAGTGCTGTTCCGTTTCTCGTCTGACATTTTGAGTGCCACTTGTATGTTTAGTCATTTAGAGTTTATTCCAATCATGTTTATAATTCTATAGATTTCTCTTCAAGTCCTTTTCTGTGTTACGATGTGCTTTTGATTATCTTCCTAAATATTCGTGGTTCTACATTGGTTTTATGATTTGATGCTGATTTGATTGTCTTTTATTTAAACTGTATAATTATAGAATTCCCTAAATCGAGTCAGCCAAGTCTGTCTGTCATTTGAATGATATTTGCATGTTTATTTTGAGCCCTACTGTTTGCATGATCATGCTTCACGCGAGTGAGCATAACCCCCATGGTTACCCGGCTTCGTCCTAAAAGCCTGGCGGATGTCCACCCGGAATACAGAGGTTTGGTCCTAGGTCTGGTAGGGGTGCTGCCCGTTTGTCGTCTGACATTTGCATGTCACTTGAGTGATTAGTAGCTTATAATTCTTTTCGAATTTATTCAAAATCATTCCTAAATTCCTGAATTCATTATATTTGATTTTTTTTTTCTGTATTTATTTTGGGATTCCGATGTTCTGTCTTTGATTTATGAGTTGATGTTGATTTGATTGTCCTTTTATTTAAATTGTATAATTGTAGAATTTCTTAAATCAAGTCAACCAAGCCTGTTTGTCATTTGAATGACATTTGCATGTTTATTTTGAGTCTACTGTTTGCATGATCATTCTCACGCGAGTGAGCATAACCCATAGTTACCCGGCTTCATCCTAAAAGCCTGACGGATGTCCACCCGGAACACAGAGGTTTGGTCCTAGGTCTGGTAGGGGTGCTGCCCGTTTGTCATCTGATATTTGCATGTCATTTGTGTGTCATCTGCACGCCTTATAGTTTTCTCTTTTTCATTCGTATCCGATTTTTTTTGACTCAATGCGTTGAGATCAGGCTTTAGATTATAAATTTCTACTATGTTTCCCCTTTTTAATTTCTTCTACTCGTGTTTGCTCATGTATACTCAAAGTTCTTAAGGACAAGGGTCCTTATTTAATGCCTTATTAATCTAATGCTCATTTTCTTTCAAATCGTTAATCAAATATCTTTCCAAATCAGCACTTTGTAATTGTATCCCTCTGGTGTGGGTCCTTAATTGGACAATTTCTTCTCAAATCTTCGATCTATTCAATCCTCATAATAAACTCCAGTTACATTCAAATCAGTGCAACTATCGGCAGTCAGTTTCTTTGCATAGACTTAAAAAGATCAGTTATTGATTTAGATTCCTTTGAATTACAAAAAATGTCTGGAAAGTTAGTATTCAACATCAACATTACTGCTGCCCAATCTGTTGAGGGAAACCAGATCAGATTTGGGTCCGGATTCGAAAACATCCAAGTCACCTTTGGTGCACCTCAACCTGAAGTGGTAGCACCTCCGGCTGAATCCAGAAGATTAACTCCCGTTCAAGTTAACATCGAGGATGGGCCTGTAGTTGCCCCTGCAGTTGCTAAACCCTCAGTTTTCACCCGTTTGGCTTATCCCCAGTCAACCGCTCTCCTCAGTATTCACCTGTTTGGCTTATCCCTAGTCAGCTGCTCTCGCTAAGGGAAAGTTTCCAATCATTGGTGAAACTCCTGCAATCAGAAACTTCGAGATTTGGTCATCTTCTAGAATCCAGGAGATGACTAAGTCTCAACGCCGCAACATGATTCATTGTATGAGGTGTAGAGAAGAAAGAGAAAAGATGTCAAAGGAAGATACTTTGATTGCTGCTGCAACTGAAGCAGTAAAGAAAATGAATTCTGAAACTCCTGAAACATACGTTAATACTTCACAGTTGGTCGATAGTGAGTTTCGACCACTATGTGATACTTCCGAGGAAGAGAACGAATTGCATATATCAAACTCTCCTCCTACTCCTTTTCGTGGAGATCCTGTCCTTCCTCCATTATTACAAATAAAGAGAAAGCTCAAATCTTTATTCAATGGTCTGGTCCAGGACTGTGCCATTGATTATGGGTAGTCGAAGACAGAATTTCTTAGAAGCGTGAAGGATGTGATCTCCACTGAAATGCATCCACATTCAAGTGGAAGGCGAGGAGAATCTCCTCCTACGAAGAGAAGAAGTCAATTTCAAGAATCGGGTCCAAGTCGACCAGCAGCTGCGTAGATCATCATGGGAAATCGAAGAAATTTTCACACCGCGATCATTATCAAAGTCAACATCAACAGTATAATCAACAAACTCCTGTTAAATCTCTAGAGTATGGAGCATCAGCCCGTCAAGGGTATAATCCCATATCTCTTGTATCTTCGAATTAGTCCAGAAATCTTCTAACAAGAACTTCTGATTATCTTTCAAATCAATTCCCTTTAAGAGTTGATCGACACCGTTCACTGGGTAGCAAATCACCCTCCGGTTTTGATAAGAGGAGACTTTAGTTCACAAATCAGTCAAACTCTTTATCTAACAGAGAAATGATTTGGCAGCCCGATACGATTTTAACTCCAACAGTACTGATGAATCAGGGGAATAACACAGTTGAAGAAACACGATAGAAGCTGAAGTCCTTTATAGAAATCTCTTCTTCTAGAGAGTATACTCCAGTACATCCACATAGTGTGGAAGAGAAGACATTAGAAGAGAAGGTGGATCATCTGAAAGAAAGTATCCGTCAGATCGACGAAGAAGAAGCTGCAGAAGATGAAGAAACGAACGGAGAAGTGTCTGATAGTGTTAACATGACTGATGCTTCCCCATCTCTGTAAGCGGAGAGAATCTGAGTTTAGATTTTATTAGAAAGTACTTAGTTCATCTTGCTTAAAAACAATGTACTAGCTATCTTAAATTAGAAAGTACTTAGTTCGTCTTGCTTAAAGACAAGTGTACTTGCTATAATCAAACATAACTTCCTTCATTTGAAATTTAAGATAACTGATACATTATCTTTAAGCAAGACGAACTAAGTACTTTCTAATAAAATTTAAACTCAGATTCTCTCCGCTTACAGAGATGGGGAAGCATCAGTCATGTTAACACTATCAGACACTTCTCCGTCTGTTTCTTCATCTTTTGCAGCTTCTTCGTCGATCTGGCGGATACTTTCTTTCAGATGATCCACCATCTATTTTATTGTCTTCTCCTCCACACTATGTTGATGTACTGGGGTATTCTCTCTAGAAGAAGAGATTTCTATAATAGACTTCAGCTTCTTTGGTGTTTATTCCACTGTGTTATTCCTCTGATTCATCGGTACTGTTGGAGTTGGAAGCATCCCGGGCTGCCAAATCCTTTCTCTGTTAGATAAGGAGTTTGACTGATTTGCGAACTTCAGTCTCCTTTTATCAAAACCAGAGGGTGATTTGCTACCCTGTGAACGGTGTCGATCAACTCTTAAAGGGAATTGATTTGAAAGATGATCTGAAGTTCTTGTTAGAAGATTTCTGGACTGATTCGAAGATACATGAGGATATGGGATTATACCATCGACGGGCTAATGCTCCATACCCTAGAGATTTGACAGGAGTTTGTTGACTATACTGTTGATGTTGACTCTGATAATGATCGCGGGGTGAAAATTTCTTTGATTTCCCATAGCGATCTACTGCAGCTGCTGGTCGGCTTGGACCCGGTTCTTGAAATTTACTTATTCTCTTCGTAGGAGGAGATTCTCCTCGCCTTCCACTTGAATGTGGATGCATTTCAGTGGATATCACATCCTTCACGCTTCTAAGAAATTATGTCTTCGACTACCCATACTCAGTGGCACAGTCCTGGACCAGACCATTGAATAAAGATTTGAACTTTCTCTTTCTTTGTAATAATGAAGGAAGGACAGGATCTCCACGAAAAGGAGTAGGAGGAGAGTTTGATATATGCAATTCGTTCTCTTTCTCGGAAGTATCACATAGTGGTCAAAACTCACTATCGACCAACTGTGAAGTATTAACGTATGTTTCAGGAGTTTCATAATTCATTTTCTTTACTGCTTCAGTTGCAGCAGCAATCAAAGTATCTTCCTTTGACATCTTTTCTCTTTCTTCTCTACCACCTCATACAGTGAATCATGTTGCGGCGTTGAGACTTAGTCATCTCCTGGATTCCAGAAGATGACCAAATCTCGAAGTTTCTGATTGCAGGAGTTTCACCAATGATTGGAGACTTTCCCTTAGTGAGAGCAGCTCACTGGGGATAAGCCAAACGAGTGAATACTGAGGGTTTAGCAACTGCAGGGGCAGCTACAGACCCATCCTTGATGTTAACTTGAACGGAGAGTTGATCTTCTGGATTCAGCCGGAGGTGCTACCACTTCAGGTTGTGGTGGTGCACTAAAAGTGACTTGGATGTTTTCGAATCCGGACCCGAATCTGATCTGGTTTCCCTCAACAGATTGGGCAGCAGTAATGTTGATGTTGAATACTAACTTTCAAGACTTTTTCTGTGATTCAAAGGAATCTTAATCAATAACTGATCTTTCTGAGTCTATGCAAAGAAACTGACTGCCGATAGTTGTACTGATTTGAATGTAACTGAAGTTTATTATGAGGTTTGAATAGATCGAAGATTTGAGAAGAGATGGTCTAATTAAGGACCCACATCAGAGGGATACAATCACAAAGTGCAGATTTGGAAAGATATTTTATTAACGATTTGAAAGGAAATAAGCATTAGATTAAGAAGACATTAAATAAGGGTCATTGTCCTTAAGAACTTCGATTATACATGAGCAAACACAAGTAGAAGAAATTAGAAAGGGGGAACATAATAGAAATTTATAATCTAAAGCATGATCTCAACGCGTTGACTCAAAAAAAACCGGATACGAATGAAAAAGAGAAAACTCTAAGTCAAGCAGATGACACACAAATGACATGCAAATGTCAGACGACAAACGGGCAGCACCTCTACCAGACCTAGGGCCAAACCTCTGTGTTCCGGGTGGACATCTGCCAGGCTTTTAGGACGAAGCCGGGTAACTATGGGTTATGCTCACTTGCGTGAGCATGATCATGCAAACAGTGGACTCAAAATAAACATGCAAATGTCATTCAAATGACAAACAAGCTTGATTGACTCAATTTAAGGAATTATACAATTATACAATTTAAATAAAAGGGCAATCAAATCAACATCAACTAATAAATCAAATAAAAGAACATCGGAATCCCAAAACAAATACAAAAAAAGAATCGAATATAATGAATTTAGGAATGATTTCGAATAAATTCGAAAAGAATTCTAAGCTACTAATCACATAAGTGACATGCAAATGTCAGACGACAAACGGGCAGCACCCCTACCAGACCTAGGACCAAACCTCTGTGTTCCGGGTGGACATCCGCCAGGCTTTTAGGACGAAGTCGGATAACCATGGGTTATGCTCACTCGTGTGATCATGATCATGCAAACAGTGAACTCAAAATAAACATGCAAATGTCATTCAAATGACAAACAGGCTTGGTTGACTCGATTTAGGGAATTCTATAATTTTACAGTTTAAATATAAATGCAATCAAATCAACTCCAAATCATAGAATCAATACAATAAAATCAAGATAAATCAAAGAAGATTTATTGAAATGATTAAGTTTATAAGCAAGATTGGATAAGCAAAATTGGATACAAGAAATTCAAAATCTATAAAGAAATCTAAGAGAAACTAAACTCACAAATGGCACTCAAAATGTCAGAAGAGAAACGGATAGCACTTCAGCAGGATCTAGTACCTACGCTGGTGCTGACAGATGGCCCATCTGCTCAGCTTTTTAAGAAAAGCTAAGGAAACCATGAATATCGATATTGATTGATATGATTTTTAAACTAAACAAGCAAATGAAAGGCAAGGCTTGACTAACTAGACTAAGAGGACATAAAACTATACAAATCAATGACTCGAGGCAAAAAATCAAATCGAAAAGACGAAATCAAATATAAATCAATCGTAAGAACCCAAGCCACAAGACTATACAAATCATCAGACCAAGCAATAGCAGACTACACAGATCAAAATTTATATGAAAATTCAATAGCCCAAATATTTAGTTAAACTTATATATAATTTTAAAAGAATTTAGTATTCATTTGAAATGGAGAGAGGAGTCTATCCCCAGCGGAGTCGTTAGAAAAATCTGTGAGAAAATTTTTCTGAAGAATGCTCTTCTGTTCTCACGCGATTTGCTTTATTTGTATTTTAATGTTTTCTTTCAATCAAATCAACATAGTCGGACATTATACCACCCGAGGAGTAGACTAATGTCCTTCTACTGATCTGAAAGAAAGAAGACTGTAATTCATTCTTCTAATCAGGTGTAGCATAGGGAATTTACAAATCATTCCGGGGGATGAAAAGTATATTATCCTATCGACCCGATTAGAATAATGAATTATGAATTTATTTCCGTTATCAAATATAGAAGATATTTGACCTGTTTGTGAGAGCAGATCAATCATCTACCTATCCTTTGATCATGAAAATAAATTTTATAAATATAGATAAAGCAACGATCTACGTTTCACAGATCTTTTCTCTACTTTAGAAATGAAACTATAGTAGGGTTTAGATTATTCTGGGATCTAGACTCCCAGTTAATTACATCTCCTAAGAGAATACTCTCGATTTAAATGAAAACTAATTAATTTTAAAATTATATACAAATTTAACTAAATATTTAGGCTAATTTAAATTTTCATGCTCAGGCTTTAGATTATAGACTAACACTGAATTTGAAAGATTTAGATTTAGATTAGAAAAAAAGAATGTGCAAAGGGAGAGTGTATACATTCTGGACTTACCACCTGCCTAGAGTGGGTTGCCAGCTAACAATTCTAATCACAACAATTCGCCGATGAATGCAAGATTTAAGATGGCTCTATCCTAGGAATCAAGGAGTGGTTAAAGAATTTAAATCAAATGCAGGATAATATGCTTACAAAAATTAAAAATCTACACGAATGCTAATGATGCATGAAACAGTTGTATATATAGAAGAGCTGATTTTATTAGTATAAAATTTATAGATTACATCTCAGGGTTTGCAGTAAAGTAAAGGTGGCCAGGCCCTACCGACAACAAACCTGAGTTCTAAGCCTATAAGAGAGTAGGATTAAATGTAATTACTTATAGTCTTCAAGCTTCAAGTCTTCTATGAAATTCCAAAAAGTAACATCCTTCTGGTGGAGGATATTACTTTTTGGAGCCCCATCTGTATGTGTATAAGCAATTACTTTTAATTCTTTTACAGACTCGAGACACTTTACAGACTCAATTTATATACAACAAATCTAAGAAAATAAATTTTTACATTTCTCTTTATAAGTACATTGGATCTTAGGAACATTCTACTTTGCAGGTAAGTAAAAGCAGGAAAATAAAACAGTTATATAATTATGCATGTTATGAGTGCGTTGTGAACAGTTATATATGCATGAAAGTAAATACATAAAAGTAAAGTACACGGCCCTCACTTATTCACTCCGCTCTCTGGTGCACTGACAGAACAAACACACATGGGTGCCCTCTAGGCAAGACACCCGCAAACAAACCACAACAAACCACCGGCCTAGCCTAGGCTAAAGTTGGTTGTTCTAGCAAACATCTAAGTGTGTGAAAGAGGTCGTGTAGTTTGGATAGGTCCTGTAGGAATTATTGTTTGGATTGCATGTATTATTAAAGTTTATTTATTAAAGGCCAAAAGGGAATTTAATTGTAATTTAAGTTGAGTGTATTTGAATTTTAATTTATTCCAATTTTAGATGTTAAAGTTATCTGATTTAGTTTTAAAGAACTTATAGATTGATAACTCCCTAAGTGCAGGAAGTTATCAATTTATAAGTCCTAGGACTTTCAAAATGAACACTCATCTTATAAAGAAGTTAAGTATGCATCTAAGAGTCCTCAAAATTTTATTAGAAGAGAGAAAGGGATCTTTCAAATGCAATCTGACACACTTTCCCTAAGGAGTCGTGTATGCCATATAAGGTCGGTGTATTATTAGTTTGTTTGAAGATTTTCAAATCTAAATGTATTAGTGCCTTCCTAAAAGGAGTTATGCACAATACATAGGAAATCTTTTGGTTATTTAGATATATTAAAAGTCTTTTAAAATCAAAATGCCTAAAGCCCTCCAAAATGAATCAAGCTTTAGGCATGAAAGACTTTAATTCATTTAATCTAAGTTAATTATCAAATTTGATTGATTAAGATAAGTCTTAATCAATCAAGTTATCAAACTAATTTAGTTTAAATGAAAAAAAATTTGATTGAAATTTTTATGAATTTTATTGTAATATTTAGAAATTTTAATCATTTGTTGAGTTTTTAATGATTTAATTAAGAATAAATGATTTATTGATGAAATTAAATTGGAAAATTATTCAAAAATTTTATTTAAGTTGGATTCTTAATCTCTGATTTTATTTTGATTTAAAATGAATTTTAATGATTTTTAGGCTTTATTTATTATTTAAGTAATTATTTATGAAAAATGAGTTATTTAATGAATTAATATTTAAAAATTATTTAAAATTTTATTTTAATTCAAGATATTATTCTCTGATTTTTTATTTAATTTTATTGAATTTTTTATGAATTTTAGAATTTATTTACTTTTTTTAATTAATTATTAAAGAAATTGTTTAATTAGTGGATTATGATGAATTTGTAATTAGAAAATTATTTAAAATTAAAATTAATGTATTTCTGACTTTATTTGATTTTGAATGAATTTATTTTTATATCTTTGGATTTTATTTGATTTTTATTTAATTTTTGATGAATTTTATTGAATTTATTTGAATAAAGGTTAATTAAGAGTATTTTAGGGATTAATTAAAATTTAATGAAATTTAAAATTTTAATTTGAATATTGAATGATTATAGACTTAATTTAAGGTTGATTGAAATGAATATTGAGTTTTAAAGAATTTTATTTGGATTGTTATTATTTATTTAATGAATGTTTAATTAAATTTTTAATGAAATTTAAGGTTGATTTTAATTTTGAATGATTGTAAGTTTGATTTAAAGTTGGTTGGAACTGATTGAGAATGATTTTAGATTTTAGGAATTTTATTTGACTTATTTGAATTTATTGAATATTAGGACCCTTAATGAAGAGTCACCTAAATCTACTAGTTATTTGGAGGTTGATAATGTCAAATCAATGTATATTTGATCAAGGGTAAATGACACTAATTTTCTAAGTTTGAGTTTCATCCCAAAAGGGATGTATGTAGTTCTCCCTAGATTGACTAGGTTAGCTAAGACACGAGTCCTTAATTATTGTTCATAAGTGTCACTAAGTTATAGGATAGAAATCAAGTTCTTCTAACCCTTTATATATACACATTGCAATCACACCAATCATGAACAAATATACTAAATCTAATAAAGAATGAATGAAATGAATTTTTGAAAATTATATCTAAAACATGCTTTGAATAGTTTGAAGATTCATCAAATAAGCAATCATATCCTTGGCTTAACTCAATGATTTTATGATGTATGAAGGATACAACATAGCATCATTTGAATTTATGTGAAATCGAGTCATTTAAGATTTAGAGGACAATGAAGAAAAAATATAAAATTTGATTAGAATAGTTGTCCTCTAAATACCCAATGAAGATTACATGCACTTGAATATGATTACTTAATGATATCTTAAAGTGCATGCATAGAATAATTGAAAAATCATTTAATTAATAATGAATTCTCTCTTAAAATATTTAGGTTAAATCATAACCTATTTAAAAGAGAATTCAAATAGGAATTCAATGAAGTTCCAAATGATCCTATACAAAGACTCTTAAGATGTATTTAAATCTCTCCATCATGTCATTTAAAACTGAATTATGCCATTTTAAAAGAAACTTGATTTAATTAGAAATTTAATTAAAATATAATGAAAACAAAAATAAAATTAAAGAAAAATAGGGTTTAAAATATACTTTTTAAAATAATGAAAACTAGGCTTTGATTTTATTTTTAGAAAATATAAAATTTTATTCCTAGAAAAATGAGTGGTTGTGTAAATTTTGGATTAATATTTTATTTTATATGATTTTTACAAGTTCTGGGATAAAAAATAATTAAAATAAAACCTAAACCTGGAATTTACACGCGGCGGCGGGTTATTGGGCCAGGAGGAAGGCGACGGTCAAGTGGGCCAACTCACTTAAATGAGTCAGCGTCATTTGTGAGCCGTTCGATCCCGCGGCTTCCATTCAATGGCAGGGATTGAATCCCGTGATTTGATCTCAGTTAAGAGATCGGACGGACACCAAGCCTCCCGCGGTTTTGGAATGGACGGACTAGATGAAGGTAGATGAAATTTCATCCGTCTAGTAGCTAGATACGATCGGGTCACATGAGCAAGAGACGAAATCATAGCCGTTAAAATCAAATAGGCGAAATCAATGGTCATGATTTTGTCTTCTTCGCCCGATCGGCGTAAACCCTAATTTTTGGTTTTGTTTTAAATTTATTGTATAATCCATTAAATGACATGATATACGAGATCTAAATGGAAGTTATAGATAAGAACAGTGGGGAACAGTTTCAATGCTTTAAAAGGCCTTAGATGGATGTCTATTTAGAAACCTATGTAAGAGCCTAGGGTTTAGGATTTACCGAGTTAGAGTTGATGGATTTGGTTGAATTAAATACGGTTGAATTTGTAGATTGACCACGTGTTGATCTCCAGAAGACCTCGAGCCTGGAACGAGCTTCTACTGGGAGCTATAACAACTGGAACGATCCAAGCTTCGGTTGAGCTTTGATCTCGCCGTTAGCAGCTACCAAATGCTGGGAAATCACTGGGAGGATGAAGAAGAATAACTGGGGATTCAAAACGAAATGCTGGAGCTCTCTTAGGGTGAGTAGACTGAGAGATAGCCTTGAATGAGTGAGTCCCGTCCCTCCTTGCCCTATTCGTCTGTTGGAGCCAAAACCAAGGGCTGGGATGCATCAGGGACAAAGCTTGGATGCTGGACAAGTGTCTCAAACGGTTAGAAGAGCAGGGAGCGTGTTGCTCAGGTGGCAAGGACGGACGTCCTTCCCATGTGTAGGGGGGGACCACAAGCCATTAGGGCTGAGCTGGAGATGCACTAAGAGGTCTGGCTGGGCTTGGTTGAGTCCAGGGAAGCTTTTGGAATGGATCCCATGGGCTGCAAGAGTCTGATTTAGTCTAGGGAATTTGATTTGATCGGTTTGATCACTAGAGCTCAATTGAGCTCTCGGTTGAGCTAGGGAGCAAATAAATGGGTGAGTTGGGTCAGGCTAAGTCCTAAGAAGCTTCTAGAATCCTTTAAGATGACTGGATGGGTTTGGTCTATGTTGGATAGGTCGGATTAGCTAGGTTTGATCATGTTTAATTCATTTGAGAGTTTGGTTTGACTGTTTGACCAGTCAAATTGTTAACAAAAGTGCTGATGTGGCAAGGAGTAATACTTCTTTGCTGACTAAGCCTATCCCTAGACTTTCAAGCAATATATTTAAAGTTTAAAGGGGTTTTGACCATGAGAACGGGTCTTTTGACCACTTGTTGGCTGGTCAACAATCAGCTGACATGGCATCCCAAAAGACTTGATAAACTGATGGGAGGCATTGGAAGGGTTTTGATGTTCAAGTGTTGAGGTTTGAATGCATTTGATATACATGAAAGGAGGTTTGAGTAAGCCATCATGGGTTGACTTGGTCAAACCAACTATAGTTTGACTCAAGATAAGTTTAGGGGTTATCAAGGTATCAAATGGAACAAGTCTAAGAGTTTTATGACATTGATTTGATTATATAGAACAATTCGAATCAAATAGGTCAAGTTTGACCAAACTTGGGTTCAGTTGACCAAGTCAACTATTGATTGGGTCGAGATGATTTGTCGGATCCTTTTCACTGGAAAGAGTGTTTGAAGAAGTTGGGTGGAGTTCAGAGGTCATTTAGTGATGAATTGAAGGTCAATGTTGTATATGATCAGTTGAGCTAGCTTGAGCTAGCTCAACTAGATCATATTGATTTATCATTGGTTCAAGGATTTGAAAATGATGAGTTTGGTGCAGGAGACTCCTAGTGAAGAGATTTAGACCTTGACTGAGGTCAAAGGTAGTCAATGTACTATGCTAGATAGTATACTAAGCTGGCTGATTGCAGTGTGAGGTTGCAATAGGTGATTCAAACTTGAATGTATGTTGGATATTGGATTGAGATGATTAAAACTTGATTGATTGAATAGAATTTATGGTTGATTGATTGGTAGATTGATTTGAATGCGGGTTGATTGAGTGGTTTGATCGAGTGATTGAATATTGATTGATTGGTTGAGTAGATATAGGTAGAACTGAAGGATTGATTGAATATTTGCAAGTTTAAGATTTAATGCTGGACTTGAATTTGTTTTAAATCTGGATTTGATCAAAAATTTGGATATATTGAGATATAAATTGATTTGAATTTGAATAGATTTCAGGATCCTATAGAGACCTCATACAAAAATAAGGTCAACAATTGACAGCTGATTTAGGAAGAGTTACATTTCATTATTGTGTACTTATTTGTTTTCTTATTAAATATCTTGTATAGATATATAGATCTATATATAGGGAAGAATTCATGCAATAAAACTCAAGCTTTTTCCCTCTCGTACCTCTTAAATTAACATGGTATCAGAGCATTGGAGGGGTTGAAGAGGAAAAAACTTTGTGAAGAAAGGCCTTCATTGTCGTAGAAGGGAAGATCGTCGAAGGAGAGGAGCGTAGTCGAGCAGCCGGCGAGCATCCCGATCCGACAGGAATGGAAGATCGTCGAAGGAGCGTTCCGATCCGACCGAGAAGCCTCATGCGAACCAAGGAAGCCGAGCGGCTCCCTGCGTGCGTTCCCCTAAGCTACCTGGTCCGACTCTTTTAAAGAGTCGGCGGCCCGGTTTGTTTATTAAACCAGGAAGGTATTTTCCCAAAAAAAAAAAAAAAAAAATTCGACCTTCATTGTCGGACAGAAAAGAAAAAAAAAATCGACCTTTATTGTCGAGTAGAAAAATCTTGTTAGCCTTCATTTATGTCCAAAAATCAAATAGATAGTCTTCATTACTATCATTTGATTCAAAAATGTCAGAAATTAACTCTTCTTTAAATACTGACCAACTTGAGGATTCTATGGTGCACCAAGGACGAGGTGACCTTCAAAGCATGCAACCTTCATATCGTCTAAATGGGAAGAACTACTTAAAGTGGTCTTAATTTGTGAAGACCTACTTGGATGGGAAAGGGAAAATACATCACCTCCTTGGACGAGAACCAAAAGGAGATTCTAAATTTGGGGCATGGGGTGAAGCATACTCCATGATTATGTCATGGTTGTGGAATTCCATGACTCAAGAAATTAGTGATACATTTATGTTCCTTTCGACTGCAAAGGACATATGGGATGCTGCCAGACAGACCTTCTCCAAAGCTCATGATGCGGCTCAAATCTTTGAAATTAAAGTCAAAGTTGGAAGCACGAAGCAGGGGAGTAAGACCGTGATGGAGTATGACACCACTCTACAAAATCTGTGGCAGAAACTTGATCACTATAGGTGCATAAAAACTAGATGTTCGGAAGATGCTGCTATCCTAAAGAACTTTATTGAAAAAAGATATAGTTTATGATTTTCTTACAAGACTAAATGCAGAATTTGACCAAGTTAGAGTTCAGATCCTCGGCAAAGAGGAGACACCATCATTCAATGGAACCATTTCTCTCATCCGCGCAGAAGAAAGTCGACGAGGAGTGATGTTAGAACCAAAGGTCGTTGAAAGCTCAGCAATGGTGATGAACAAAGAATCGTCGTGGAAGGAGAAAAGTAAATATTCTTCAAAATTCAAAGACAATGACTCACTTTGGTGTAGTTATTGCAAAAAGTCAAGACACACAAAAGAAACATGTTGGGAAATACATGAAAAACCTCCCAGCAAGAAGTGGAATAAAAAAGGTGAAACAAGGAGCATTTCGCATGCCAACAACACTACAAGTCAGCCCACCCAGAAGCATAGTCCAGCCTTGGAGAATTCAATAGAGAAGGTATTGATAAACTGAAAATACTCCTAGTATCCCTTAAAAAACCAAACGCATCTTCCTCACTTGCACTCTCAGGTAATTTTCCGATTTCTATTAGTTTAAGTGTCTCTAGAAATCGTTTAAAGGAATTATGGATCATTGACTCAAGAGCCACAGATCATATGACCCACTCACCTAACCACTTCATCAACTATACTCCTTGTCCAAGCAATTAGAAAATTATTATTGCTGATGGTTCTCTTATCACAGTAGCAGACCAATGAGACATAACATTATCTCCCGCACTCACCCTAAAAAAAATGTGCTCCACGTACCTCAATTATCCACAAACCAAATTTCAATTCAAAAACTTATCAATGATCATAATTGTCAAGCGTTATTTAACCCTACCTATTGCTTATTTCAGGACCAGAGATCGGGGAAGAAGATTGGACTTGCTAAGGAGAAAGCTGGATTATACTACTTGGAAAAACTGAACCAATCTAAAAATAGCTGCTCTATGTTGTTCTTAGTTGATAAAAATTTCACTATTTGGCTTCATCATTATAGGTTATGACACCCATCTTTTGATGTCCTAAGACATATGCATCCATAACTTTCAGAAATTTGAAAATAAACATCCTCATTGTGAGTGAGTTAGCCAAACATAAAAAAACTTCCTTCCCAATAAAAATGAGAGATGTGATACTCCTTTGTATCTTATTCACAGTGATATATGGGGACTCTAAAAAATCCCCAATATCTCTGGGACACGATGGTTTGTATCATTCATTGATGATTGCACTAGAGTTTTTTGGATCTATCTCCTCAAAAATAAATCAGATGTTAGCACCATTCTTCCCATATTTCATATCATGATCCAAAATCAATTTGGGGTGAAAATAAGAAGATTTCGCTCCGAAAATGCCAAAGACTATTTTAACCTTACCTTTTCCTCCTACTTCTAAAGTGAAGGGATCATTCACGAGTCCTCCTGCGTTCACACGCCACAACAAAATGGGGTCGCAGAAAGAAAAAAATGGCCACCTTCTAGCCTCCACTCGAGCTTTTCTATTCCACTACAATATACCCAAATCCTATTGCGGAGAAGCTCTCCTAACTGCAACTTATCTCATAAACCGACTTCCTTCAACAACCCTTGGACTCAAAACTCCAATGAAAATTTTGTCCTCATTTTATCCCGAATTTCGAACCCATCATAACCTTACACCAAATATCTTGGGGTGCACAGCCTACGTTCATATCCATAGCCAAAATAAAGGAAAACTAGATCCAAGAGCACTTAAATGCATCTTTATTGGCTATTCAGCTACCCAAAAATGTTACAAGTGTTATCATCCTCCTACAAGAAAAACCTTTATTTCTATTGACGTTACTTTTGATGAACAAAGTTCCTATTTTTTCAAACCTCATCTCCAGGAGGGAGACTGAACTTGAGGAAGATGAGGAAAATGAACTAACACCTCTTGACCTTCCTCCACCTCAAACCAATCCTCTTGAAAATCAGGACAAGGAAACAAAAGTCAAAGCTGTCATTAGATTTGAGAAGGTATACTCCAGGCGTACAAATTCGGATTATACTCCAAAGCAGATCCAAGAATCTGAACCATCTCTTGGACATAAGGTAAGCTCACCACCTCCCTTATAACTTATAACCAACTCTATATCCTTCTTCAACGTCTCATTCTCTTATAAAAATTTCTTGGTTACACTAGAAGATATTCATATTCCTAAAGATATTTCTGAGGCCCTATCTGATAAAAATTGGAAAAATGCCATGATAGATGAAATGCAGGCCCTAAAAAAGAATAAAACATGGGAAATTATCACTCTACCGACAGGAAAAAAATCGGTTGGGTGCAAATGGGTATTCTCCGTAAAGTATAAAGCTGATGGCACACTAGAAAGATATAAGACAAGACTAGTGGAAAAAGGGTACACTCAAACATATGGCATTGACTATCAAGAAACCTTTGCACCTGTAGCCAAGATGAAAATTATAGAATACTACTCTCACTAGCAGCGAAGTACAACTGGCATCTGGAACAATCGGATATGAAAAATGTATTTCTACACAGGGATCTGGAGGAAGAGATATTTATGGAAATACCACCATGGTTCAAGGAAAAATCTGAATGTGACAAAGTGTGCAGATTAAAAAGGGTCTTATATGGGCTCAAACAATCACCAAGGGCCTGGTTTGGAAGGTTCTCTAAGTTTATGCTCCTTAACGGGTATAAACAAAGCCAAGGGGATCATACACTATTCTTTAAACATTCAGACTCAGGGGGGGTCATAATATTGCTAGTGTATGTGGACGATATAATCTTGATTGGAAATAATGTAAAGGAGAAAGATAGTTTAAGAAAAAGTCTTACCAAGGAATTTGACATCAAAGAACTTGGTAGACTAACATACTTTCTTGGCATTGAAGTTGCTTACTCAAGCAAAGGAATCTTCATCTCACAACAAAAATACATTAAAGATCTTCTAAAAGAAATAAGAAAACTAGCCTGTAAGCCAGCACCAACACCAGTAGAACCTAATCTTAAACTGGGGGAAGCTAGAGAGGATCCAGATGTGGATAAAGGGGCCTACCAGAGACTGTTAGGGAAATTAATATATCTTTCTCACACTAGACCAGATTAGCATTTGCTGTAAACATGGTCAGTTAGTTTATGCAAAATCCAAAGCAGGTTCACATGTAAGCAATTGACAGGATATTGCACTACCTTAAAGGAAACCCAGGAAAAGGGATTTTCTTTAAGAGAGAGCAGAATAACCCTAGAAGTATATACGGATGCTGACTATGCAGGATCACCTGTTGATAGAAGATCTACCTCTGGATATTGTACATTTCTTGGAGGTAACCTAGTTACATGGAGAAGCAAGAAATAAAATGTAGTGGTAAGATCTAGTGCAGAAGCAGAATATCGAGCTGTGGCTTTGGGAATATGTCAGCTACTGTGGATCAAAATAATCCTAGAAGACTTAAAGGTCAAGTGAGATGAGCCCATGAAGCTACATTGTGACAACAAATCAGCATAGCCCACAATCTAGTCCAGCATGACAAGACCAAGCACATAGAAGTGGACAGACATTTCATTAAAGAAAAATTAGACAGTGGTCTAGTAAGTATCGACCATGTATCATCAAAAGATCAACTTGCAGACATTCTTACCAAAGGATGAGACAGTTCTGCATTTCTCAGAATGATTGATAAGCTGGGAATGACAGATCCATATTTCTCAGCTTGAGGGGGAGTGTTGAAATCCAGCAGTTCCTGTGCAAAAGATCTGACGGTCACAAAGAGCAATCCGTGGGAAGCGCTCATGAATCACGTTGAAACACTTTTCATAGATAGACAGCTGATTTAGGAAGAGTTATATTTCATTATTGTGTAGTTGTTTGTTTCCTTATTAAATATCTTGTATAGATCTATATATAGGGAAGAATTAATGCAATAAAACTCAAGTTTTTTCCCTCTCGTACCTCTCAAATTAACAATATGTAATATATAAAAAGAAGGTAGGAAAGTGTAATTAAAAAAACATGGGATTTATGTGTAATATTGATTATTTACAGATGGTAAGTGTAACTAATCTTGTAATATTTTATCTTTATTGAGTTTATGACCGCATTTTCTTAAAATGATTTAGTGTTGATCGAAATTCTTTGAAAGATTTTTCTAGTTGTTCTTTACCATGGGTGGCCTATTCTATTAAAATCCTAATGAACTATGACGCATTGCTTTGCTAGAGATATGACATGGCAACTTGAAAGTTTCTTCCTCCTTGTGCAGACTTTCCATCATAGTCTGTTACATGTGGTTTCGTGTACTGTTGGATCATAAACAAGATTCTTTGTCTTTGCAGGTTATCAAGGGAGTTACGGATGCTGAGCTACATGTTTTAGATGCTTTTGAAGATGAGGAATACAAGAGAAGCACAGTGGAGGTCTTTTTGAATGTAAGCATCAAGTCATTCCTTTATATTGAAATGCATTGGTTCTTTTTGATGGCTGTGATGAACATCATGGCCTTAATTGAGAAAGAACTCAACAAGTGGTCAGAATGCAATTTGACCATTGCATAGTTCTTGTTTACTAATGGGAATAACATTCTTTATGCCTGTGATGTGTTGTCTATCAGCGCAACCATTTAACATTCAAAGCATTGTTATAAATAATGTTGGGGCAACATATGGACCCAACCCGAGGTTCATTAACTAGATGCAAATCTAGGTTGAATCTAGATCAGAGTAGTTCTAGAAATTTATCTTATTGGGCTTATTTTTATTTATGTTTGGTAGAATTATTCTTTTGAATAATCTTGTTTTTAAATTTGAATTAGATGATAAGATTTAATGTGAATTTAGATTAGATGATATGATTTTATTTTGAATTGAAATTATCAACTCTATTTCTATAAATACTGTTACGTTGATGTTATTTTTATTACCTATAAAGTAAAAATAAGAGTTTTTCCTTGGTTCCTCTCTCCATCTCTTGTGAAAGCTCATTTTTTGAACACTGTCTTTCTTTCCTCAAGGCCTTGCTAGCTGATCGCAAAGAGGCATGCATCCAAGGCCACCTATCTTTTGGCTAATGGGGATTTTGATTCCCTCTTTTTATAAAAAAATTCAGGGACAATTCCTCTTAAACTCTTTTCTTCAATCGTATCATTTCTAGAAGGTAGCTACAATTGAAGGCAAATCAAGAGAAGGAGAAGAAGAAGAATATAATGAAGAGCTTCATTGATTTGGTATCACGGTTGATAAATCTTCATCAAATTGGTATCATAATTGAAATCTTGAAGATAACCCTTAGGCCTTAGCTAATCAAATATATTTTCCCTCATCAACCTTCATGTACTCTTACTGATGCAGGACTACAATGCTTTAGATGAATGCAAAAGGAACTTGCACGATTTCTTGAATAAAACAATTAAGATTAAAACTTTTAGCAATCAAAACGATAAAAGAAAATGTGAGAGGCGTGACTACGCTTAGGTCAAGTCATATGCCAAACTCTTGGATTATAAAAATAACTTAGAATTTTAATAGTATGCAAATTAACTAACTTTCAAACAAAATCCCTACACTAATAATGAGATTAGAAATATAGAAGGCTAAACTCAATTCCTACGATTACTAGGCTTGGCAGATACATGTGAACGAAACCTTCATGAATCAAATCAAATCACAAGAGAGAGTTAAACTACGAAAATACGAGAGTAGGAAGATTCGAAAACCTTTGTCACGGTTTGGATGTAATCCACCACTGAACGACACCAAGTTGCTCCTCTATGGCTTCAGTGAGAGTATCTAGAATGTGCTCCACGTATTCCTCGATGGTGTTGTCGATATTTGGATTGACGTCGAAGAAGTTGGAGTGAAGGATGTGAACGAAACCTTGCTCGTCATAGGCAAGGTCGTAATCAAGATCGGGATCAGCCATGCATCGATCTCATAGTGTTCAAGGAGGTGACCCTTTGCTGTCCTTGTCGTTTTCCCCTTGAAAGAGAAAGGTTTCTCTCAAGAATCCAAGTAGGAGAAGGTAAGTGAAGGTGACCGACCAAGGAGAGAGGTTTGAGGAAATTAGGTTCATATTTTGGGAGATTTAAGCGGAGGGAAATTTAATTCAAACAACTTCCTTCTAGATCCCTTGATTGAAATAATCAAGGAAGGGGAAGGGAGAGGGGCCGGTGGCAAGGGTGAGAGGGAGGGATTTTAATTTAATTCCAAAAGGAGAGATTCTCCTTTGGCAAGAAATTAAACAAGTGGGGCTTAGGAGATTTTGGCCAAAGGAGGTGGATAGGAATTAGGAATGGTTTCCAAGAGAGGGCTTAGGAGATTTGGAAATAAATCCCAAGGGATTTATTTATGGGGCCGGCGACATCATGGGGTTAGGAGGGATTGAGGGGAGAGATTTGGGGTTTCTTAATTTGGGTTTAGGAATTAAGAAAGGTTTAATTAAATCCAAATCAATTTTGAAATTCAAAAGGATTTAATTTAGGAACCTTCCTAAAATAGATTTCTTAAATTAGGAAAGAATTTTCAAATTCAAATTGTTTTGAAATTTGAAATTAAGCCTTCCCAAATTAAGATCATTTATGGAATATATTCAAGAGGGGATTTTAAAATTTTGGAGGGAGGAGGAGGGAGATGGGGTCGGCAGCTTGGTGGGCTTTGTGGGGAATTTCGATGGGGTGATGGTGGGGGTTAGGTTGGCCGATGGTTTGGGTGGTGGGAGGGGTTTAGGTGGCGGGTGGTGGTGGGAAGTTAAGTGGCCGACGGCTAGGAGATGAGAGAGGGAGGACAAAGAGATAAAGAAGAGGAACCCCGAAACCGGCCGTCTCCAAGATTGGTAGGTGATTCGATTTCCCTCTTCTAGGAATTTCTCTCAAGTGCTCTCAAGATCTCACAAAGAAATCAAACAAGGGAAAAAATTTATCATTCATTTATTACATGAAAAGAGAACAAGAGGGCTATATATAGCCTCATACAAATGACTCAAGAAAATAAAAAGACGCGATGCCCTCTGGGCTTACATACGATCTCCCTTAAGGGGTAAAAGCGGAAACACTAATAAAATAAATACAACATAAAATAATAAAGAAAAATACATAATACGACTTAGAAGTACATCGACTCAATCGTGGCCGTAGATCGACGACCACGTCTCTGATAGACTTTTCAAGTTCTGATGTCCCCGTCACTTACCCAACCAAAAGCAACCTTTTTTTTTTTCTCTGTCCCAACTCCCACACATGCAAATTAAAATAATAATAAATAAAAAAACTTTCAAAATAGCCTCCCTTCACCAAAGAAAAAGCCCTAAAGCTTAAAATTCTAATTCCAAATTCCTTGAAGGTTCAAATAAAGTTAGCAAGTTGAGGGCCTACATTATTGAATGGTTACGGTAGAGAGAAAAGTGACAACATCAAAGTTCTTGTTCTCTCGAATTGAAGATCCATCGTATCTTGTTTGTTTTCTTCCACTTTTCATCAATTATCACATTTCCCTAGTGTTTTGCCATGAGTTTTATTCAATTTCATCCAAATTTCAGCTATTATCTTTTGATTTATGTACTTGTTTCCTGTTACTTCATCTTGTAAATGTTTAATAAGAACATCCATGAATACAACAAAAGATGTGGGCTTAAAGCTGATCCTTGATGTAATCCAATTGAAATAGAAAAATATTTGGTCAAACCACTTTATGTTTGAACACAAATAATTGCTCATGTATACATATCCTTAATGACTTTGAAGTAGATAAATCCAAATTCATAGGCTTTACAAAATCCTACTTGCAGCCAACAGCCCCTAAAGATTATATGTATTCCCTTAATATGCACGATTCAATCATGTCCAGAATGATATGCGTGATTCTATCATATGTTATTATATTCCTTCAGTGAATCACTAATCCACCATCATGACCAATTCTTGAATTCTCTTTAGCAATAATTCATGTGAGTTGTTGTGGGCTCCGAAAATTCGGCCCCGGCCTCCGCTCGCGCTTTTCTTTTTTTTCAGCGAGGGAGTTTTAACGAACTAAGTTCCGAGGTAAATTTTGGAAGGCAGATGGGTTTGTAGATAAGACACTACCCAGAGATTTCGCCCTCATTTTGTGAGGACTTTATGATCTGAGTTCTGGTTTCCTATAGGCGCAAGCCCCTATAGTTAATTACCCCTCTCAATCATGAGAGAGAACTTTCGATTAAGGCTAGTCGTCGATCATATACGTAGAAAATACGTGTTATCTGGCATATAGTAGCAGCAATGATTGGATTTGAAAAAAAGTTTGGAAGTTTGGGAATTTGAGAAATTTGATATTTGAATATTTGTGATATTTAAAATAGAAATTTTCACCATCTCGTACTTAAAGCGGATGGTGGGGGAATGGATGATAGACCCGATCAAGATCCCATGGTTCCGTCGTCCCGGGCCATCGTGGTCCCTGGTCTACTTAGTCAGAGGAGGTAGTCGACCCAACCTGACAGAAGGATCCTTGTCGGCAGCCATGGGTTGCTTCGTCTAAGGGGACCTTGTAGACCGGGGTTGAATGTTTGTCTAAGGGGACAAATTTGAATCCACCTTAGCTAACAGAGGGCTTTGTGCCCTATCGATCATATCCTATTGATTCATATCTCAAGGATTTGATGCCAATAAGGAGCGTATTGGCTCTGACCATAACCGGTATTTCGTGGTGCCATTTGGCGGCAAAACCACTCGGTTCAGAGGGCCCCGGGTCATAACCGTTTATCCTGCGGTGCCATTTGGCAGCTAACCGCCGGTTAGAGGACACGTACCACGTCCTTACTGGCAGGAGATTGTTTTGAGAATGGATCCTAGTGATATTTTCGACTAGGCATTTGGCTCTCTGTGAGCTAGAGTTTATTTGAATTTGTCCACCCTGGCAGACTGTTGCGGAGGGTGGATGGATTTTGCTTTGAGTGATTGATGGATTGATTTCAGATTTAAATATCTGAATTTTTGGGATTGATTTTGGATTTTTGGAGTACGAATTTTGTGTGGATACTTGAGTGGAATTTGAAATATTTGTGGACCCCTCCGGTTGAGATCTTCGTTCAATACGGCCATCATCGGGGTGTTCGGGGGTCATTTCCTTTTTCTAGATTGAACCTTGTCGACTCTATCTATTGGTCGATAGAGGATCGGGTTTCTCGTAGGCTTTGTGCCTTTTGTTTAGTGAATTCTCTTGATTTTAGGCTTTGAAGGTCTAAAAAGAATGTATTTAGACAAATACACCGGTCGCTACAACCGTGTATTTTGTTAGGTAGTTCGAATCTTGTCGACTTCTATTGATCCGTATAGAAGGATCGGATTCGAACTTGAATTCACTTGTCAACCCGCGCAGCATCCCTAAGCGTCACGTGTGTACCAATAACACGCTCGTCGGGGCCCATACGGGTTGAGATTGTATTTACCCCTTGTGTACCTATGTGTATACAAACTAAGGTGCACGTGCAGGGGTACTTTGAAATAATTATAGACGCCTTCTGTCCGCTTGTACGAATGTTGCAGATCCGGTGGCGTGGATTTGGTCTTGATGTTGACCCCCTCCCCCTTTCTCAATCACCGGGGAGGGACTTTCTGGATTCGGGAGTCAAAGGCTGCTGATTTGGGGAGGACTCCCTTTAGGCTCTTCAGTGTGGCAGACTTGTTATTTCCGGTATTTGTAGGTACTAGAGCTGTTTTCTTCTTGAGTATAGAACTAAGAAGAGAGTTTAGAACATCAGGAAGTTTGGTTCTAATTTGTTCAAACATGTCATCTCTTCTGCCAGGGGGTGTCCTTTTTTCGTACATCAGGTTGCCTTTGTACCCGGCGTGCTGGAAGATCTTGACCACCAATGTCGTAGGTGATATATGTACTTGTGTCCGCAGTGATTCGTTGTATTTGTGATATACACACTGTTGTTATCCACAAGTGGCTCGTGTTTGCTTGTAGGGATCCGTTGTATTTGCTACGACCTTCTAGAGATGTTCGTAGAAGACCCACTGTTCCCACATCATGCCCACCTATCATCAATCTCAGGTGGGTGACGATTGCTTTTGCTGTAGGGGCAGGTCTTTGATTTGCTGGTCTTCCAGCATTGCCATCTCAATCAAGAGGCATTGTAAGGAATGTCGTAGGAGTTCGTTGCATTCATCTTTCGTGTGCATCAAGATTTCATCTCTTACTTGCAACTTGTTGTTAGCTTGGACGACTGTGCACTTAGATATTGATTTGTTCATTCATCCAAAGCCCATTTCTATGTATTCCATTGAACCCAAGTTCAAGGTTCAACTCATGCTTGAGTCTTGTGTGTTGTTCTTGAAAGTTCAAGTTCTTCATTTGCATGTCATTTATGTTTGAAGATTTTCTGGCACTAGTCCTTTGCTTACATCAAACATTTATATTCATTTGAGAACTTGGGACTTTCACATCTTTAAGAGAATTAAGATCTGATTCCTTGCAGTTCGTATTGAGCTCAAGTGTAGTTCAAAGTTCTCTGTATTTATTTCTTTTGAATTTAAGTCCAGCTCTTTGTGGTCCACATTAAGATCTTCATAGCTCATTTGCAAGTTTAGGTTCTTGTAGTTTTGTTGAGTTCAAGTTTGAATGCATCATTTCAAGTGATCAGGTCCATAAATCCCTGAATTCAACCCGGTCTGAGTTCTGAGTGCAAGTCCAAGTTGATTTTGGTTCAGGACCTTCTGAAGTTCTTGCAAGTTTAGCTGAATATTCAAATTGATTTGCATTTGATTCCAATTTAATTTCATTTGGATTTGATATTTAGAAATCATTTGAATTTTGTTCTGATTCAGGTCCACAAGTCCTTTGTTCTTGTACAGGTCCTCTACTCATTTGGTTCAAGTTCTGTACATTTTTGTTCGAGTACAGGTCTTCTATATTGTTGCCCAAGAAGGTCTTCAAATTGTTCAAGTCTTTGTACATTTCAGTGAAAATTTCGGCAGCACCCCGGCATATCCCCCATTTTGGGGGAAAATTGGGGAGCTGGGCCTTCCCACCACGCTACTAGAGCGTGTATGGTAGGTGTCCGTAGACACCGCGGCCGTACAAATTTTCATCCCACCACGCTACAAGAGCGTGTATGGGGCCTTCAGCAGTACCCGTACCAGAACAGCAGTGACGTACCAGAACAGCAGTAACTCCCCACCACGCTACAAGAGCGTGTATAGGGCTCTCCCGCCTCGTCGTATGCTTCGCACCGGGCTCCCTCCTACCGTGCTACAAGAGCGCGTATAGGTGGTTCCCCGGTCCGCTGCAAACGTCGAGGATGGGATTTGGAACATCATACCTTTGCATAGCAGTCGTCGGCGGTGTCGGTGTCGATGTCGAGGTCGAGGTCGTCCCCACCACGCTACAAGAGCGTGTATAGGGCTTACCCGCCTCGTCGTATGCTTCGCACCGGGCTCCCTCCCACCGTGCTACAAGAGCGCGTATAGGTGGTTCCCCGGTCCGCTGCAAACGTCGAGAACGGGATTTAAGTTAGAAATTATACCTTGGCAGTTCTGGCGGGCTGTCGGCTCGTGGATCGAGGCAAGGGCAGAGCAAGCATATTAATTATAATTAATTAGTAATTATAATTATCCTTAAATAATTATGTTTATTTAAAATTAAATATAATTAATTAAAATAATTAATTATAATTAATTAAGATAATTAATAATATTTAATTTCAATTAATTAAAGCTAATTAACATTAATTAACCTTAATTAATTAATATTAATCAATCATAATTAATAATAAACTGGTTATAATATAATTAATTAATATTAATTTTAATTAAAGTAATTATAATTAATTAATATTAATTATAATCATTCAATTAAAATTAATTATAATTAATTATAATAACTAAAATTAATTAGGATAAATATAATTACAATTAATTAAAATTAATTAAAACTAATTTTAATTAAAAAGTTAATCTCTCCCTCTCCTCCCTCTCTGATTTGGCGGATACATGGGATTTGGCCGAGCAAGCGCGCGAAGGGGAGAAAGTTACCTTCACTGTCGGCGAGCTCCTGCTCTTGGCTCCGATCAAAAATGTCGTAACTTTCGATTCAACAGGAAGGTCGTCGAAGGAGCGACGTCGAACAGCCCTGGAGGGACCGGAGAAGAAGAAGCGCGCGTGAGGGAGAAAGTCTCCTTCACACCGAGCGGGCTCCCGTTCTTTGCTTCCGATCAAGCTATCGCCACTTCCGATCCTACAGGCAGGGAACGTCGTTGGAGAGGCGAAGTCGAGCGTCCACGAAGGGGCTGGAGATGCGTCGAGAGGGAAAAAGTTGTCTTCACAGCCGAGCGAGCTCCCCAATTACTTCCGATCAAACTGTCGTAACTTCCGAACCAAAGGGAAGGGAAAGTCGTCGAAGGAACTTTGTCGAACAGCCGGAATGAGCCGAAGAAACGTCTGAAAGGTAGAAAGTTATCTTCACAGCGAGCTCCCGTTTGCTGCTTTCGCTCAAAGTGTCGTAACGTCCGATTCGACAGAGAGGGACGAGAGAATGAGAAGAATCCTCTGCCTCTTTTTCTTTTTTCATTTTAACGACACAGGGTCGTGCGAACTGAGTGAGGCGACGTCGACGTGCCAGCGACGTGCGGAATTCGGCGCCGAACAGGTAATAAATTTTTTTGTTTTATACGGCGGCAGGTCAACAAATGCCCCCCAACAAATGTGGCACGTGTCTGGAGCGGGCCACGTTTGTTGCATGCTGATTGACCCTGTGGATCTCTAGATATCTATTCTAGATGTCACACAAGGATTTTCATTTAGTGGATCTCCAAAAATTGTTTGGATGTCACACTAACTTTCTTTCTCCATAGCGCTTCTAGATGTATCCATAGATGGTTGATATCTTATCTTTGTAGATTGACGTTAGTGGATAGCATATGCTCAAGATTTTTCTATCATTTGGTTGTATCTTGATAGAATTTTAAATATTTATTTGAGGATTTCGGCATGCAACGCAATGTCGATCCAAATAAATATTTAAAATGCCCCCAGTATTTCGAGACATTTGTGGATATCATTCAGGGAACTCATTATGCAACTTTAGCTAGAGCCATGAGATTTTGATCCTTCTGTCCTGTGCTTTTGTGCTGCGGACTTGGCGAAGGGTTATCTGATTTGTCTTTGCTGACTTGTCAGAATTTTTGTTTTCCTTCTGCCCTGTGCTTCTAGCTTTGGCGGGCTTGATGAAGAGATAGATGCCGGTGACATAAACCCTTAGGTTTGTATTAGGTCGATGGCGAGGAGTCATCGGTCCAGAGCTTTGTGCATAACGGACTTGTTGATGACGAAATCCTCTTAGTTCTGCCTAAGGCTTTTCATGAACCTTTGGATAGTTTTCTTCTGTCCTTTGCTTTGTGCTTTGACAGACTTGTTGAAGAAAAATTCCTTCGATCCTCGCTTTGTGCTTTACGGATTTGTTTGAAGGATTTGCAGGTTTTGGATTCAGTTGATATTACCGAACGTAGGTAGTATCTTGATCCTTAACCACTTGAGAAGACTTTAATCTAAATCACTTGAATTCATCAGATCAGGAGAGCTGGAATTTGACAACTCTTTGTCTTCTGGTTGCTGAGATGGGGGTTCCTCTACTGCGGCTTTTCTTATGGCTTATTGAGTAGACGGAGTTGCCAGCGATCCGGCCATATTTAGGCTTGTTGGATCCGACCTTTTACACCCATTCAAGCTTTAGACTTGAGCTATGAGAATTGCGCTTCCCAATGCTGATTTTGCTGAAGTTGGTAGATTTGGAGTCATCCTTTGTGGTTGAAGATTTTGGAGCCTACGAATATTTGGTAGTTGCTCGAGACTCATCCTTCCACTAGAACTTTGATTCTCCAGTCACTTAGGAGAATTTTGTAGACTACGATCACTTGAACTTGTCGAGTCAAATTTGCCTTCATACTTCATACAGTCCCTACGGACGGGTTGACGAAGTGGGGGTTCCGCTACTATGGCCGTTTTTTATGGCTTGTTGAGTAAACGGAGCTGCCAGCGATCCGGCCATATTTGGGCTTGTTGGATCCGACCTTTTACACCCATTCGAACCTTAAGCTTCAGGCTGTTGAAAGATTTCAAGCTTCTTTGGCTTAATTTTGTAGGAGTGTGTAGCCACAAAAGTCTCTTTCTTGACCTTTGAGTCTTGGTTTTGTTGGAGAATGTGTTGTCTCGATCTTTGAGAGATCACATGCATATACTTTGGAAAACAAGTATTTGTATTTTTCAGCACAAAAGAAATATTTGAATTGATAATTTTAAATATTTATTCGGGGATCTCGGCATGCAGCGCAATGTCGACCCGAATAAATATTTAAAATGCCCCCTGTCTCACAGGGACATTTTAGGGCAGAATAGAATTGGAATCTTGAAATTTTAAATATTTATTCAGGGATCTCGGCACGCAGCGCGATGTCGACCCGAATAAATATTTAAAATGCCCCCAGTCTAACAGGGGAATTTTGAAATGTGTTCTCATGACATAAGAGAATTTCAAAAATATAGAAATGTATATGTTAACAATAATGCATGAAAATATAACACATTAAGCACATCATTTCATGCGTAGTATTTCTTCAGGTAACGGCCATTGATTGGCGGCATGGGCCTTTGACCATTCAGATCGATAAGTTGATAAGCTCCTCCTTGAAATACCTTCTCGATGACGAAAGGTCCTTCCCAGTTGGATACGAATTTGCCACCGATTTTTCTATGCGGGATTATTGGCCTTCTCTGCACCAGGACCAATTCTCCTTCTTGAAATGATCGAGGACGAACCATTCGATCAAAGGACTTTGTCATTCTTGCTCGGTAGATCTCCAGGTTCTGCTGAGCTTGTAATCTGATTTCATCGAGTGCATCGAGCTCCTCCATTCTTAGACGAGCATTTTGTTCTTGAGTCAGCTCATTCTGGACAGCAACTCGAAGAGATGGAAGTTCAACTTCTAGCGGCAGTACGGCCTCAACTCCAAATACTAGAGAATAAGGAGTGGCTTTGGTTGGCGTTTTGTAGGTCGTACGATATGCCCACAACGCTTCTGCCATCTTCGTATGCCACTCTCTTTTGTTCTTTGAGAGAATCTTTTTTAGCAATTTCACCAGTGTTTTGTTGAAGGCTTCAGCTAAGCCATTTGCTCTTGGATAGTAAATGGAAGAGTACCGCCAATCAATTTTGTGCCGATCAACAAACTTATAGATTTTTGTACTCTTGAAAGCAATTCCGTTGTCTGAGATTATGCGGCGTGGCACACCAAATCTGTAGACGACATTATGGGTGAAGAAGTTGATCACATGCTCGGACGTAACTTCTTTAAATGGGACTGCTTCTGCCCACTTTGAGAAGTAGTCGGTTGCTGCCAAGATGAAGCGGTGTCCTGCTGATGACGGCGGATCTATCGGCCCAATAATATCAGTACCCCAACATTCAAATGGCCAGGATGCTATCGTAGGGTGCAGCGGATTTGGCGGTTGATGTATAACATCACCGTGGATCTGACACTCATGGCACCTCTTAGCATGATTGATACAATCTCTGACCATGGTCGGCCAATAGTAGCCCATTCTTTTAATTTTGATTGCCATCTTGGGACCTGATTGGTGCGCTCCACAGAGTCCTTCATGAACTTCTGCCACAACTTTATCAGCTTCTTTAGTCCCTAGGCACCTTAGCCACATTTGATCGAAAGCACGTCGATATAACGTGTTGTTGACAAATGCATATCGTAGCGCTCTCTTCTTGATTTGAGCAGCTAGTGATTTGTCTGTTGGCAATTTACTTTCTTTAAAGTAATCAATGAAAGGCAGTCTCCAGTCATCTTCTTCCTCGACATCTAGGCAATGCCACCATGATTCTGAAGCTTGACTGGCCTTGCGCCTTTTCTTAGGAACTTGTTGTTCTTCAGACTGATCTTCAACATCAACTGGTTGGGGAGGTTGAGGATCAACCGGAGTTGCATCCTGCTGGCTTGAACTTGGTATTCCCTCTGCCTGCGGGAATTGTAATAATGCTGGCTCTAAGATCCGCCGATTGTGCACCATAATTATTATAGGCCATTCGTCGTCCATATTCGCCATTTCTTTAGCCAATTTGGCAAGAGAATCGGCTTTGGCATTTTGACCTCGGGGAACTTGAGTTAGTTTGACAACTGGAATTTGCTTCATAAGCTCAAGAACTCGCCGATGATAACAGGCCAACTCGAACTTGGTGATTTTGTAAACTCCCAACACTTGGTTTACAACAAGTTGAGAATCACCGAAGATTTGGAGATTTTGAATTCGGACATCGATTGCAATCTCCAATCCTGCTATTAGGGCTTCATATTCAGCCTCATTATTGGTCCGAGGTTCAGTCAAACTGAACGAAAATCTCATTATGCCTCCCTCGGGTGCTACGAAAATGATTCCAATTCCGGCTTGAGCCTTTTCGAGATTTGGAGGCCGAGCACGCTTTATCGACGATGCTCCATCAAAATACATTTCCCATACTCGTAGCATCTCCTCTTTTTCAACGTTCATGATCTGCTCGTCAGGTAGATCATCGTTGAGCGGTGAATCTGCAGAGATAGGATGTGCTGCAAGAAAGTCTGCTAACACCTGCCCTTTCACTGCCTTTTGAGGGACATATGTGATATCAAACTGCAGGAGTATCACTGCCCACCTTGCCAAACGACCTGTCAACGCCGGTCTTGTCATCAAGAACTTCAACGGATCGATCTTTGATATCAAGGTGATTTTGTGAGACAACATATAATGGCGGAGCTTCTGCACTGCGAAGATCAGGGCCAAGCAATGCTTCTCGATTGGAGAGTAGCGGGTTTCTGCTCCTATCAACCTCCGACTGATGTAGTAGAGTGCATTCTCCTTGCCTTCTTCATTATGCTGGGCCAATAATGCTCCGAGGGACTCTTCTAGTGCTGCCGTATACAGTATAAGAGGCTTTCCCGGGATTGGCGCCGCGAGAATAGGAGGATTCAACAGATATCTTTTGATGCTGTCAAATGCTTCTTGGCACTCTGCGTCCCATTTGAAACGGACATCTTTCTTCATTAGCTTTGAAAATGGCTGGCACCTACCCGATAGATTTGATATAAATCTCCGAATGAAAGCCAGTTGTCCTTGTAAGGAGCGAAGCTGTCGAAGGTTCTTTGGAGGTGGCATCTCCACGATCGCCTTGATCTTGTTGGGGTCGACTTCGATTCCTCGATGTCAAACAACATATCCCAGAAATTTCCCTGAGGATACCCCAAATGCACACTTGAGAGGGTTCATCTTCAGATCGTACTTTCTGATCCTTTCGAACACAATTCTCAAATCATCAATGTGGTCTTTTCGGCCTATGCTTTTAATGACCAAGTCATCTACATAGCATTCGACCTTCTGATGAATCAAATCATCAAATATACGAGTCATCGCCCGCTGGTAGGTGGCACCAGCGTTCTTCAGGCCGAAGGGCATGACTGTGTAGCAGAATATGCCTATAGGCGTTCTGAATGATGTATGTCTTTCATCTTCATGTGCCATTTTAATCTGATTGTAGCCAGACGATCCGTCCATAAAAGAGAACATATCATAATTGGAAGTGTTGTCAACTAGAAGTTCTGATACTGGGAGCGGAAAGTCATCTTTCGGGCATGCCTTATTGAGGTCCCTGAAGTCGATGCAGATACGAATCTGGCCATTCTTCTTCTTTACAGGGACAATATTGGCAATCCAGTCAGCATATTTTTCTTCACGAATAAAGCCTGCTTCTATGAGCTTCTTCGTTTCTGCAATCACCTGCTCTTCAATCTCCAATCTCATTCTCCTTGGAGCTTGCTTGACGGGTGCTGCATCAGGCTTGATGGCCAATTTGTGAACTGCCACATCAGGGGATAAGCCAGGCATCTCAGCATATGTCCAGGCAAAGCAGTCCCTGAATTCACATAGTAGCTCTTTTATTTCTTCTGTTTGATCTTCTGGTAGAAGAGAGCTAATGAAGGTTGGGCGAGGATCTTCCTCAGTTCCCAAATTGACTTCTTTGAGCTCGTCCATCGTAGCAGCTTGTCCACCATCTTCCAGTTCTTCTGGTGCAGGCTCAGCTTCTACGGGTTTATCATCATAAGCATTGGTTTCGTATGTTTCTTCAACACCATCATCATCGGATTTGATTTCTCCACATGTGATCGCCCGACAAATCTCCTTCCGGAGGAATTTTCTTTTGATGAATCCAATACCTTTATATGCGTCTGTATCCTTCTGCCGTAACGGACGCGGACTCCTCCCATACCAGAGGCCCAAACTTGTACGGAGCTGTCGTTTGGTAGTAGGAATATTGATTTGCTTTCGCAACATTCTTTGAATATTTTTGGTATTGAATTTGGGTAGCCTCGTAGGAAATAATTCCTCGGAGTCGAGGAGCATGCAATCCCAGTCATGATTCTCCTCTTCATGAACTCCCGTGGAATATAGCACATTCTTTGGCACAGTCCCATTTTTACGGGGAGGCAGATAAAGAGTGGAGAGTTCTTCAATTTTATGAACCTCGCGCGAAATGATTTCCTTGAAATGTTGCAAGGGAACACGTGTGACTACGAGTACGCTGTTTGAAATCAACAGACTGTCTATTCTTCTAGAGAACACACTCTGCAGTGAGTTCATGTAGATTGAGTCGTAGTCATAATCATCATTTGAAAATTCAACCTGCCTACTCCATTCATCCGTGGACTGGCATATTTTTCGAGATTTGGCAGGAGTAATATCATCTTCATCCGTATCACTCCCAAGATGAGGTACATTCTTCTTTTGTTTAGGAATGATTGATGCTTTAGGAAGAGTTGGCGTCGCTTTCTTTCTTCCTACACGCTTCTTCTCATCTTCTTGCTTGGGTTTCTTTGCAGCCTTAGAATTTGATGCTCTAGCCTCAAGAGAATTTGACGACTTTTGCTTCTTTGGCATGAAGTACTTTGCATCTTCATAAATTGTTACTTCATGTACTGCAAAGGGCTGAATATCGTCAGAGATCCTGAATTCTTCTCCTTCTCTGAGATATTTCATGCACTGGTGTAATGTTGAAGGGACAACGCCGTATTCATGCAGCCAAGGTCGACCCAATAGCGCCTTAAATGAGGTGTCCGCATCAATCACATGAAATTTAGCTTCCGTATGGAGTTCCCCAAATACAAGAGGAAGCATGAACGAACCAAGAGTTTTCTGCCCTTTCTCGTTAAAACCATGTACCATCAACTTGTCTTGCCCAAGATGTTCCACATCGAGGCAGAGGGATCTCAGTGCCTTAAGGCTCATAAGATTTACGGAAGATCCGGGATCAATCAAAATTCGACTGATCATCATACCGTCGCTCTCTGCCGTAACATACAGAGGGCGGTTGTGATCTGCCGTTCCAAGCATCATATCATCATTAGCAAAGGTGATGAGGGGCTCATTTCGAGCTTGCAAGACTTCAGTTAGATTACGCTCAGCAAAATATGCCTCATATCTTTCGGGGTCCTTGAGAGCTTGGATCAAAGTCTCTCGAAGGTCTTTAGACATCAAGAGGGCATCGTATATGCTGAGTTGCGCTGGGATCTTCCGTAAGTGAGATAAGATATTGTAATCTATCCCCTTAGATGAAGTCTCTTTCTTCTTGGAGTCATTTAGGATAATATCTTCATTGATAATTATCTCTTTTCCTTTATCTTTGTTAGGAATTCCCTTCTTTGGTGGAGGCGGCAGTACTTTGCCACTCCTCAACTGCACCTGGGCCACCTCATCTGATTCAGACTTGTTTGATGAAGCATTCTCTTCAGAGTCAGCCATTGTTGTGTCTGGGGATTCATCTGTAGACTCGGAATCGTCTCCCAACTTCACTTGTTTCATTTGTGATTCTATGCTTGGATCTGAATCTTCATCATCTGGAAAACATAGATCTTCAGAACTGAATTCCATTGATGATACCATTAGACAGAATTCAGGGGCCGCTTCTTTAACGTATTTCTCCCTTTCTGATATTTTTAAAGTCGTTGAGATGACTCGACATATCTCCGTAGGAAGAGATTCATCATCAGCTTCTTCCTCCTTTTCATCTATTTTAAGCTCTTTCATAAAATCACTGAGCTTAATAGGCCTCCTGACAGTCTGGTAATATTCACCCAAACTATCAATAGCCTTTTGAGTTGCAGTCTTCTTTACCACAGGCTTCTTCAACTTGGCTTTCTTCCTAGAAGACTTTGGCTTTGCTTTATCAGATTTGGATGAGCTAGCTTGGCCAGGTTGTTGTTTAGAAGTGGATGCTTGTGACATAGGAAACCGTTTTAAATTCAGTACTGGCTCAGTAGGGGACTTCCACTTGACACCAGGAACTCCTTCTAACTGTTTCAGCATTTTTGATGTCTTCTTGGAGATCACAGTCTCCCATTGTTCACCTTGAATAGGTTCTTTCATTTTTTCTTTAAGCGGGAGTACGGAAGAGGACGTGACTACCCGGGTGGATTCTTTTCTGGGACGAACCAACACATTATCTGATAATGTCAGTTCTCCCCTCTTGTACATCTTTTCTAACCAATCTTTGAAGACATAACAATCTTCAATTGGATGACTAACTACCCGATGATATGGGCAGTAGTTTGGGTCGCCACTGTGTTTGGACTCTTCAGGTCTTTTGCATTCTGGCAATTCTAGACCGTTCTTGAGTGCTTGTCGAAATAGTTTAGCGACACTCTCCCTTTTAAATGAATATTCTTTATTCATTTTCTCCTTGAGGGAAGGGAACGTTCTATCACCAGTTCCCGTGGGTTGCCTCTGGCGCTCTCCTCCACCAGGAAAGACTCAAGGTTTGTCATTTCCTCCAAGAATCAACTTTTGTTGAGGGTTTGGATTGTAAGCTTGCTTTGATTTTTCTTCATATTGCATCGGCTGCTTTCCTTTATCCACATTATATACTACCTTTTTACCTTTATCAGGTCTAGGAGGGAATGCGGAGTAAACATCATTTCTTTTAGCATCAGGAGCTTTAGCCTTTTTGAATTTATCAGGGTAGCTTTCAGACTTTGATAAGTTTAACTTCTCAAATTTTGCCACCCTATCCAACAGATCTTGGAAGGTGGTGATTGAAGCCATGCATAAGAATGGTTGCATTTTATCATCAATGTTCCCCATCAACAGTTGAACTGCATGTTCTTCTTCTAATTGCTGCTCGCACTTCATGCTGAGATTGCGCCAGCGTGTTATGTATTTTGTTACTGACTCTTCCTTCCTCCTTTTATCAAGGGCAAGATCAGCAATGGTAGTCTTCTCTATTGCACTGGCAAATCTTTTCACGAACAAGGCCTCTAATTCTGCGAAGGTCTTCAGAAAATCATTTGGCAGCTCGGCATACCATTCGAAAGCAGTTCCACTCAAGCTGCTTACGAATTGCCTGAATAGCAGAGCATCATTACCCCCTGTGTTCCCACAGGTTGCTTTGAATTGTGCTAGGTGTTGTCTGGGATTTTTATTGCCATCGAAGATATTGAACTTCGGTACAGAATATCCCTTTGGATATGGCACCTGATCGTACTCAGCCGGGTACGGGCGACCTTTTCCTACCAATTTCTCTGCTTGCTCAGCAGCTATAATGGCCTTGATCTTTTCACTGATTAAGCCTTCCAACTGCAATGCAGTTACAGGTTCAGAGGCACTCGTCAAATTTTGTGGAGTACGCTGGCGAGTTGGATTATCAGTCTTATCGCCACCTTCAGGTACACCTTTCACTCCTGAGGCTTGGGGAGCTTGGGGGTTTTGAGAATTAGCAGCTTGGTTGACGGGTTGAGCCGGTGCAGGGCCCACAGAAGTGGTCTTCTGCATCATCTCCATCATGGCCGTCATCTGAGTCATCATCTCAGTCATTTTATCATTTAACTGAGAGATTTCTCTGTCTTTCCTTCGCATCTGTCGCCTCATTTGATTTCTCATTTCAGCGAGTGTGATATCTTCGCCCGCGAAGGGATTTTCTCCGACCTCTTCTTCTTCCTCATCTCCTTCTTCTGAGGAGCGAGCACTTTGGCTAGCAATGGATCTAGCCCTGTGGCGACGTCGATAAACACGTACGCGCGGCTGTGATTGTTGGTCTTCTTCATCACCATCATCATCTTCAACATCAATGTGGCTGACCATACGAACCATTTCGATCTCCATAGTATCATCATCGTCATATTCTTTTTCATCTTCTCGTACCTGAATTTCTGAGCGGCGTCGCCACTGAATTTCAGGCTCTTGACTTGGAATGATTACTTCTTCGATCTGCGGACTACGATCGAAATGAACTTCCTCTTTGGCTGAAGTAGGAGAATGACGGGATCTCCTGGAAGACTCTCCAGGATGTCGACCGTCCATATAATTGTCGTCATTATGGGCCTTCTTTCGGACCCATTTCTGACGAGTTCTATTAGTAGGGGCGGATCTCCGGTAGACAGCTCCGGATGTCACGCCTGGTCTATCTTTTTCTTCAAAAATCTTTTCCTTTCGAGGCTTCGGCCTCCAAACTTGTTTGCCTTTCCGCTGGGCTCTTTCGGCGACGGATTCTTGGACATGTGGTCCAAGTGTCACGCCCCGATGTGCTTCCCGCGGAACTTGGCGTTGGTAATTTCTTTGTTTGGCTATCACAACAGACGATAGCCTCTCTCTTGGAGGAGTTCTTCGGGCCTCAACAATCAGTGGCCTCTGAAACTTCTTTTTCATTAAGCCCTTCTCCTTGACTGTCTTCAGTACACGGTGTACCCGGGCAGACAGACGTTCGGGCTCTCTTATCTTCTGAGGGGCTGGAACTTCAGGTCGACGCTCCCAGAAGGATTGCTTAAGCTCACCAGATGAGCTATTTCTCTTTACCCACTTTAGGTTAGAAAACTTATTTTGAGTGGGAATATTGATCTCTGATTCTGGTGCTGGCAGATTGGAGGGATGGACTGGTACAGGTAACTGCTGAGCTCGCAGCTCTGCATTTCTCTTCCTCCTTTGCCTTCTAGTAAGCCTTCCTCCAGATGAGGAAGCTTCAGTTTCATACCTCCCAGGTGCAACAGGCTCTCTGGGTAGGGCGGTGGTGTTTTCAGTCACCACAGAGATCTTTCTTTCAGTGACAACCCTCTTTGCAGTAAGGGTCTCAGGTTGGGATAGTCTTTCAAAGACAGAAGTTCTTCCTTGAGCAGTACCTCTGGCAGCAGTCCTTGCATAGTGAGACCTTCCAGAAAATTCTTCAGAGTTTACGCCGTACACAGGAACGGCTGCAGCCTTTGCAGTAGCTGCTGAGAATTCGAGCCCACCAAAGTGGATGGTGGCTCCAGTATTTCCAGTTTCAATGACAGCATTCGCCAGTTGAATTCTGGCTCCTCGTCCCAGTTGGACGGTCATTGGGGTGTCCTGTATTTCCATTCTACAAAAATGAAAGACAGGAGTTAGTTATCGGAATTGATACATCACCCCACGCTTTCTTAACAAAGAAATAACGCAGAACCAACAGTAGAAGCAGGAAAGTTAGCATGGAATTAAAAATCCTGCTAAACGAATTTCTATTGATCTTATTTAAAAGATTCATTTTCAGGAACTTTCAGTAATGGATCTTTGGACATAAGAACCAAATGTCACATCCTGATGTTCACCATATAGAGCATAGCATTTTGGCTGCTACTATAACATTTATATGACTAGCCAAAGATGGAAAGAGAAACCATTCCCCAGTGGAGTCGCCAGAAATCTGTGGGCTCCGAAAATTCGGCCCCGGCCTCCGCTCGCGCTTTTCTTTTTTTTCAGCGAGGGAGTTTTAACGAACTAAGTTCCGAGGTAAATTTTGGAAGGCAGATGGGTTTGTAGATAAGACACTACCCAGAGATTTCGCCCTCATTTTGTGAGGACTTTATGATCTGAGTTCTGGTTTCCTATAGGCGCAAGCCCCTATAGTTAATTACCCCTCTCAATCATGAGAGAGAACTTTCGATTAAGGCTAGTCGTCGATCATATACGTAGAAAATACGTGTTATCTGGCATATAGTAGCAGCAATGATTGGATTTGAAAAAAAGTTTGGAAGTTTGGGAATTTGAGAAATTTGATATTTGAATATTTGTGATATTTAAAATAGAAATTTTCACCATCTCGTACTTAAAGCGGATGGTGGGGGAATGGATGATAGACCCGATCAAGATCCCATGGTTCCGTCGTCCCGGGCCATCGTGGTCCCTGGTCTACTTAGTCAGAGGAGGTAGTCGACCCAACCTGACAGAAGGATCCTTGTCGGCAGCCATGGGTTGCTTCGTCCAAGGGGACCTTGTAGACCGGGGTTGAATGTTTGTCTAAGGGGACAAATTTGAATCCACCTTAGCTAACAGAGGGCTTTGTGCCCTATCGATCATATCCTATTGATTCATATCTCAAGGATTTGATGCCAATAAGGAGCGTATTGGCTCTGACCATAACCGGTATTTCGTGGTGCCATTTGGCGGCAAAACCACTCGGTTTAGAGGGCCCCGGGTCATAACCGTTTATCCTGCGGTGCCATTTGGCAGCTAACCGCCGGTTAGAGGACACGTACCACGTCCTTACTGGCAGGAGATTGTTTTGAGAATGGATCCTAGTGATATTTTCGACTAGGCATTTGGCTCTTTGTGAGCTAGAGTTTATTTGAATTTGTCCACCCTGGCAGACTGTTGCGGAGGGTGGATGGATTTTGCTTTGAGTGATTGATGGATTGATTTCAGATTTAAATATCTGAATTTTTGGGATTGATTTTGGATTTTTGGAGTACGAATTTTGTGTGGATACTTGAGTGGAATTTGAAATATTTGTGGACCCCTCCGGTTGAGATCTTCGTTCAATACGGCCATCATCGGGGTGTTCGGGGGTCATTTCCTTTTTCTAGATTGAACCTTGTCGACTCTATCTATTGGTCGATAGAGGATCGGGTTTCTCGTAGGCTTTGTGCCTTTTGTTTAGTGAATTCTCTTGATTTTAGGCTTTGAAGGTCTAAAAAGAATGTATTTAGACAAATACACCGGTCGCTACAACCGTGTATTTTGTTAGGTAGTTCGAATCTTGTCGACTTCTATTGATCCGTATAGAAGGATCGGATTCGAACTTGAATTCACTTGTCAACCCGCGCAGCATCCCTAAGCGTCACGTGTGTACCAATAACACGCTCGTCGGGGCCCATACGGGTTGAGATTGTATTTACCCCTTGTGTACCTATGTGTATACAAACTAAGGTGCACGTGCAGGGGTACTTTGAAATAATTATAGACGCCTTCTGTCCGCTTGTACGAATGTTGCAGATCCGGTGGCGTGGATTTGGTCTTGATGTTGACCCCCTCCCCCTTTCTCAATCACCGGGGAGGGACTTTCTGGATTCGGGAGTCAAAGGCTGCTGATTTGGGGAGGACTCCCTTTAGGCTCTTCAGTGTGGCAGACTTGTTATTTCCGGTATTTGTAGGTACTAGAGCTGTTTTCTTCTTGAGTATAGAACTAAGAAGAGAGTTTAGAACATCAGGAAGTTTGGTTCTAATTTGTTCAAACATGTCATCTCTTCTACCAGGGGGTGTCCTTTTTTCGTACATCGGGTTGCCTTTGTACCCGGCGTGCTGGAAGATCTTGACCACCAATGTCGTAGGTGATATATGTACTTGTGTCCGCAGTGATTCGTTGTATTTGTGATATACACACTGTTGTTATCCACAAGTGGCTCGTGTTTGCTTGTAGGGATCCGTTGTATTTGCTACGACCTTCTAGAGATGTTCGTAGAAGACCCACTGTTCCCACATCATGCCCACCTATCATCAATCTCAGGTGGGTGACGATTGCTTTTGCTGTAGGGGCAGGTCTTTGATTTGCTGGTCTTCCAGCATTGCCATCTCAATCAAGAGGCATTGTAAGGAATGTCGTAGGAGTTCGTTGCATTCATCTTTCGTGTGCATCAAGATTTCATCTCTTACTTGCAACTTGTTGTTAGCTTGGACGACTGTGCACTTAGATATTGATTTGTTCATTCATCCAAAGCCCATTTCTATGTATTCCATTGAACCCAAGTTCAAGGTTCAACTCATGCTTGAGTCTTGTGTGTTGTTCTTGAAAGTTCAAGTTCTTCATTTGCATGTCATTTATGTTTGAAGATTTTCTGGCACTAGTCCTTTGCTTACATCAAACATTTATATTCATTTGAGAACTTGGGACTTTCACATCTTTAAGAGAATTAAGATCTGATTCCTTGCAGTTCGTATTGAGCTCAAGTGTAGTTCAAAGTTCTCTGTATTTATTTCTTTTGAATTTAAGTCCAGCTCTTTGTGGTCCACATTAAGATCTTCATAGCTCATTTGCAAGTTTAGGTTCTTGTAGTTTTGTTGAGTTCAAGTTTGAATGCATCATTTCAAGTGATCAGGTCCATAAATCCCTGAATTCAACCCGGTCTGAGTTCTGAGTGCAAGTCCAAGTTGATTTTGGTTCAGGACCTTCTGAAGTTCTTGCAAGTTTAGCTGAATATTCAAATTGATTTGCATTTGATTCCAATTTAATTTCATTTGGATTTGATATTTAGAAATCATTTGAATTTTGTTCTGATTCAGGTCCACAAGTCCTTTGTTCTTGTACAGGTCCTCTACTCATTTGGTTCAAGTTCTGTACATTTTTGTTCGAGTACAGGTCTTCTATATTGTTGCCCAAGAAGGTCTTCAAATTGTTCAAGTCTTTGTACATTTCAGTGAAAATTTCGGCAGCACCCCGGCATATCCCCCATTTTGGGGGAAAATTGGGGAGCTGGGCCTTCCCACCACGCTACTAGAGCGTGTATGGTAGGTGTCCGTAGACACCGCGGCCGTACAAATTTTCATCCCACCACGCTACAAGAGCGTGTATGGGGCCTTCAGCAGTACCCGTACCAGAACAGCAGTGACGTACCAGAACAGCAGTAACTCCCCACCACGCTACAAGAGCGTGTATAGGGCTCTCCCGCCTCGTCGTATGCTTCGCACCGGGCTCCCTCCTACCGTGCTACAAGAGCGCGTATAGGTGGTTCCCCGGTCCGCTGCAAACGTCGAGGATGGGATTTGGAACATCATACCTTTGCATAGCAGTCGTCGGCGGTGTCGGTGTCGATGTCGAGGTCGAGGTCGTCCCCACCACGCTACAAGAGCGTGTATAGGGCTTACCCGCCTCGTCGTATGCTTCGCACCGGGCTCCCTCCCACCGTGCTACAAGAGCGCGTATAGGTGGTTCCCCGGTCCGCTGCAAACGTCGAGAACGGGATTTAAGTTAGAAATTATACCTTGGCAGTTCTGGCGGGCTGTCGGCTCGTGGATCGAGGCAAGGGCAGAGCAAGCATATTAATTATAATTAATTAGTAATTATAATTATCCTTAAATAATTATGTTTATTTAAAATTAAATATAATTAATTAAAATAATTAATTATAATTAATTAAGATAATTAATAATATTTAATTTCAATTAATTAAAGCTAATTAACATTAATTAACCTTAATTAATTAATATTAATCAATCATAATTAATAATAAACTGGTTATAATATAATTAATTAATATTAATTTTAATTAAAGTAATTATAATTAATTAATATTAATTATAATCATTCAATTAAAATTAATTATAATTAATTATAATAACTAAAATTAATTAGGATAAATATAATTACAATTAATTAAAATTAATTAAAACTAATTTTAATTAAAAAGTTAATCTCTCCCTCTCCTCCCTCTCTGATTTGGCGGATACATGGGATTTGGCCGAGCAAGCGCGCGAAGGGGAGAAAGTTACCTTCACTGTCGGCGAGCTCCTGCTCTTGGCTCCGATCAAAAATGTCGTAACTTTCGATTCAACAGGAAGGTCGTCGAAGGAGCGACGTCGAACAGCCCTGGAGGGACCGGAGAAGAAGAAGCGCGCGTGAGGGAGAAAGTCTCCTTCACACCGAGCGGGCTCCCGTTCTTTGCTTCCGATCAAGCTATCGCCACTTCCGATCCTACAGGCAGGGAACGTCGTTGGAGAGGCGAAGTCGAGCGTCCACGAAGGGGCTGGAGATGCGTCGAGAGGGAAAAAGTTGTCTTCACAGCCGAGCGAGCTCCCCAATTACTTCCGATCAAACTGTCGTAACTTCCGAACCAAAGGGAAGGGAAAGTCGTCGAAGGAACTTTGTCGAACAGCCGGAATGAGCCGAAGAAACGTCTGAAAGGTAGAAAGTTATCTTCACAGCGAGCTCCCGTTTGCTGCTTTCGCTCAAAGTGTCGTAACGTCCGATTCGACAGAGAGGGACGAGAGAATGAGAAGAATCCTCTGCCTCTTTTTCTTTTTTCATTTTAACGACACAGGGTCGTGCGAACTGAGTGAGGCGACGTCGACGTGCCAGCGACGTGCGGAATTCGGCGCCGAACAGGTAATAAATTTTTTTGTTTTATACGGCGGCAGGTCAACAGTTGTTGAAGTAGAGGTGTATAATGGCACTTGTTGAGGATAAAATTATAGAAAATATATTTGAGCGTTTTGTACTTATACAATAGGGATGATAAGACTACAAAAATGGTGAGGATATGGAATAATTTAAACTTTAATTGAAATGGAATCTGTTTATAAGTTGTATTATAATAGGAGGAATGAGTTGGAAAGAAGGATTCAGAAAAAATGATCCCAAATATCTAGGAGTGAACCTACTGACGTGTTTGCTTACTTTGAGACTTAATCTTTTTTTTTTTGGTGGGTGTATTTCCCATAGAATATATAACATCCTTTATTTGGCCATTATTTTAAGGAAATCACAAGACTTGGGGTTTATTTTTATTACAGGGTGATTCGGGGGAACTTTTTGCAGAGACTTATGTGTGGGCAGACAAAGATGATCCAAAATTATATGGTGAATGGGATTTTGAGGTACATTTATATGCCCTATATGTTTTCCAGATTTTGAATTTCATAACAACAATTTATTTCCTGGTGAAAGTCTTTTCATTCTTTATTATCTTTTTTTTTTTTATATTATGATCAAACTTTGATCATAATGAATTCTAAAATATTTTAATTTACTTTGAGATGAGCATTATTTATGAATTATTAATCTATTTTATATTATATCCAATTTAAAATAAAATTTAAAAATCATTTTGATCAAAGTTTGACTCCAAATTTTTGTCCCTGCCCAGAAGCGCATGTTCAGATTTTCCGTTTGTAACTGCTTCAGCTTATCATGTCTCCTTTTTCATGACCTGTAGCTATTCATTATGGTTGGAATAGCTTTTTTTTATTTTAATTATTTCTAGTTGAAAATAATACCTGCTTTGGCTGCCCATTTATGAAGGAATGGAAGGAACTGCACTTGAAGGATTTCCTCTCAATGACTGAAGGGTTCGTGAAGGAGTTAGAACAGCTAGAACTGAAAACAAGGGTGGCTACTTATGAAGCCTATTACAAGAAATTATAGAAGGATAGACATACATTCTTCAGTGAATATATCTATTTATTAATGAGATTTAACTGTGATAATTTAATCATTTGACCTCATACTCTTATTGTTAAACACTCAGTTTTTATTGCTCGTTATAAGAAACTGTCTTCAAGAAAAAACTCATAGGCTCTGTTTGTACAGCAGATTGAAGGAGATACAATAGAACTGAAGTACTGAAGCGAGGTAAAAATAGAGGATTCTGAAGGCTGGTAATGATGGTGATATGGCGGAATTGATGGAAAGTAAGTTCATTTATTTTGCGGACATTTAGGTCAATTAAGATAAACTCATATTCATATATGTAAGACTCGAACTCAAGATCTCTTGCTTGATAGTCAAAGCTCCCAATCAAGATACAAGGTTTCGTTTGGGACGGCTTTCTTGATGCTTCGTAAAGCAACTTTCTAGTACAAAAATTAAAATTTTCGAGAAGCTGTCCCAAATGAAGCCGAAGTTGAGCCACGTGAAAGTAAGTTCATAAGTCCAAAGTAGGTAAGAAAGTTTCATCATTATTTTCTTTTTGAAGAAAGGAGCTTACAAAACATCCTAACAAAAAGGATTCGAGTAATCCCAAAGAGGTCTTACCGAACTCACCTTTTAGTCTATTAGGTGGGAGTTTTGACTATCAATGAAGAGGTTTTATGTTCGAAACTTACATATGTATTGTATGTGTGAGTTTTATTTAATTGGCCCAAATTTCTATACCAAATCTTTGAAAAGTCAATTAAGTCTTTTTATTTTAATCAGCTTTTAAAAAAATTAAGAGAAAATGTAAGAAATAAAAATTGTTTAAGAAAATAATTATATCAGGATGAATTTGGAAATTAATGAATTTATTTTAAGATAAATGTAATTTAGTATTAATTTTAAAATAAATATGATGATTTTCAAGCTCATTTCGATATAATTTATATTATATCGGACAATTCATTTTTTTAAATGTTTGGCTGTTCAATTCATGACCATTTGCCTTATTAACTTTGTGCGAACTATTTGCCTATTAACTTTGTTCCAAGATAGCTGCTGGTTCTCTTGCAATTAGGGCTGTAAATAAACTATTGAATTAAAAAAAAAAAATGAGTCTAAATATTATACATTTAATTTCAAATATTTATTTTGCGCGAGCTGATTTTTATCTTAAATTCTTAATACACATTTATTTATTAAAATTTATCAGAATAGGAGTCATAATTGAGTTTAATCATCTATTATTAAGATTTTAATTAATTATTTGAACACAATCTCATTACTTATTGTAAATATATATATATATATATATTTATTTATTTATCAAAATAGTTATAGACATCTCTCATTGTTTATAATATTTTATGAAATAATAAAATTAAAATTATAATCCATCTAACTTTTAATATTTTCAACATATGATGATATGATTAAAAAAAATCGTTACTAGCATTATAGGAATATCATAAAAAAAACAAAATAAATCATCAAATAATAAACAATTATATTCACAAATATAAACCAATGAGCTAATAAATATTGATACTTCATTTAAGTATTGAACTTTAAAATTAACATATAAACAAATCTTGTATAATAAACTCTAAATTGCTTATTTAAAGCAGTAATTTACTTACAACCAATAGCCCTAATTTACTCTTCTCAGTATTCTTATGTCTTATATCATATACAATTTGAGGGCAACTTTTACACCAATTTTTAAAATTGTACTAAAAAGCTACTTTAAGAAGCAGTAAAACAACTTTCCCAAATAAAACGTCAAGAACAAAGACAATTGCAGGCATAAAATGAAAATATATATATATAGGCTTCGCTTGGGTCTACTTTCTTATTGCTTATTTAAAAAAATTTAATATAAATATTTTATTTTATTTATTTAAAAATTATTTTAAGAAACAATAAGAAAACCGTCCCAAACGAAACTTTAGAAAAGTAAACAATAATTTAATTTATAAAACTTGTTTATCTCATAAGAGAAGCTACAGACGGTTTTTACAGAGGAAATACATATTATTTATCATGACAGCTGCTGTCTTGACATATATGATTGTTATGCCATGCTTTGTTATACTTACATGATTAGGATTGATTTGCATACAGATAGTGACAATTAGAGTGGATTGATTGCTGTAATTATTGCTGTTATATACTGTCATCATCAGTGAGCAGGAATCAAAATAGAAATCTGTAAGCTGATAACTTTTACATAAAATTTAGGCACCAATCACTGCATATAACATACTCTAATTAAGTCTTTATATCTTCAAGTGGAACTCAATCCTTAACAACTTTTGACTAATGACAATAACATATGCACAGCAGGAAAAACTGAAGACTTTCTGCTTGCAGACATCCAAAACAAATCCATCTTAAATAGGAGAATCAATAACATCAATGGGGGCTGAGCTTACGACCTTAGCTTCTTCAATGTCTATGTGCTCTTGATAAAAAAGAACAAGCTTTTCTTCCTTCAATTCCTGCTTTACCTTCTTCTAATTTACAAAGGTGAATGAGGTCTGGATTGCCAGCTTCTGGTCATTCTCAAAACTATAATCACAAATAAGGAAAACAGTGAAACAAGCTTATGTAATGGACAAACTTTTGCCCAATTAACTCCATGGGTGTCATTCCAAATGATCATAGGATCCAGTAGAAGGATTCCCTGAATTTTGGTCACACTGACCTCTCCATGCATTTCCACCATCAGAACTACTGCAAGCTTGATGTGGTAGGATGCCATTACCCAGATCACCATCCAAACTCATCTGTTGAACTTCTTGGGGAGAGAGAATCCTGATGTACCTCACACAGTTCACAAACTCCCTGTTCATTGAAAGTTGGAAGACACTATTTTAGGATGGAATTAGTGAAAATTAATAAAAATAAATAAATAACTAAATATGACACCTAAAGAACATAATTCCTTGCTTCACCATGGATTTTTTTGAGCCATGATATGAGACCAACATGAAATTCTATGAAATAATGAAAAGGAATTTCCTATGTCAGGCAAAATGTTAACAATTTTCAAGTGGTAGAACTAAAACCATTACAACAACATCAAGCCTTTGTCCCCCTACGTGGGGTCGGCTACATGAATCCTTTTTTGCCATTGTGTCATGATAAAAGTCAAATTCTCATTTAAATCAAATAAATAAAAATCATTTCTAATATTTTCTAATCAAGTCTTTTTAGGTCTACCTCTACGTTTCTTAACATAAGTCAAATCTAATACCTCAATTTTCCTAACCGGGTCATAGGAAGGCCTCCGTTTAATGTGACCAAACCATCTAAGGCGACTCTCTCTAATCTTATCTTCCACTGGAGCTCGTATTTGCTTATTTCGTATCCTATATCTAAGGGTCATTGGAAGGCCTCAGTATCCACCTGAGCATCCTCATCTCTGCACAAAGAATCCCATGATTTGATAACCACACATTTCTTCCTGCTATACTTTGTTAGACACTGCATTCTAGATGAAAACATAGTAATTGGTTTCATTCTTAAGAAAGCTTTTTTCTTTGTGACTTCAGTGATATGTACTTTAAGCCCCTTCATTAAGGATCTTTCAAATGTTCAATCCCATAGTACCAAACTTTAAAAAAAGAAAGTGAAGTAATGAAAGATTCAAGTTCTTTTTTCTTCACCCTTTATAAGCTGCTTATGTTCTATGATGAACATATTTCCTCATCACAAACATTCTTTAGCATAACCAGACATACCATTAGAATGTGAAGCAAAAACATAACCAATGCAACCATCTGTGTGTTTATTATGGGGTCGGGCTGCGGTCTAGTAAAAAAAACTTACTCCCAAGGGTCATCTCCCACAAGCAGAACATCATTCTCATGATCAACATAAACTAGCTTCCATCCAATCCTCTGCCGTTCTTCCAACTGTCCTTCAATGCTGAACATTCTTGCTAAATCACGTTTCAGTTCATCATATCCAGAGTATCTGGTTATATCAAGAGATCTACCCACAGCACCACGCTTGTAAACCTGTAATTGACAACAATAGAGAGAAAAAAAAACACAAGTTGGGATAAGCCAAAAAACATCAACTCTGACATCGTTTAATCAGTTTGTTTAATCAAATCAACCTAATTTCCTAGGCCATTTTAAAGTTAAACACCCTTAAGTTGAAATAGAAGGGACAACAAACCTTGGTAAAAGTGCGCATTCGTTGGAACTGAGTAGTTGGTCCCCAGGAATTTCTATTCAAGAGACTGCTCTCAGTTAAACTTGAATCGATAGAATTAAAAGCCATATCAGGAACTCCAAAAGACTGAGAAACCATTGATGATGACAACTCCTGTTGTGCATCTTTTGAGGTAGTATAGTTGGTAATTGGATTACCCGTTAATTGGTTTTGGTATTTTCCTGAATCAAGACTATTTGCAAGCAAGGTATCATTAGTTAAAGGTACTCCTAGCGGGACATCTATGTTAACTCCAAAAAGGGTATTATTCCTCAGATCAGTTCCTTGGACATCACTATCTGTTAATGTGCTTCTGAACAATGAAGGTTGATTGAAAGAAGAAAGTGGGAGGGTTTGCTGCAAAGACCCATCGTTTTGTGAAAGGCAAGCTGAAGTTGCTGAAGAAGAGGAATCCAAATAGTCCATCTGAGCAGAGTTGTTCAAATAAACTTGTGGTGCAACTCCCTGACCTTGCAGTTTTGGGATTGGCACAGATGGCTTCACATTTTGTTCTAATTTTGGAATATCTTTAACTAATTTGGTGCTTGCCGCCAGAGCTTCTAAAGAGCAGGGATTTAAAATTGTCACTGGTGATGGAGAAACCTTCTCCGTTGCAACCATGTTGTGGTGAGATATCCTGTTAAAAACAGGCTGAGGAAGTATTGCACTGTTATTTGTGGAAGGTGATGTGGAACAAGAAGGAGCATCATCTGTAAGGACTGTATGAGTTCCTCCAGCGGCCAACAAATTAGCCGTTGAGAGAACATTGGTTGATGGAGCAGGAAGTACACCCATAGGCAGCTCAGCAAGAGGCGTTTGTTGCTGCTGAAGCTTTTGCTGCAGCAGTTGTGAGGATTGTGGCAATCTTACATTCATGGATGCAACTTTACCACATTGCTGAGGGCTACTCTGTGGCTGCTGAGAAGATGGATTTGAATATGCTGGATGCTGTGATGCTTCAAGAAGTGTTATTTGCTGCTCTTGGATTTGTGGTAGTTGGGATTGTTGAAGCAAAGATTGAGACAAAAGTGATTGCTGTTGTAGCTGTTGCTGTTGCTGCTGCTGGAGCTTTTGTAACAACTGCAATTGTAACTGATGTTCAGATAAATGCAACTGATTTGTTTGATTAGATGCCTGAACGGGCATTCGGTTCTGCGGAATCAGTTGCTGCTGTTGCTGATTTTGGTGTTGCAACTGCTGCTGTTGCTGATTTTGGTGTTGCATCTGCTGCTGTTGCTGATTTTGTTGCTGCATCTGCTGCTGATGCAGAAGTAGCTGTTGATGCTGCTGGGAATGATTATTTACAAGGTTGGCCTGCATCACATGTTGATTCTGCATCAGTGACTGTTGTTGGGGGATTTGATTTTGTACCATAATTTGGGATTGAGTGAGATTATTCTGCAACAATGAAGGTTGCTGCTGTTGTGGAGTCTGGGTCTGGCTGAGGGAGACTGTTTGATTGATAAATTGCTGCCTCTGCTGCATAGAAATATCTTGCATCGGTTGCTGAGCCTGAGAAACAGAACTCAATTGATTCAGTGGGGATTGTATCTTTGGAAGTGTGTCAACCTGTTGGGCTTGTTGAGGTAACCTGGGAGAATTGAACTGCATATTATTCTGCTGCAAAAGCTGAGCTTGCAAACCCAACTGCCTTGAAATGTCAGCAGCACCAAGATTCTGAATAATAGGATTAGTCAGAGAGCGCAAATAATCAGACTGAATAGCTGAGTTGCCCAACAATGGATTCTGTTGCATGCTCATCCACTGAGCTAAGCTCAAACCAGGCATTACTGTATTTTGAGACTGAGCATCCTTTATACAAATCTCCTCACCAAGCCAGGGCATTGCCCTTTTAAATAGAGTCTCCATCTCCGATGACTCATCATCTGCAACATCAGCTGGGTAACTTCAGAAATACCCAAATAGAAGCACAAAATCCATGCTGAGTAAGAAATGCAAAAAGATCTTTATAACAGAACATGGCAAGTTGTGGTTCTCAGTAAGCCCAATTTGGCATCTTTAAGATGATAGAAGCTTTTGCACGGGAAAGTAAGCTTAACAACTACCAGTCTTTTTATTATTGTTTTTAATATTCTATACGAATTTTAGTCCAAATCATGGGATGATTTTTTTTACCATATAAATTTCAATTTGCAAGAAAATAATAAGGTGGGAACTCAAAAAAGAAAAACCTAGAGTTTTTTCATTTGAAAAGCTACAAGTAAACAAGAGTTATGGACCTGGCATTCCTGGTTGTCTTGGACGCTTTGTCCTGAAAAACGGTGGGGGGCATATGAAGAAAGGGGCTGCCACAGGTTCAATCTCCCATATAGACACCCTGTTGCGCCTTTCCCCTGGTGCAGATTCATCCCATCCTACCTGGTTAGCAATTCAAAAACACATAATGAATCCTCACTGACTTTAAGAGAACTTAGAATAGAAACCAAGAGAATGCTAGAGAAATATTTAGAAAAGGTAAATTACATCCAGACCCATCAAAACTTTAGGTAGACAACAATGAGCCTCACTATTCTCCAAATTTTAGAATTCCTAAGGCTTCATTTTGAATAACTTTCTCACTGCTTTGCTTTTCAGACTGCAATCATAATTTTTGTTTGTCCACCGCTTTTTCGCTACTTTTTTTATACTAGGAAGCTCCTTTTTACCACAACTTTAAAAATTATTTTACCAACAAAGCTTTACCAAGCAGTAAGAAAACCGTTCCAAACGAAACCTAAGTTTTAAAAACTTTGTATATCCTTAACATTAAAGATATACATAAAACATTATTAGAACTTGCACGATGTATTTTTTCATGGACCAAACTTGAGGGGCCATGATGTAACCTACTCCATAAAATTAGATTTCAAGTTAAAAACCTGCAAGTTGCGCCACTGCGAGTTTTTCCACCTTAAAGGATCAAGATCGCTGATACCTGTAATTGTACCCATGTACCTACAAAGCAGGAAAAAGAAAAACAGCTATTCAATTTCCACTTTTATATATTGAAAAGACTAGCCAGCACATATGAATGCAAAGATGTTTTACTTTCAAATACTACCCTGAAAGAACAGCAACTTGACTCAACACATAAAAGTACCATGAACACAAGAGCTTATTATACTAGATGGACACCAACTCAAGTGATCAAAAGCTTTAATCCTACCTTCATGCCTAATTAAGATCAGATAGACTGGCCAGCACATATTGAACACAGGAGCATTTAAGATAATTGAAAACAGCCATGCCTTACCTTCTTGTTCCAGATTCTTCAGTTTCAAACATCATTCGAAAACGCATCCCGAGAGAGAGCTGATGACCATAAACTGCTTTGTTGTACTTGGCTAAAGGAATAACAAATTCTGATGGACTAGCCCTGTTAAAACACAGCAGTACAGTAATACTCAAGCGGCAGGCACAATGTTAAACCTGTATGATTTATATTATCACTGATCATTGACATGAACCTAATGCTGCAAGATTTGTCCTGATCTATCAAAGTAAGACAATAAAGAAATATGATTAACAAGAAGAAACAACAAACCTGGGATTATAAAATATGGTAAAAGGGCTGCTGTTTGCTGCTGCATGAGCTGCAGCTGCGAGAATCCCGATGTGCATGCTATCACTCGATAAAACCGAAGAAGATATATTAGTAGGTTGTCTGTTAGCTCTTCTGATTCCCAAAAGAAGTTGTTGTTTCTCATCCCTGTAATGTATGAATGAAACAGTTAGCATATTCATACGGTACTCTCACACGAGAGATTATTGTGTGTGGACACCAGACAAAGAGAACCGTCCGATTTTCTCTCTGTCGACAATAAAAGCACAGTTACAGTAGCAGATTGCGCTTTGACTGTAGACAGAGAGAAAACCGGACAGTTCTCTTAGTCCGGTGTCCGCACACAATAAAAAGTCACTTTCACACATGTACTAGAAACAAATTCCCCCAAAGACCATCAGTTAGAGAGATGAAACATATTTGTTGTTAAAAAAATAAATAAATTCTTTTTAAGATTCCAAACACCATAGTGCTCATTGCTAAATTACAATGGCCAAAACGAGTGGGATGCACATCCTGTAATAGACAGACCTAAAAACAAAATGTTCCATCAGAATTCTGTTTACCTTAAACATACCTAATAAATAAGACTGAATCGCCAGCTAGGAGCCTCTTCCCACTTACAAATAGGCTCCAACCAGTTGTTAGCAAGTGCCTTTTTGGTTGACCTAAGATCACAAAATGAAAATTTTGAATACATTACACAAAGTAAATGAACAAACAGTTAACAAAGTTGCAATATAGTTGATTTGAAGCATTTTCAAGATAGTGCATGCAGGTTATAATCATATCTTCACATGAAGGGGAAACCTGAAAGCAGTAGTTGGAATTAGATATGTTTCAGCTTCAGCAAGGATTGCATATAATGCCAGTCCCAAGTCATATTTTAGAATAGGACATTCAGGATCAAGTATTAGGGAGAGTGAACAAAAAGAGGCCAAATTTCGGTTAGACGCACCAACGGCTAAATTGTCATCAACAAAAAAAATTTATATATAAGGGCCAACCAATTAATATTCTATTCAATGTGGGACTCTCAACCCAATGCTTCAATGAGCCTTAACAATCTCCCTATTACTTGAGATCTCTCAACATGAAAGCCCTTAACATTATCAAATATCATGTAACAAGAGCCCACTCAACCACATGTAGCCACCATGCATGCCCGCCCCACTTTAACTTAGCTCGGTCATGGTAGAAGCTAACCAAGGCCTATTAAGCCATAAATTATATGAAACATTAAATCTCGACCAAACTATAGGCTCTAATACCACTTGATAGGGAGTCCAAACTAAAGTTGAAGCCAAAGTTGGGTCAATATACCAGTGGTCAAACATGCATACAATCTAAAAGATTAGCTAAAACAAACCACAACAAGCTTCTTCATATTAAAGAATGGTCATCAATTAAGAAAGCATATACTACAAACTGCGAACACAGGTAGATCACTTTAGTAGGTTAGGATGTCAGTGTTTAGCCGAATTACCTCGATAGATATGTCTGAAGGTCCAAATACTGTCATGCAAGTCTCTTGCCTGCAGTTCTTGTGCTGGTGGCTGCATTGAGAAGTCCTGCATGTAGTTCTAAAGGAATAAAAGAAATGAAGTTGCCCGCAAAAGGATACATTCTTTGGCTAAGAGAAAATACTTACAAGAGGAGGAAATATCTTCTCTGCAGCGCGACGGGGCACTGAAAACCCTCCATGTGTGCTGGTATCACTAGCGGTTAGTGTTTTACAGAAAAAATCTGTTTGTGGTTTACTTGTTTTCAATGCAAGATCTGTTGTCAGCAGTGTTTTCTCATCGTACTATTAAAAAAAAAAAAAAAAAGTCTTAGTCAGTATCATCTGAAGGAGGCTAACATTTTGAAAAAGCAACAGTTGCAAGAAAGTTAAAAAATGTACTATGAATGTCCTTTCAAATCCTGTTGCTAATGTTAGAAATCATAAAAGGCTAAATCTTTGCTTCATTAAATTTGGTGCTAGTACAAATATGCCTATATAAAGGCAAAAGAAAATGATAATAAGGAAAATATAATAAAGTAGAATATCGAGGATAAATTGCAATAATAAATATCATAAACTTCTACAATAACTATTAACCACATGTGATAATATTGATAATATAATATTTTAAGAATAATAACTTCAATAATTCTTAAAGTCAATACATTCTTTTAAGGTTTTGATATATCTCATAAGGTGGGAGCTTATCAAATAAAATGAAAAATAATAATGTAAAGCCTCCACAAAGTCTATAGTTTTGGCTAAATGATCGTTAAGAATTTCTTAACCTCAATCAATCGAATTGGACACTTGAAAAGGTGTCCTCAAATTGCCTAAATTGGACTGCTAAGCTAAATTAGCTTGCTATATGCACCCACCAGAAAGTCAAGACAAACTATTGAGAATCAAATACTGGGTAACTCTCACAATCCTCCCAAGAAAACCTAAAATATTGAATTTATCATGAAGAACGAAACATCGCAAATGCATATGTCGGCAAGGCAAGAGCAAAGAGACCTAATTAGTAGGCGAAAAGCCTCGGTTTCATTCTCAGAAACGTGAATCATAAGAGAATCAAAGAACTAATTTAAGAATGGGATGCAATAAGCTACACATATATTTTTTAGTACTTACTGAATTGACTGGCTGAAGGGTCATTTGTGCATAAACTTCATCTGTTTCTGTATCCGCCTACAGAATTGAGAGCACATGATCAATAAAAAAAGGTAATTCACAGCATTGTTTCCCCAAAAGCTTTTTTTTTTATACTTGAAGAAATAAGAGAATTTAAACATACATGTAGAGTAACATTGTGAAGAAGGCAAATAAGTTTGGAGGGCAGGTTTGGATAATTTGGAAAATGAGCATCAATATCTTTTTGCATAGATGCTGCTACCTGCAAAACATAGAACACACATCACTTTAATAAAAAATATTCCTAATATACTGTACAAATACCATCCAACACCTATTGGCTATTGAACATGAACATATAACCAATATGCAATGTTAATTCATCAACCAACATACAGAAAAAGATGAATTATTATCTAGCAATTTCGTAGCAATATGTTGGGCGATCAAGTCATTAATAAGAGTACACGTTTAGATATCTTGGATCTATTGTTCAGAGTGATGATGAAATAGATGGGAATATTATCAGCCAAATTCAAGTTGGATGGTTGAAGCGAAGGAATGCATCGGGCTTCTTGTGTGATAGAAAAGTCTCCCTCAAACTTAAGGAAAAAATTTATAAGATGGTGGTGAGACGTGCAATGCTTTATGGTGCCGAATGTTGGCTATTAAAAGAGAAGCATAATATTAACTTAAGTGTTGCGGAGATGAGGCCACTCAAGTGGATGAGTGGCTTTACCCTTAGAGATAGGATACGAAATGAGCATATACGTGAAAAGGTTGGAGTAGTGCCAGTGGAAGATAAGATTAGAGAGAGTCGCCTTAGATGGCTTGGTCACATAAACCAACGGCCTTCCAATGACCAAGTTAGGAAAGTAGAGGCATCAGATTTGACTTATGTTAAGAAAGGTAGAGGTAGACCTAAAAAGATTTGGTTAGAAATATTAGAAATGATCTTTCTTTATTATATTTAAATGAGAATTTGACTTTCACATTACACAATGAAGAAAAAGGATTCATGTAGCCGACCCCACGTAGTGGGACAAAGGCTTGATATTAATGTTGTTGTTGTAGTTGTTTGTAGCAATATGTGCATAAATACACAAAAGTAGTTGCCCAGTGAACTTCAAATAGATGTTAAGCGAATGTGAGATTCTTAGATCTTTAATGCCAGCTGTGTTGCAAGTTTGTTAATGCTTCATAAAAAGCTACTGTACTGTAAAGTTCACATTAGTAAAGTTGGTAATAGCTGCTCCAGCGTCCAGTTCAAATGGACCATAAAAAAGGTCCCATGAAACTTTTCATGGGAAATCAACTTGAAAGAGCCTACTAAGAGTGAAACTAGTCGAAGACATTCATTCAAAATTTTCTCAAGAAAAGAAAATTTAAAGATCTGAATCCAACAAAATAATGAGATTAAGTTTATCTAGTTACAAGTAAAGACTCATAAAGATGAAAATCAAAGGCACTCACTATTTTTGGTCATAAAAAACTCCTTCCTTTAGATGAAGGTGCAACCAAAAACTCCACTTTCATAAGCCGACTAAGTTAGGCTTCTATGACTCTATATCCTCAATTCAAAGCATTTTCACCATCTCAATGTACGTCTTAGAAGTTTTTTGAGCTTCTATCGCAATTTTTCTTAAACTAATTAGGGGAACAGTTCAAGAGAAACTCAAGAATAAGAGAAATTTAAGAAATTCTGGGATAAATCACATGGCTAACTTCAAATGATTATTTCCTAACATTTCAACTCAAGAACCTCTCGATCTGCACAATACCAAAAGTGATAGCCAAGAGTTACGATCAGATTGTCATAAAATCTTCATCACCATTGTGAAAGCTCTGGTTCAAAGACGGAAAAAAAAAAAAAAAAACTCCTTAGAATGGCATCTAGCAGTAGTCTTTTCTCAGATGAAAGCCACTAGAGCTGTCATCGACAAGCAAGCTCTATAGATTCTCAATGGGTAAGGTCTAAACCTAAATAAACAGTAAAGCAAAATTGAAACTTCTCTGTAAGATAATATTGTTAATGAAATAAGCAGAGGCATATAGAGAAAAGATAATCGGCAGAAACTGTGAAAAAAGAGAAATAATTCCAAAGAATTCACAATAAGAAGCAGTAAGCAGAAGTAAGTGAAAGAAGCAGAGTAGTAAATCCCCATTTAGCCATACAAAACCAAGGAAAGCTTAAACTTTATTCCTTCAAATCCATTTACAGAAAATTTTACTTGCATGCAACAGATCCTCAGAGCCCCAAAAAATTATAATTTTCGTTAGAAACAATGAAAGCTTCAATCATAGAAAAGAAAAAAAAATTTCAAAACCCATAAAGGGAAAATAAAAGCCTTAAAACAACAACAACGCCCGGCCGTTCAATCCACAAATTACGCCATAGAACTAAACAGAGCAAACACCCATATCAGGTGACCTTCCCTCTCACCTGCTCGCTGTGTCCCTGCGGGAAGTAAGCCACGAGACTCCCCACCGGCGGAAGCGTCACCAGCGGCCCCGCACAGGCGTGCCACAACTCCGGGTTTATCGTCTTCCTCTCCCCACCTGCATCTCAACACCAAAACGTTTCATCCCCTCACCACTTCCCACCACCATCAAAATCAATCAAACCAAATCCAGCATAGAATAGAAAACGCTCGCACTCCTCACTTACCATCGCCACCAGGATTCGCCGCCGCCGTTGCCGTTGCCGCCGCGGCCGCCGCCGCCGCCGCCGTCGCAGGGGATTTCATCATCACCGCTATTGCAAGCACCGGCGCATCTTAGACCAGAGGATCGGAGCCGCCACCGTTATTACCCACCCCAAAAATAGAACCTTTAGCTTCAGCTTCAGCTCCAGCTCCAGCTCCCACTGGATAGGTGACGGCGGATGGGGTTCAGTGAGCTTGAAGCCGATAAAGGCAAGGGGGGGGGCAGTCAGCTAGTGTCCGGCGAACCACTGGCTCTTTGCCCGGTGAGAACGAGAGCAGCGAAGGGCGTGGAAGAGTAGACAGCCATGGAAGTAGGAGAGAAGAAAGTATTTATTTATATATAAAAAAATGATAAATTGTTTAAGAAGCTGAGAAATGAAGCGTGCTCGTGTGGAACAGTGCTCCGTCTTTTGGACCAAGGTGGATTAGGCAGACAGACCTTTTGCTTTTTTAAGCCGATTTTTTTTTTCAAAAATACCTAAAAATATATATTTATTTATGTTTTTTTTAGAGAGTTTCTAAGGCTTTGAAAATTGATTATTTATAAATAAAATCTATTTGTTAAATTTGAATATGAAATTATTATTTTTTGAGAGCATTTGAAATTGTTGGTTGAGTTCAAGTAGATAAATTTGTAATTAAGGTGATTCAATTATAGTTTGTTGCTAATAGTTCAAAGGTTAAGAAATGAGTAATAATGATGATACAGAATAAATAGCTGCACTGTGTCAAAAAAAAATGATGGATTGGGTGACTTGAGCCTTCAGATTTTCAGAATCCAATGGGGTAACTTAATCAAGGGGCAGCACCCCTGCAGGGGTTTTCGGGGGCAGCGCTCCCGGAATAAATTTTGATTTACTATTTATATTTGTATTTGGATCATCATTCTCTAACAATAATACATATACATGATATCTTTAATTATATTGGGGGCAATTGCCTAAAAATCATAGTATTTTAACTTTTTTAGGGGGGGGGACAATTACCTTAAAACCCTTAAAATAAAGACTAAATATTATTTAAATAAGAGTATAATAAAAAATATTTTTTTTTAGGGGGGAAATTGTCCTCCCTAGCCATAAAGGGGTTTCGCCTTAGCCTCGCCTATTAACCTATTTGATTACAAAGAAATTTTTATGATTTATTAACCATAAATTTTATGATATTTAATAAAAAAAATTATACTAACATGTAAAAAATTTAAGTAAAAAATATTAAATATGTTAATTTCGACTCAAAAGCGGGTTTGATGGTCAACCAAAACTGGACTCATTTAATAAATGGATTGAAAAAAAATCAACATGAACTCGACTCGTTTATTAAATGGGTAAATCTAAATCTGATTTTTTTATCGGATTGATGGGTCGGATCATTTATTGACAACTCTGCTGTGATGCATATATTTTGTTATTAATTATGCATATATTTGATGTTAAGATTTTAAGTAAGATATTACTCTATTTTGATCTCTCACATGTAAATTTATTTTGTGAATGTTTCATTTATGGACAAGTTTTCTCCCACCAGGAGAGAACTGGAGTCTGCAAAAGAATAGCTTGCTTTGATCACCGCCGTTGGTATTTAAACTCGCGCAAAACAGTTTTTTTCCCAATAATAGTTAATTGGAGCCTGGGTAAGAGTATCAGGCCTTGATCGCCACTACCGATATTTAAATTCTTGCCGGACAATTTTTCCCCCACTGAGAGTGAACTGGAGCTAGCGTAAGAGTACCATGTTTTGATCACCATCGCCAAAAACTTTTAAATTTTCGATAGTCTGGTTTCTCCTTAATTTGACCAGCTAAGAGAAGTAGTGTCTTCTCGGGGGGGGGGGGGGGGGGGTAATTAAAAATTTTTATGGAGCTTATGCTTGGCCTGTTGGTTGAGAGCTTATGCTTTCAACTAAGAGGTCTTGGGTTCGAGTCTTTGTGTATGCGTTGTGTGTGTGAGTTTGCCTTAAATGGCCTAAATGTCCCCCCAAAAAAAAATTTTATGGAGGTTTCGGGTGTAGATTTTGATTTTTTAATTAAATTTTGAAATTTTTTAATGCCTAAAAAATAAATAATTCCTGTTTTTGAAAAAAATAAAATAGGAAACGAATTAAAAGCAATTTACTTTAAAATAAGATAAATATGCACAAAATTAATTGTTTCCTTTCAAGAAAGAATTATAAAATTTTTAAGCTTTTTTTGAAAATTTTTTGAGCCAAAAAATAATATTTTACTATTAAATGTTTAATTAGTTAAGTTAATAAAAAAATTTGATTGGGCTCGCCTTCTACAGGATTAATTATTTTGTACGGATGCCGAACGTAGTTAGGAGACCAATCAGAATGCGCCACGTAACTCATAGCGCATTCTAATTGGTCTCCAGACGATGTTCTGTGCCCGGCCTCCACACAGAATAATTTCTCCTTCTACGTGTAATAGTTAATATAGATATATAACTATTACATATAAAGTAATAACGGCAAATACATAATAATGACAAATAAATAAATATATATTGATTACTACATATTCATTCATAATTAATTAAGTAATTAGTTATATATTTCTTTATCCCGTAAATTTCGATTTGAACATTTTTAGGGTCACTAGAATCATTTTTCGATGTTTCGGACTCAAATTTGACACTTTTGAAACTTAAAAGAGTCTCTAAGTTTTAAGCTATTTGAAAATTTTTAGAGTAATATTTTTTGATATTTCATTTTGCTTCGATTAACACTCTGACTTAGGAGAATGCTAAATCATAAATATATTTTTGGACTCTACAAGATTCAACGTCCAAAAATAGGAGGCAACTGATACGTTACAAAATAATTATCTTGATCGTGCACGAATCTCGAGTTGTATTCAAGTTGGAAACTTTAAAAATTAAAGTTGAGACCATCTAAATTCATGTTTAAGCAAACTTATAGTCCAACTGAACGCCTTGAAGAGATGAACCCAACAACACCAAAATCAGTCCAATCCGAGCCTAAATGGGTCCAATTCAAGAGTCTAAAGCATATTTGGAAGGTTCAATGTATTATTTGGATGACAAAAGGATATCAAAAAATGACATGCTTCTAGTCAAATCTAGCGACTCTGCGAAACAAATCCAACAAGCGCAAGATCTTTGAATTTTTTACATTGTTAAGGCCCTTAAATAGTTAAAAAATGTTTTATGATAAGAGGAATCAATATGGGCCATTCGATGGAGCACTACGAACCTGCCCCAGATTTCTCTATATTTAAAAAGTGTGTCACTCATGAATCTATAAATAAACTCTCACTCTTTACATGTGGAGAACCTTTGCATGGATATTGGAGAGAGCTTTAATGCTTCAAAAGCTCCAGAACCACTACTGGCAAACCCCCATCAATTATCACTGGACCACCACCTGGCCGTCAATCACTGTCGGACTTTCGGCCAATCATTATCGAACCACCACTAGGCCACCGACAGCAGATGAACTTTGATCCGACAGTCAACCATTGCCGGAGTTCCGCCCCACCATCCTCATATCACCGCGTGATAGCCGACCACTGCCAAACTTCCACCTGGCCGTCCACCGCCACCAAACTTCCGCCTGACCATCGTCGGACCACCTGCTCATGCATCGAACACCATTGGAATTCCATTATGTTTCCAACCATTGTCGAACTTTCACCTAACTATTGTCGGACCACCGTTTGGCTGCCGATCATAGCCGAATTTCCAACCGGCCATCAAATGTCGTCAAACTTCGACCCGACCAGCGTCGTACCATCACCGTACTTCCACTCGATTGCCGACCATCACTGAACTTTCGCTCGACGATCCCTCAGACCACTATCACCCGCCAACTACAGACCTCCTCCGACCTTTATCGCCTGCCAATTACAGTTCATTCAACAATGCTGAATACGGTCCCTCCAACCTTCATCATCCACTGAATACGCTCCTTGTAGCCACTGTCGCCCGCCGACTACGGTCAGTTTGACCACTGTCACTTGCTGACTACGATTCCTCTGACCATTGTCGCCCATTGACTCTGCTCGTCTCCTCCCCGGAAAGGCACCATTTGTAATCATCTAAAAACACTACTGAAATCATTTTAACAGGGTAAGGCCCCGTAGTTTTCCCCCTCTTTAGAATTTTTCATGTAAAATTCTTGTTGTCTCTTATGACTCACGCACATTTCTCTCTTTATTTATATATGTGTTGTATCTTTGTTCAAAGCTAAGATATTATGCTCTTTATCTCTCTACCGCCGTGAATATTTCAATCCACAACAACGTCGAAGATGGTGGTCTACGATTGTTAGGGTTCTATCTTGTGGTGGCTCACGGTGATAGTTATTATTAAAAATATATAAAATATTTTAAGAACTATTTTGAATGCTTTAAAAAAATAATTTAATTTATTAAAAAATAATTAAAAATATATAAATATACATGAAATAAATATGCCTTTGAAATAAAATAAAATAAAAATAATGAATCCAAACAAGTTCTATGTTAATTAAAAGTTGTTGGCGTTGATTGTAATAATTAGATTAGGATTAGTTAAATAATTAATTATAATGTTTTGTCGTTTATATAATAAATGTAAGTAGAAATTAATTAATTTGAAGTTTAACAAATATCTGCATGTTTTTACACTTTTTTTGCTTATAATAAATAAGTATAAGGTAATAAACTACTTGACTGATTAACTGAATATTAATTACAAATTTAGATTAATTAGGATTTGGTAAGATTTCATTAGTATTAAATTAATATTTAAAAATAAAATATTTTTAAATAATAATAATAATAGTAAATAATTAATAAGTCATTTAAGCTAACAAATTTTAATTAAGATTTCATTTAAATTTTATTAATATTAGCTATATACATTAAACTTGAATTGGTTATAAAATAAATAGACTTAATCATGATATTTACAAATATATTAATTATCTTTATTCTATTTTAATGTCAATATATTTTCATTAAAAAAATTTATATTAAGTTAATTAAATAAATAAATAACATGCAAAAATAACATATATATATACAAACATAACTTTATATTGCACCCAACGTTGCTTAGCTTGGTTAGTGGATGAGTATGTTGGGACCCTCTTAACCCGTGTTCGATTCCCCTCGAGTGGCAGTGCCTGTCAAGTGGGGCCCAATCAAGTGCGGGCCAGGAGATTTCTAGGGCGGACACCTCTTCTAGGTCAGTCAAGAATTAGTCATGCCATTAAACGCTCTTCCGACGATGACAACGAATAAAAAAAAAAAGTTTATCTTGCAATTAAAAACCACCAACAAAATGCAATATATTCTTATGTTTGATATGACCAAATTATTTTAAAATTCTACAAAAGTAAGTCATAATATATTTTATAATATAAATTAAAATGAATTATCTCAATTTATTGATTGGATATTAAGACTAAAAAATCAATTGAAATTAATATTATGTGACTAACTTGGTCCTTTTTGCGTTTTGCCCCCTCACTTCTATGGAAAGTACATGGCGTTGGTACAATCGTAATTTAGGGGCAAAGCGGTGGGTAGAGACGCCAAATAGAAATATCGGAATGAGGCGTCACGGATGCCACGTGATGCTCGTACGGGTTCGACGGCGGGTATAGCGGAAAGCGACCCACGCCCGCATAGAATGATTAGTCTTTAAATTATAATTAAGATTATAAATTAGATTAATTAAATAGGCTTAATTATATTACGCCGACGTGGCGTTATTGTCGGCGGAGGCGGGCCCACACTCCCATGTGACGGTGATTCCATGCGCAAATAAATAATTAAGAAGAGGAGTAGTGTTAGTATAGTAATAATAATAAAAAATACGTTAATATTTATTTTATATAATTTTTTAGAGATGTTAGTGCGGGGAGCTCGGGTTTTACGGATGTGGGCCCATTGTTTGACTTTTTGATGACGTGGAAAAACGAACGGCAGCGATCCATTGCGGAAGGCGACGGAGGCCGTATGCTCACCTCGGTTACGGGTGCGCGTGCACGTCTTGTCTTTGTGCGGGCGGTGGGGACCACGAGCTATTTTTTAATTGAATAAAACCAGATTATCATTTCCAAAAAAATAAAAAAAAAATCAGAGCATCTGAAGCCGTCAGTTCCTGTAAAGCCAGAGAGAGAGAGAAGTAAAAATTACTCTGTGTGAAGTTCAACCCCGCATGAATATCTAGAAAAATTATTATGTGCGGAGTCTGCACCGTCCGTATAAATATGAGTACCTAGTAGTATCCAGCGGTACTGAGTGTCGGTACCTAGCGCGGAATAAGGCTTGTGCGGACGGTTCTTCCCGTCCGCACTCCACACCTAATAATCTCTCGAATATCTATGACCTGGTATCATGGTATTGGGGCTCAGCAGTGTTTAGTATTGTGGCTCGATATCGCTGACGTGACTCATTTTGATTGATATCTGAATGTTGAACTGTGTTCGACATTTGCACAGAATAATCTTTCTAGATAAAGAGGTGTATTTTTCTCCACTCTATAGTTGGATAAATTATTCGACGCGGAGTATCAATAGAAAGAATAATTTGAATATGTGAATGTACATACTATGTGTATCAAATCAATGTATATAATATGTATACTTATTATCCGGACGGTTCTTCCCTGTGTAAACATAAAATAATTTTTATAGTTGAACAAGTATTATATATTAGACATTCAATATTAATTAATATTAATCATTAATATTATATATAAATAGTATTAGTAAGCATTTTATGTTTTAAGATAGAAAACTAGAATTATAAAAAAATTAAGGGGTATAACTAAATATTAATAATTCTCATGAGATATTACCATTAAAAACTTATATGTTAAACAATCAATGATAAATATAATACATGTGTACTATATACTTTGTATAAAATTAGATTGCACTTTATTTTGATGATGGATCATTTATTTTGTCGGAATTTATTTCTCTTCTCACATTTTTGATTTTTCATCATATTCGGGTCAAATAAAGGAGAAATTATTCTATGCGGACATCGGACAGTCCGAAACCAATCAGAACATGTCACATCATCTGGAACCGAGCGGTATCGAGCACTGGTACGAACAAAAAAGTGACGTGGCACGTTCCAGCTGGTCTCCAAATGTCGTACGGTGTCCGCACATAATAATTTTTCCAAACAAAGGGTACCATTTAACATTGATCCCCTTTCCGAGTCAATTCATTGATTTAGCAAAGAAGAAGAGTACACGGCCAATGGGAATTTCAATGTCTTTAAAGGGACTCAATTCTCCATGTATTAAAATCAAAGAATTTCGCAAAATATAACACGTGTCACTTACAAACAATTTAACGTGCGAAAATATATAAAACCTCAAGTACACACAAATAAAATTCCTTTAATTTTTTATATTACTTAGCACAATATAATGCTAAACAAGAATATAGTTACTTCTAGGACAATATATAATATAATGCTTATATAAGATATATCCCTAATTTAATGCACATAATTCTAGCCATACAATATGGCTAGCCAATCATTATATTACTCAGCTTAGTGATATAAAAAATGCAAACATATATAACTACATCATAACTCTAAGGTGTCTATCATAACATTTAATATGTGCTTAGTTGGTGTGGGTGACCATCTAATTAAGATTTGATGTTCAACTTATATGTGAGAATGAGACAGCTTAAAATTATTTTTAGGGGCTGATTTTAATTTAATTTATTAATGATTAAAAAGAAATATTGTTATGATTTTGAATTTTATCATTAAGTGTTATAAAAATCTCAAACTTACGATCAAATTGAATGACTCAGTAAGATGAACTTAGTGATATCAAAATTAATCCAATCTTAGCCCATATCAGCCCAAATGGGCTAAAATCAAGGGCTTAAAGCAAATTGGGAGGCTTTGGAGCGTTAATTGGGTGACTAAATGATATTCAAATATAACATGCTTATAATCAAATCGAGCGGCTCGACGAGATGAATCCAACAAGTCTAATATCACTTAATTTTGACATCATTATGGCAAATAAATGCTGAAGGAATGCTCTATAATTGAATGAATCAATAAGGGCTGTCCAATAAGCACTTCAAATTTGCTCTAGATCTTATTCCTATTTTACAGAGCATGTCATTCTCAAAATTTACAAATAGACTCTCACTCTCTACATGAGGGGGACTTTTGACAAGAGATTAGAGGGAGCTTTGAGGCTTCTAGATCTTCATCGCAAGCGAACTTCTGTAGGCTAGCCACCACCTAACCTCCTTCCATTTGCCTGATCATCATCGAACCTCTGCCCGATTGCCTACAACAGTTGAACAATTGCCTGGTCATCGATCGCGCACCGCCGGACTACCACTCGAGTGCTGATAGCCACCGGACTACCAAATGGTTGCTGATAGCTACCGGACCTTTGCCTGACCGTTGAAGGTTGTCGGACTATCGCCTGACCAAAGACTGTTGTCAGACCTTCATCTGGAAGCAGACCTTCGCATGGTCGCCAAATGCTGCAAAACTACCGCCTAACCAACGACCTCCATCAGACATCTGCCCGACTGTCAACCACCATTAAACCACCGCCATGCCGTTGACTTAAAGCTTGCATGAAAATTTAGAGTTTCTTAGTGAATGATAATCAACTATAAGTTTCATAATATTTACATGTTCTAAAGTTTGCTTGTTTCATGCACATCAAAATTTTCCCATGAATTATCACACATTATCATAAAATATACTGAAAATAAATTTAATAAAATTTTAACTATATATAATATTGTTAGGTGTTTTTTTTTCTTTTTTGCATGATTAAATACAGTTCTTTTTTGTTCATACAAAATTTTAGCAAAAAAACAATTTTCATAAAATTTTAAACCAGGAATAAAAAAAAGTTCAAAGTGTGGATAAAATATACTTAATATTCTTATATCTCATTTAAATTTTCTCTTAATTTTTAAATTAAAAGAAGCCACAAATAAAATTTAAAATGAAATATTTTGCATTGACAAATAAAATTTTAATCATTAAAGCCCACAACTTTAGAAGTATTTACATGATCTTTCACATTGGTCCAACCCATGTGCAATGAACACTAATCATGTACAACATTGATGATTAAATTTCACATAAATTTAAATTCATTTATATGATTGTGGCCATAGGAAATATTGTTAGAACATCACATCACCATTGTTAGGCTTGCAAAGTTGGAGCATGCAATGCCCCTACTCTTTAAAGTTCAAAGTTTATTTCAGCTGAGTTACCCTATTTCATCTAGGGCATTATCATTTCCCTTGGGAGGAACATTATATTTTTTGTGTGTCAATAAATGATCTAAATCAACAACTTGACCTAAAAAATTTGGGTTCGGATTGACCCATTTAATAAAGGTGCCGAGTTCGAATATATTTTTTTCTAAATTCTTTTGCTTGGTAGCATGATCTTTTTAATTTTGATTAATTAACATAAACTCTATAGTTAACAAGTTATATTTTTTTTTAATAAAAATGAGTTATAAGATATTGTTATAAAATTTATTTGAGAGTTATTTAATTTGTACAACAAAATATCATTTAAATTAATTATTTGTCTTAAAATTAAATTTTCTTGTTCTATAATTTGGATAAAATATTCACCTATTTTAAATATGCCTTTATTTTCTATTTTTTGAAAATAATGGTTCATTTTTTCCCCACTTTCATGGAGCCTCTTTATATCTCTTCTTTTCCTCCAAGCAAATGATTAGGGATAATTTGGAATGTTGACCATAGGATCTTGTTGATGATGTGTCTAGCTTTGATTTGACTTTATTGAGGTTTCATTTTATTATATTTTTTATTTTAGATTTTTTTTCTTAAAATTTTTGAAAACCAATTTTGATTTATAAAGATAAATTATTTTTAAATTTATAAATATATTTGCTTAGGCTTTGTTTGGGATTACTTTCTTACAGCTTCTTAAACCAACTTTTAAATATGATTTTTTTTAATATTTTAATTAAAAAATTGTTTTAAGAAACAATAAGAAAGCCATCCCAAATAAAACCTTAATCATTTGATGGAATCTTGTTACATCTAAGAAAAGAGGAAAATGTTTTGTCCTAAGAGAAGAGATAGAAGCTGAGAATATATTAAGCCTAAGGGTTTGAGTAGGGGTGTCAATTTTGGGTCACGGTTCAGGTTCGAGTCGAACCCGGAACTGACCTGGATTCAAACGGGTCGACTCTAACCAGACCCGGTAGGGGTGTCAATTCGGGTCGAACTCGACCCGACCCGGATGTAAACGGGTCAACCCGAACTCGACCCGTTCAAACGGGTTGGACATTTCAACCCGGATCCGACCCGGCCGGGTTGACCCAACCCGACCCACGACCCGGTAGCAGCGCGACAACGGCAGCGCGCGGCGGAAGTTGCCGCGCGGCGGAAGCGGCACGCGGCGGGAGCGGGGCAGGCGCTAGGCACGCGGCAGCGCGGGGCAGGCGGGCAGCGGCCAGCTCGGGCAGGGGCAGCGGGCGGGAAATTTCAAATTTTTTTAAAATAAACGGGTTGTCGGGCTGACCCGGCAACCCGCCGGGTCAACCCGACCCGACCCGTTTGATACGATTCTGAACCCGACCCGTTTTATAAAACGGGTCGGGTCCAACCCGGATTTTCGGGTCGGGTCCGGGTCGGGTTTTCGGGTCGGGTCAAAAGTTGACACCCCTAAGACCCGGGTAGGTAAACGTGTCAAAAATTCGAACCCGGCTCGGCGGGTTGCCGGGTTGACCCGACCCGAGACAGGTTTACCCGACTCTGACGCGAGTGTGGACGAGAGCGGGCGCGCGGGAGAGCACGATTTGGCGGGTGCGAGCAGGCACGCGAGCGGGAGGGTGCGCGTAGGCACGCGGGCGCGCGCGCGTGCGAATGGGAGGCAGGGGTGGCTGAGGGCAGCTCGGGCAGAAACAGGTCGCGCGCGGGCAACAGCGGGGTGTGCGAGGGGGTAGCAGTGGGGTGCGCAGGCCTGCACAACTGGCAGGCGGGCTTGGGGGCAACTTTGGCAGCATGCGCGGGCGGTAGCTGGCAGGCGAGCAAGTCGGGCAGTTGCAGGCAGTTCAAGTTAAACGGGTTGGCGGGTTGACCCGGCAACCCGTTGGGTCAACCTGAACCCGACCCATTTTTCAAACGGGTTGAATCAGGTAACTCGAACCCTACCCATTTTGAAATCGGGTCGGGTCCAACCCCGATTTTTCGGGTTGGATTTTCGTGTCGTTTCAAATATTGACACCCCTAGGTTTTTGTGTATGACAATTTTTTATGGTTTTATTTTTAGACAACAATAACAATTTCTATTTAGCTATTACTTTTTTATTGTTTTTTAAATTTTTGTGTAGTAGGAAACTATTTTCTGCAACAACTTTAAAATATTACTTTTCTTATAGCAGGTTAACAATTTTACAACGCACTAAGAAAGCAGTCCCAAACGAAGCCTAAATTAGACGAGCAACACACACAATTACAATAAATTACAATGAGATTTATAATATATTAATCATATGACATTCAATCACTATAAATAAGCAAGGAGAAACATGTTAAATTTCAAAATAGTCCCCCAATTATTTGAATACGGTCATTTTAGTTCCACAATATAATATTCTAATTTAGACCCTCCACTATACAAAATTGATCCAAAATGGTCCCTTCAAGATTAAATCGAGATCAAATCTGTAAAGTCAAGTGACTAAATTAGAATCAATTTTATATCACACGTGTGACTATATATTTTGAATCAATTTTATATCATCGAGGGACTAAATTTAGGCAATGTGATACTCTGCGACTAAATTGTTCATACACGAATAATCTTGGGACTATTTTGAAAATTTTATGCAAGAGAAATATATTCACCAGAAGAGTAATGTGAGCACATATGAGAATAGTTGTAGGAAATTTTCAGATAATTACATTATATTAGCATTGTAGGGAGGTGAGAGAGGTTAAAGAAAGCGATAAAGAGATGATAAAAGCAAAACAAAACAATTTTTTGAGTTGGACTAAGATTTCTTGAGCTCGTTTAAGAATGCAAGCGGAAGAGGATTTAGAGTTTAGAGCATCTCTAACCGAAAAATCTATTTTTCACTATAGAATACAATAACAATCATTTAACATAATAATTTATTTCCGACTGAACTCTATTTCTAACAAAAAAAAAAAAAAAATCTCTCTTATTTATTTATATATTTATTTTGAATCATATTCTTATATTTAAACCTACTTATAACTTTTTGTAACAAAAATAAATATTACTCGATAAATTAATTCAAAATACAAATACACACATAAAAAATAAATATTTATTAAATAAAATAAAATTGCATTACAGCACATAAGTAGAAATGAAAAAAAAAAAAAAACTCATGCAACTAGACATCATAATTAGTATACTGCTCCCACAAATGATCAATCAATGCATTTTGAAGTGCAATGTGAGCATCTTTATCCCTGATTTGTTTATGGCGTGAGATGAATTCTTGAAATAAGATATTATCATTCACCACCATTTCGACCTATGGAGGTGGCGCTTTTCTAGCAACTTCAACTGGTGTATTGAGATCGCGTTCATCCTTGATTATTATGCTATGCAAAATTATGCATGTAGTCATTATGTCATATAACATATCTTTTCTCCAAAAATATACTGGTCCTGCCACATTTGCAAAACTTGATTGGAAAATTCCAAAGGCACGCTCTACATTTTATCTACATGTTTTTTATTTTATTGCAAAATAATATTTCTTAGGACCACCTGACTCTTGAATAATTTGCATAATATTGAATCATTTTAGATATATATTATCATCCATTGAATGAATGGGAGGAGTAATATCTTGAGTGAGATTGAAGAATATGTGTCAAGACTCCAATATATTGATATCATTATTGGTACCTGACATACCGAAATAAGCATGCCATTTCCAAAGATCATAATTCTCTATAGCTTTAAGAATAATGATAGTCGTTCCGCTATGGTCCGCATACTGCCGAACTAGCCGATAGGATGATTTTTCACTTACAGTGAATGAAACAACCCAATATTTTTGGAAAATCATGTTGTCGAATAATGTAGAGAAGCCTAACAACATCATTAATTGTTAATGATTTTAAATATTATTTAAAAAATATCTTCAATATTACTTGACAAAATCTCTTCACGCTTTCAATTATCTTGAGAAACATGAGAATCTTGTTAATAAAATTTTTATAAATAATTTTATCCATGGGTTGTGTTTCCACTAATGAATCAAGCATCTTTTATCTTCATCAACCATCAACCACCATTAACTCATTAAAAAGAATGTCTATCCGAACTTTTGCATATTCTCAAGAGCAAGATAAATTCTTATGCTTAGTTTATATGAAGATTTCTCAAGATCCGACATGTGTTTATTCCAGTCATCTAATTATTTTTGGACACATATGAGAGAAGCGGATATGCGTTCAAAGATATTTGTTCAATCTCATATTCAAACTATTGAGAAAGCAACAAAGAAGATACACGAATGCACCATAAAAATTGAAAATAGACATATCAGTGGTGCTTCAAATGAACATATTGTAAGTATTAATCCTTTTTTAATTTGTTGTCTCCATATAATTATTTAATTAATTATAATTAATTATATTAATTTATAGTTAGAATAATCTAGAGTGTTGCTTGTGCAAAATAAAATGTTAAAATCAGGTTGGAAGTTTGGTCATGTGTGGAACATTATTAAGAATTTTGAAAAAAATTAATATGGCAACTGTAGTGCTAGACAAGTATCTTGAATGTTGAGTTTCAAGAATGCCTCATCAGAGTTAGAAAATTCTACCATTGAATATGCTAGACAACCATATCCTGGATTGTCTACATTATCTCTAAATTTGGATGACGACGAATAAAGTATTGGAGGCTCTCCATCCGAACGATCAATTGGGGGAGGAAAGCCAAATTAAAAAGAAAAATCGATGACTAAATATTAACCTTCATCAATATTCTGGAAGATGGAAATAAATAATTTATTGAACAATTAAAACAAACAAATGCGTAGAGACAATATTACTTGGAGCTCTCAAGTAAGACCTATGCCCTGAAAGAACTCGAGGAAGAAAAAAAGTTTTATTGCATAACTTGAGTTTCATATAAGATCCTAACATTCGTGCATTTGTCTAAACTAAATAACCACGAATTTTATAAAAGATGTTTGAATAACAACAAGATAAACAACCACCTACTGCATTCAACTCATTTGGACAATATCTTAATGGTCTTGGAGGATCCAAGATCGGTATTCTACATTATTAGATTATCAATATTAGTTATTGTTAGTTTCATTTATCATTATGTATTTTTATTGCCATTTTTGGTATATATTTATTTTTTAAATTTTTGTTTATCATTTTATTTTCATAGTGTGTAAGTACTTTGTGATTTTTTATTATTTTATCCTTTAAATCTATATGTGAATTTTATCTTAATTTATATATTAATGTTGCATTTTAATTATGCTATTGCATTTTAAATTATTTAAAATGAAAAATCTAATTTAAATAAATTAATCACATAAAAAAATTAAACATATTAAAATTAGAAAATCAATAACATAAGTTTAACTAATGTATTTGGGATCTAAATGTTAAAATTTATTAATTTTAAGATAATTTAATTGTTAAAAAAAATACGGGTTTCTAAATAATGCGACTTCAATATTGACGTATGTTTCCATTTACCGGTTAGGCAGACGTTCATCAAAGCTACAAATGGACGAACGGTGTTCGATTGAAGATGTCCTTAGAGTTGATGAAGATGCTTCCACAGTAAAAAAAAAAAAAAACCTTAGGACTTTTTGGTCAAAGGTGACCAAAAAGTCCTTTCTGAGTATTAGTTGAGGTATTTATAGGCAATGAGAGTTAGGTGCTGAACTGGCTGTCATTTAAGTTAATGCCGGAAATCTGGCTGACTGCAATGTTAGAGCAATGATCGTGAATGCAAAGAGGATTTCTATTGTGCGTGCATTATTGACTTTCAAATTTGGTTGCTTTCACAGCTTCAATTAAATCCTGCAATGTGGCTATGAACATAAAGCATGGTCTAAGCATTGTGTTTATTTGTAATATGTCACCAAAAAAATGATTCGATAGAGCACCAATCTCAACACATTAAAATTAAAAACTTTCAAAATTAAATTCGAGAAAATTTAAACTTTGATATTAGCAAACTTATATTCGAATTGAATGGCTCAATGAGATGAACATAACAACATCAAATATGCTCTAATCAGAGTATAAATTACCCCAGATCAAGAATTTGAAGTATAGTTGAAACTTTATGACATTAGTTAAAGCATCAAATGATATCTGAATCAAGTATGTTTTTAGTCAAATTTAGGATTAGAATGAGACGAATCCAATGAGTCAAAAATCAATTAATTTTGACATAATTAAAGCACCCAAACATTTGAAAAAAATCTTATGATAAAGGGAATTGCTCTGGATTATTCGAATGCTACTAAAAAAACTATAAATGTATCCCTACTATGCATATGAAAGAGACCTAGACTATTGATGTCTGATCAGAAACAACCATCATCATCGGATTGCCACCACTGCCTAGCCATTTCCATGGATCAATGCAGGCTATACACTACTTTTAGATTGTCATCACCCAACCATCGAAACCAACAATATTCATTGGTTTGTCACTGTCACACCATTATCATTGGATCACTGTCACCTAAACTTAGGCCTGCCAAAATTGGGTCATGGGTCGGGTTCATGAGGTCTAACATGAAATTGACCTGACACTATTTGAGTCAACCCAAACCCGACCCGCTTCGAGTCAACCCAACATGAACCTATACTTGGGTATACGCGAGCATACGTGGCACGACGGCACATGCGAAGCATGACAGTGGGATGTCGAACATACGAGATTTCGAAGCGGGACATCGGATGCTGGCGGATGTGAAACTGAAGCATGACATAGGGGTGTCAATGTTTGACACGACACGAAAACCCGACCCGGAAATTTTGGGTTATACCAAACTAGTTTTCATAACGGGTTGGGTTCAGGTGCCCGCAGTAGGCCGGGCCCCTAAGACTGCTAGCGCGGTCGCGCCAGCCAGCCTGCGCCCAGGCCAGTTTGCCCGCGTCCATTCCTGTGACCGCGTCCGTGCCCCCTCGCGTCTGCACCCGCCGCAGCTCGCCTTCCCGTGTCGGGTCGGACCAACCCGGCAACCCGTCGGGTCAGGTCCGGGTTCGAATATCTGACTCGTTTACCTACCCAAGTCAGGTTAGGGTCGACCCAATTGAACCCGGGTTAGTTCCGAGTTCAACCAGAACCCGACCCGAAACCTAGTTTTTACACCCCTAGTGAGAAGCGAACTCGCGAAGCCGAATCGAGCAGACTCGGACATGCAACGGCGCGACGCAAGCAGAAGTGGGCAGGTCGGTCAGCTGGGTCATTCCGGGTCATGCCCAGGTTTCTCGGTCAACCCGACCCGGTTTTACAAACGGGATTATTTAATTCCTAACTCGAACCCTACCTGGTTCAGGTTTGAGCCAAATAGAACTCGAATTTTTTGGGTCGGGTTCAAATAAGATTTTCGGGTCATATCAAATATTGACACGCCTACCTAAACTCTATCATCAAAATATCACCGCTCTATCACCTTCGTTAGGCTGTCACCTCATGTTCTCCACCCTCAGACCACCATCGCCACCACCACCACCTAATCTTTATCGTGGGACCATCATTACCCGATCACCATTGTCGAACACCATTGCTCAACCACTATTATAATTTTAAAAATCTACATAAGAGGATCGAGTTCTGGCAAATCTACATAAAAAAATCTACTGATTTCATTTCATATAACCCAGTGAAGTCACAACACCATGCATCATATTAATGCTTATAAGAAGAGTTCTGCAAGCAATATATACTGAAAAAAAAGTTGATGCAGCACTGTACAATAAGATATTGCCTCATACAAAGGTTCATTGAACATAGTCATGAGATTAACTGAAGCACTATTCTTTTTTAATATTTAAATATGATAATTAATATTTTATCTTATTTTATTTCTATTATTGCATGATATTGCTGTATCAGAAGCTGAAATTATTGCCATGTCATGACCCTACCACATGATAGAAGAGGATCCCCATTCTTCCAACCATTATTTAATTATCTCATCCTTTAAAAAAATGATGGCCCTTCTGTCAAGAACATGGCTTAGGTAAGGAAAATAGTGACTAATTAATGTAAAAGATATATGATATTATTGTAGGGATCAAATATAATAAAAAAACTATATTCTCTTTCCTATTATTTGGTTTTAAAAAATAATGTAAGGACAGATCAAAGTAGCATTAGAAGATGCCTCAATAGGTTGGCATGCAAAGGTCTATGCCTAAACTATTCTGAGAGAGCAATTAGGAGATTTTGGACCATCTTAAGTGCCACATGCAAAATGAGAAATATGGAAGAAGATGAGTAATTTTTTATATTGATTAGCCCTTTCTACTAGTATATAGTTGTTGTAAATATTAACAACTGGAAACACTACAATATGTTCTTTAAATTATAATATACAATAATTTAGTAGATCTTGTAAGTGTGATTGGATTAATTAAAGAGAATCATAGTTTAGCTAGATAGACAAGTTATTAATTTTTTTTTTTAAATTTGAAAGTTTAAATTTATGAGCAAGGGAAAGCAATTTGTTATTTCTACACTATTTTTTTTAAAAATAATATATGATATGATATTAAACAACCTAGTAATTAGAGCAAACAGGGGTTTCAATTGAATTTTATAGAACGAACCCTAAGAGGTTAGAATTGGCCTCAATAGCTAACTGAACTAGGGGTGTCAATTTTGGGTCACGGGTTAGGTTCGGGTCGAATCCAAAATTGATCAAGCACTATTTGGGTCAACGCGAACCCAACCGTTTTTGCAAACGGTTCAGTTTTTCGGACCCCAACTCGACCAGCTTTGGGTCCTGGTCAACCCAACACGACCCGAATGACCCAGGGCTAGTTTTCGGGTAAAAAAATGGGTTAATCTCAGATTTGGGGTAAAAACGGGTAAATCTCGGGTTTCCGAATCAAAATGGGCTTTCGGGTCACAAACGGGTCAAATAAAGATCAATTTTGGGTCTTCAGGTCAACCTAAACCTGACCCGATTTTTGAAACGTGTCAATTTGTTGAACCTGAACCCGAAAACGAAATCGACCAGTTTCGGGTTCAGGTTGACCATAACCCGGAATTTTCGAGTCGAGTTCGAGTCAGATTTTTGTTTTGTATCAAATATTGACACCCTTAAACTGAACCAAACCTAACTCATATATATATCTCGATGCACTCGATTTGTCAATGTAAATGGTTTGACTCGAAATCAAAATTTTTGATCAAATTTTTTGGTCGGGTCAAATATTCGACACCCGTAACAACATTTGATGTTACAAGAACTCCATAAGAATAGTGAATTTTACTCTCATCCAACAATGGGTGTAGTTTGACATGCAAAATTCACTCAAATGTCTTATATGTAGTGTCATCTATGTAGTTCTTTTCCCCTTCACTCTTACTCTCTTGCAAGTCAAACTCCATCCTCTAGTAAGGAATAAACTAATTTGAAGGCTTGCCCTACCTCCTCTTTAGTGAACAAAAATAAGCCTCATTTAATATTAGACATCATTCCTTCTAGATACCTTTTTAGTCATTCACATCAATATTTTGATAAAATGAAATTACTAAAAATATTTTATTTTTCTAATTGGAAATTATTATTTTTTAAAATTAAAATATAAGAATCTTGTTAATTCACTTCCCTTAATTACAATGATATAGTTCAATATATAGAGAGCTAGAATGCTGATTATTAAATATTAAGTGTTAAAATTGTATATTATATTTAAATTATGATATTAATCTCATAATTGAAATCCACTCTTTTTGAGCTAAATGAAAATTATGTTATAAAAATTTTGATATTCCATAAAAAAATAAATATTGATAATCTACAACAAAATAAATAAATGGACAAAAATCTCATAAGCACTTGCTATGTTTTTTTAAATCAAGGCTTCATTTGGGAAAGCTTTTGAATATTGTTTTTTTTTCGTTATTTTTGATAAATTTTTTTAACTAGAAAAATGTTGTAGAATGCAATAAGAAAACTGTCTCAAATCAAATCTGAATTTTATTTACATCAAATTAATATTTTGAAACTACCCACCGAGGCTTAGGGTGGTTGGTGGGTGAGCACGGTTGGGAACCCCCCATCTCGAGTTCGAATCCCCTCCACTACGACCTCACCTCTTTAGTGGGGCAAAGCAAGTGTGTCACAGATGCCAGTTGGTGACCTCGCTAGGTTCTGCCGAGAGAGGGATTAGCGATGCTATAAAGCGCTCTATTTAGAGTGGTAGCGATCGAGTGGATATTCCGATCGGAAAAAAAAAGGTTAAAATTTTATTTTTTTAATAAGAATTTTGTTTGAGAGAAAAAGAACCTGTTGAGAATGATTGGTTGGGTGGTGATAGGGGTGAGTGGAGCCCACCACATGTTAAAAGGGTGGACATCATCTCTCAACTTGCCTCTATTTTGGAGGACATGAGGCCATATCTTATGGACTTGGGGCAGCCAACCACATGAGTATTGGTCTCTTCTCTGTTGACTTTCTTGACCACATCATTTTTTATTTTTATTTTTTATTTATTTTAATATGCTTTCATGTGATTGAAGTTAAGCCTTCTGTGATGTTTATCTATCCACTCACAAAGAAATGGGCACTTATATTTAATTTGGATTTATTATTTCTCATTTTATATATATTTTAAGAAAAATAGATAAAATAAAATTGTCTTCCTTAAAGGAGAAAATTTCATTAAAAATGAAAAGAAATAAAATTAATATCTTAGACATTTATATTAAATTTATCTAATATTATTTTTATTTATGGATTGAGAAATATAATAAATAAAATAATATTAATCATAAATCATGCATTAATGTAAAGTGTTGCAACTTTTTTTTTTTTGTGTAAAATATTTCTTTTTATAGAGTATAGAATTACTCAAAATTTAATGAAAGTTTCAGACCCATATGCACTTTTAGCTAGTTCCAAAATCAAGTAAAGCATTGGAAATGCTTCCTTTTATCAAAAAAATAAAAGAAATAAATAAAGAAAAGTTTAGGGTTGGATATGAGTTTTTTTTTTTTTAATAAATATTTTTTCTATGATGTTTACTGTTCTTGCAAGTTGCAAACATTTCAATCTAAATGATATCTCTATGTGATTATATATTCTATAATTTGGAAAACTAAGGCCAAAAAGTTATAATTAGAGGTGTAAATAAATGGAGTACGTTGAGCTAGCTCAAGTCACATCTAATTCAAGCTCGAGTTCGAGCTTGATTCAGTGAGTTCAAGCTGGCTCAATTATAGCGATTCAAGTAATTCATTATAATAAATTATAAAAAAATGATAAATTGAAAAAAAAAAATCATTTGATATGAGAAAGTCACCATTTTTTAAATATTTTTAATAGTAATATATTTTGCCATAGTTATAGTAATATTTGTTAATTAAGTCTGCTCCTGAGCTAACAAGTTGAGTCTAAGACAGCTTAATTTTGACTAATTAAGACTTTGTTTAGGACGACTTTTTTACTATTTAAAAATAACTTTTTAGTAGAAAAAATAAAAATAAAAATTATACTAAAAAATGCTTTAAAAAATAGTAAGAAACACATTTATTCAAATTAACTGTTAGCTTAAAAAAAAAAAAAAGGTCCTACCATGTGAGATGCACCCAGCTGAGAGAGAACATTTACAAGCTTGATAATACAATAATATATAGGGTGCAGTTTGAGGCATAAATGCTCATGGTTTTCAGGGCTACTTTACTCAGAGGAGTGGTGCCAATGGTCAATCATGTGGATAATTTTTTTTTTTTTAAATACTGAGGAGAAATGACATATTTACCCCCCCTCCCAAAAAAAAAAAAAATATAAAAATTAAAGTCACATAAATATTTGAGAAAATTGTTTAATAATAATATCACAATTTCCAAAAGATAATTTATTATGGCTTAATTTTAAATGTGAATTTCTTAGAAAAGTCTATCAATTATAATAATTTAACTATAATAGCTGATGTGACAGCCCTTATAAATATTTAGGGTAGTTTTAATATAGATAACATATTCTGAATTTCCTATGTAAACATTATTTCAAAGAATTTAATAATGATAAATTAAAAATTTAGTCAACTACATAAGTCCTAATAAAAAAAATAGTGCAAATAAAATAATATTAATAGTTATTTACTTTTCAAGCCATAATTAATAGATTAATCACCATTTCCCCCCCTTATTTTAACATTGAAATAAATATAAATTTTAAAATCTTTAATTTCCTAACATTTAAATTTTTTCGTAATTATATCTAGGCTAGAAATAAATATAAAAAATTATTGAACTGCCAAAATAAAAACTACAGACATTAGTCAAACAAAAAACAAATATTGAATGATATATAGAATTACAATTGCTCGCTTTTCAATCTCTTAGGTTTCGTTCGAGACGGCTTTCTTATTCTTCATAAATCAACTTTTTAGTTCAAAAAATAAAAATTTTATACTAGAAAGCTGTTTTAAGAAGCAGTAAGAAAACCGTCCTAAACGAAACCTAGAAGGAGTCCTCATATGCATCAAGCTTCCTATGAAGAAACATTTGGAATGTTTAAATGCCTCCTTATGAGAGACCTTAATATCTTTTAAGTTGCATGACATAATGAAAATTTCCACTCTTTTAGTCTTTTTGTTGCTTGAAATTATGGTGAAGTTGAGCTGAAGTGGTCCTGATGGTGTCTCCCTATGGAAGCCTAAGGGGTGGGGTCCTAATTCAAATGCCATATTATTTCTATATCATTCAATTTATGTAGATACAATTAATCCTTTGCTAGTTTATCTCAACTATTCAATCTTTAATATCAAGCCAAGATATATATATCTGGCAAATGTAAGATAGTTCAAATTTGCTTCCTAAGCTCTCTTTTTTTTATGGACTCAAATATATATATATATATATATATATATATATATATATATATATATATATATATATATATATATATATATATATATAATATAGTTGAGAATATTCTCTTTAGTTTGTGAATTTATTGATGATTTCTTTTTTAATGTTTGTTGATTTTTTGAAGGAAAAAGTAATTATTAACAATTTTGGGGAAGTTATTCACATGAAAATCAATAAAAATTCTATCATAACATATATATATATATATATATATATATATATATATATATATATATATATATATATATATATATATATATATATATATATATATATATATATATATATATATATATATATATATATAATATAGGATTTAACATAATTTATTATTTGACGATAAAAGCTCAACTTCTATTGACATAATGAAAAATCAGTTGTCATTTTAGAAGAAGATCTAACCATTGCTTGTTAGAAGAGTAGGGGTGTTAAAACGAGACAACGGGTCCAGTTCGAGACCAACCCGAAAGTGATCCGACTTAAATCTGATTAACCCAAACACAACTGATTTATTAATAAACGAGTAAAAAAAAAATTGAAATCGAATTTGACTCTCTAGCAACCCAAACCCAACAAGATAATTAGTTTTAATTGAAATTTTTTTTTATTTGCTTGTTACTTAAAGATTTTAAGTTAATTGATACAAAATAAAAATATTATACCAAAAAGTAAAAAAAAAAAAAAAAAAACAGGTCAATTTTGAACCAAAATCGGGTTGACCAGTCAACCCGAGCCAGACCCGTTTAATAAATATGTTGAAATACATGAACCAAATTAGAACCGTTTATTAAACAAGTCATTTTGAACCTGAATTTTTTGGGCCTAATTTGAATAGAATTGACATGTAGGCCCTTTCAAAGAGAAATATCTTATGCAACATGAGCTCTTGCTTTCACCCTTTACTTTAATCCACAACATTACAAACATATTTAATTATTTCCTTAGCTACATCTTTTTTCCTCCCACATCCCTTTTCCGTTCATTTTCATATGTGGTTACATATCAAATCATTGAATGAATAGTTCATTTTCAATTTATCATCTTTCATTATTAAGGCGATGTCACATTTAAAATCTTTATTCATAAATATATATCATTTTTGTGCTATTTAATTTATGATCGGTATGGCTTTTATGATCCTATTTTGACCTGTTATGACCTAACTCGAGATAATGCGAAATAAATTGACTTTAATTAGTGGTCAAATCATGTAAGGTTGATTTTAGAGATATTTGTTTATGCTAAAAATTATAATGGAAAAGTGGATTTATATTTATAATGTTGGATACTTATGTAAGCCATAATCTTTAATCAACATAAAAAAAAAAACCATCTTATGTTAACTTTTTGTCGCCCTTTCATTTATCGTGACTTTTTCTAACAATTTGTATTTAACATCTAAATTTTACTATTTACTCACATAAAACTTAATTCACAACGTAACTTCACAATTGTGGCTTAGGCTTGGTTTGAGACTGACTTTTTTTACTGTTTTCAATAGTAATATTTTTGCACAAAAATTTAATAAAAGCAGCTAAAAAGCAACGACGAAAAGTTGTCCCAAACAAAGCTTTACTCAAAACTCTTTATTGTCTCTGATTTCGAGATTGCAAGCCACTGGTCTCATGACTCTCATCAATGGCATTCTTAGTTATATTTTGTTGTGATTTCTTTCACTTCTTCGTTGTCTTCGCGGGTTTTGTCTGGGATTACACATGTCGTCAGTCTCGTCAATGCCTTCCATAATGAGATATCATTGCAACATCCTCACAACTTTTCTTAAAAAATGCACAGCCATATATCAGCCTTGTTGGTCATCTTCTCTAGCAAAATCCTATTGTAACTTCCTCAAATCTTCTTTCACACGCACGAGATGAGATTGTAAAATGATACATTTTACAGATATAATATTTTTGACAGCCAAAAAAATAAAATAAAAAGCTCATTAAAAATAACAAATAAGAATGAATCATATCAAGATACTACATCATAATCATTTATTCTATCCTAATTATTTATTTGTGGGTACCAACTAATTTAATTAATCAAAGTTTTTATTTCAACATTTATCTTTCTAAAAAAAAAAAAATCTCAATTATTATTACCTACTCATTACAAATCTCAATTCTTATCTAACTTTTGAATGCTCAACAACTAAGCTTATAATGCTTAATTATGATTACAACATTAACATACAATTTTGACAAAAGCAAAGCATGAGGCATCAATGAAAAGCACATGCCCTCACATTAATTACTATATTAATTATGAAGACAAACAACTTTGGTGATTGGAAGGCAGCCACATATCTATAAGGTGGTCCATTAATAAGTGCATGGGCACAAATGAGGATGCATGCTCTTCAATCTTCCTTAATGGACACCATCCAACAAGAACATAAAATTAGCATAATATAAGGAAAAAAATATACCTAATACAAAATGAAATATTAAATAAGCTTTAAACTTTAGAGTTATAGGCTTTGTTTGGGACGATTTTTTTATTGTTTATTAAAACAGCTTTCTAGTTTAAAAATTAAAATTTTTATACTATAAAGCTGCTTTAAGAAGCAGTAAGAAAGTCATACCAAATAAAGCCTTAGAGATTTTAAAAATAGATTTCTAGTATAAATATTTTTTGAATTAAAAACTTTAAAAAATAAACTTTCGTAATACATAACATATTTTTTGCGTGTAAAAATAACTCAATATTAACATGAAAAAAAAGCCAATGACTTGAGTTTTTCAAAACTTAGTTCAATCAATACAATAGGTAAAAAACTTGTTTTGCGATACACATACTATGACTTATATTATTCTTTCTTTATTTAATAATAAAAGGAACGACAAAAAGGCAGAATTGGTCGCCTAACTTTTTCTAGAGTACCATAATGTTCCGTAACTATAAAAAAAACATCAATGTGCCAAATTAGTCATTTCGTGGGATCATTTAGGTCTCCATTTAATAACTTTCCTCATTTACATCACAAACTAATAAAGAAACCTTCAAATACACGGCATTCTTTTTATGTGTAAATACAATCCAATATTAACTAGGAGAACAAGCAAACGGGTTAAGCCTTCCAATTCTTAGTTTAATCAATGCAATACCAAAGTGAAACTTTTGCTTAGATATGCAAACACTATGGCTTAAAATGTTCTTCCTCTGTATAGTAATAAAATGAAGACATTTAAAAGCAATTTTCATGTATTATAACAAACCAACTTTAATAAACCTTTAATTAAAGAAAGAACATGTTTTTAAGACCCAAAAGCTTCATTAAAGAAAGTTAACTTCTCATTTTTCAAACTAAGGCTTTGTTTGTGACAACTTTCTTACTACTTCTTAAAGCACTTTTTTAGTACAAAATCTTTAATTTTTATACTAAAAAACTGCTTTACAAAGCAATAAGAAAGTCATCCCAAATAAAGCCTAACTTTATAAAGAGTTACATAAATCTTTATTTGTTGTTCATATTTAATTGCCGCTTCATGACTTAATTAATCATGGATCAAAGCTCTAATCATGAGCTTTAAAATTTAATCAACATGGCTAGATTCACCTTCAAGTTTCCATGATTCATTAAATAGTTTAATAGCAAATTAATGCAGAGTTTAAAAAGAAACTAATCTCAATTAGTTCTTCATTCAGATAGGCCACTAGTTTCTAAAAAATTATTATTGTCATAAAAAATATTTTCAGGTCTCTTAGAGAAATATTATTATTTGACAAAAAATAATATTTTTAGGACTTTATAAAAAAAATTTAAAATTAAATCACTTGAATTAACTTTATTATTTAACACTCAAACTAAAATTTAAAATAAATAAATAAATAAACAAATATAAATGGCCTCTTATGACTTGATAGTATCTATGATAGTTACTAGCCCCCACCTAATATGACTTCTCCTAACAATTGGAGTCTCAAATAGTCACAAAGACCAAAATATAGACAGCAACTATACAAGTCTGGCTACAATCAAACTATTGAAGCAAACATCTCTTATCATTTGATATTTGATGACTTTTCAAACATGTACCAAATTTAAAGGTCCTCTCTCTCTCTCTCTCTCTCTCTCTCAAATGATTGAAAGTAGGAACCCTCATCCTCTATCCACATATAGAAGAGGCCCAAATGCATTAAATGCTCAAATCTAAAGCTAAATCTCATGCCTAATATCCAGCTCAGAAGATGCTGACCTCCAAACTGCACTAAAATTAGGAACCTAATATCTGTCAAGGTTGGCCCTCCTTCATCTATGGCTACTTGAATTGGTTTGTTCTGGGCCAGTTTTACTTAACCCCACATCACATGGACTGCCTCTTTAGCTTATCCCATGAAAGCTTATTTATGAAGCTTAATTAGGAACCAAATAACTGGCATAATTTGACAATATAATCAATTTAAGATCTCAGAATGACATAAATAGTACAATTAAAGTGTCATTAAAAGGTACTTAATTTGTAATTATGCATACTTTGAAGCCAGGGACACTCTACAAAGTTACAATTAAGAATCATTCAGTGTATAATTATGATGGTTTTCTCTTAGGGGCAGTTTGGTTTGCTGAAAAAAAAAAAAAATGTAGCGCAAAATGGATGTTGTGTATTTGAAATATTTAAAGTTGTTTGGATGAATGTTAAAGAAATGCATAAGATTATTATTTTTTTGTTTGACGTGAAGTAAAATGAATGAAATGTAAAGTAAAATGATAGTGATGGCTAGCGTCGAAAGTCAATGGTCATACAACGACAGTGGTTGACAGGGGCGACCATCAGTGGAGTCCCACAACAGTGATTGACGATTGGTGGGTGATGGTTAATGGTCAGACTACGATGGGCGGAGGTGGTCAATTGACGATTGGCTGGAGGCAAACGATAGTGGTTGGCGATCAATAGGTAGCGACAATGCATGGGTGAGTTCAGAATACATTAAAATACATTACGGAGTGAAAAAAAAAAACTCATTAAAATTTCATGTTGCATTCCTTTTTTAACAAACCAAACGCCTAAATTTTAGTTTTCCCTAAAAAAGTACTTTTCATTTATTTTTCAATCATACAGTGACATGCATATAAACCTATGAAAAAAACTTAAATTAGTACATTTTGATCTATATTTTACGACAGCATGAATATACATAATCTACAAAGAAATAGAAAACATAATGACCAATATTTTATCATGTCTTCTAATTTTGATCTTCCATCTCCTCTCTTAATACAAAAATATGTCAAAATATCCTAATACAAAATTCACATCACATAATTAAAATATATTCAACATATGACAAAGCCCATTTTAAGCAACTAAACATTTTGATGGAGTTGCAATTTTCAATTTACATCCCATTTATATAAACTACCTTTTTTTTTTCTTCTTGTAGCTAATTCATAGATATTTTTTTAGCCAGAAGTACTGCTCTTACAGCCTTGTAAAGACCCCATGAGAAATCCAAAGACCATCCTTCTCATTTCTAATCATTTCACCATCCTATCATTCTCTCATTGTGTTTTCATTATGTGAGACAAAAGAGGAAGAAAGGTTCTGTTGAATATGTAGAAAGATTTGACACCAACAATGTAAAGCAAAATACAGTGGTGAATAAATTCTATTGTGTGGGAGCTTTATCCTTCCCAATTAGAGAGAAGAAAGGAGATTGGGAACCAAATATATCTGATATGACATAACTAAGAGGGGGTATAGAATATAATGTCTATACATTATAGCTGAGAATTGACACAAAGAGAGATGCATCATCATCTTTTGGGGTGTAGTATGACAACTATCCCACTTAAGATTTTGTGTTGGATTTAGTTGGCTTCTAAGTGTATTATGCAGTGTTTATATATTGGCAGGATGAGATTTGTTATCCCGTAAGATAGATTCGAATCCAAGATTTTGGCGATAACTTTTAAGGCCTTTATTGACCAAATTATTTAGCACCCTCAGTGCGTTGAATTTTATTCGAATCGGCTTGGATGACACTCTTTATATATCGATTTGGAGTTATTTGGTTGGTTGATTTCCATTACTATATAACATTATGTCATTAGTATATATGAATTTGCAAAGTTTGTGATGCCTTTAAATAATAAAATTTAGGTAGATACTCACTATGAGGAAAACACACAATCATTATTGTAAACTGTAATGCTAGGCATGAATTTCAATAGAACAGTTTCATTGATTTTATCTCCAGGGGCTCTGCACCACTTTTCCTCCGTAGTTTCTAGCAGATTTTCCATCATAATTGATTTTTTCGACTGACGAAATTCCAATTGTTGGTTGTTCTGGCAGACAAAAATTTACTGTAAAAGTGATTTTCCTCCGACTTTTGTTAGTTATCAAGAATTCTATGTTCATAGTATTTAAACGTCGTTCAAATAGCTGAAAATTGAGATACCTAACATGCAAAAGCAATAATAAAAGAAAAAGATATTTGATAACAATTATGATTTGTTTACATCATGTTAGTATATTATTTAATAAAATATCATTTAAATGACAATCCTATCAAGATGTTACATACCATTATCATGATAGCATAAAATTAAAAATATCCCTTCAAATCTTCTACAATTGAATGGGAACAAAAAAGGATTTGTATCCATACCACCAATTTAGTGAACAGAATAATGATCTCTAAGAAAGATTACAGATTTGAGAAGATTGCATTCATCTTTTCAGATATTAGAGAGTATCCAAACAGTAATACGCATAATGGTTTGGAAAAATTTTTAAGTAAGAAATGCGATTTTGATGAAATATTGAACTAAAAGACAAAGAAAAAAAGGTCTTAAGGAATGGACTTTGGGGTGCTTAACAAGTCCAACATGACACCATTTATAGGATTGATTAGGGCTTTTTTGTTTTATTTTAAAAAATATATATTGGTTTAATGTGTTTTTATTTTTTATTTTAAAAATAAATTAAATTATTTTTAAATACACACAAAATAATTTATAGATATTTTGAGTGGTTTTAAAAAACAGCAACCACTGTTGATTGTCATCGCACGCGGCTGCATCTGGTGCTAGCTATTGTTATCGCTGCTACGATGTCATTAACAACCATTTTCGTCGATGACTGTGCCACTGTCACCATTAGCGTCAATAACTAACACCACCAACAACAACAACATGACCATCCACTGGTTGGCTTCATCCTACTGACGAGTATCTCTACCGTCATTGCCTTACAAATTGATCATTCAATTGTTGTCGATGACCACCACTCCACAGATTAACATAATTAATATTTAATAAAGAAAAATATAACTCGTTTAATATTCCAAATATATTTTATTTTGTGTTAAAATATAAGTAAAATAAATAAAAAATAAAAATAAAAAGTAAAATTATGAAGTGATATGAATTGCCCCTTAATTTTTTTTATTTTCTTGGCTTTTCTCAACAAAGATGACATTTCAAAATTTTATATTAAACAAATTAATAATAACAAACATTTAATTTTCAATTAAAACAAATCAATTTAACAAATTTTAAAATAATTTCTTATTTTAAAAGTAAATTGTAATTTATCTATTTTGATTTTATTTTCAAAAGTTTACAGAAATAAATGCATTGATTCATATACAATTATAAAAGAAGCCAATTGATTTTAAATTACATATTCTTTAAAAAATAATTTACAAATACAAAAACATTCTTTGTATTAAAAAGATATTCATAATGGAATCAATCAATATATCTATATTAGAGAGTGTTGCTTGATTGTCTCAAAAATGGCTCTGCTAGGGTTTCGCCTATTCCGCTCTTGCCGCCGACTCTTCTTCGTTTTCGTTTGGTGAGTGTTCCCTCTCATCTTTGCTCTTGTGTTTGTGTATGGCGGCTACTCGTATACGCGATCCTGGTTTCCTGAGTGGAACGACGGCTCCTATTTCTTTTAAGGATGCGGTTTCTGGTTTTTCCTCCTCTTCCTTTCCTGAACTTAGTTTTTCTTCTCATCGTAGCTTGCCGGCGCTGTTTATATCTGAGGATGAGGTTAGGTCGCTTGCTAAGCCTTTTGAATTCTCTTTGGTTGGTCTTTTTCCGGGGCAGAGACCCTCTGTCGATGCTATTCAGAAATTTTGTTTTAGCTTAAAGTTGATTGGGGAATTTTCATTAACTGTGCTTAATAATCAAAATGTTTTGATAAGACTTGAGAATGATTTTGATTATTGCAGAATTTTTTTCCATAGATCCTATTTTGTTCAAAATTGTTATATGAAAGTGGTGAAATGGACTCACCATTTGGATGTTGATATGGATTCTCCGATTGTGCCGATTTGGGTCTCTTTCTGTAATATCAAAAATCTGCTCCAGTATCGTCCAGGACGATCTGGGATCGTCCTGGGACGATCAGTGAAGATGAGCTCCAGATTTTGCCCAGATTTGCTCCAGGTGATTTTCTGTAGGCATCGTCCAGGCCGATTGGAGACATCGGCCAGGCCGATAGTTACTGTAGAAAATATCGGCCAGACAACAACCCTGGGAGGATTCCAGGACGATCCTTTTGGTCGGATCGTCCCGGGACGATGTCGCGATCGGCCGGGCCGATCTGAGTATTACTTAAGGGAAATCAGTCGTTTTGAAGAGAGAGAAAAATCAAAAATAAAAATATCTGATTTACTGTTCTGAGGAGAGAGAAAAAGAAGATTTTGGAAAAGTTGATTTCGGGAAGACGCGGAGCCGTTTTCGTTCGAAGTGACTGTTCGAGAAGTTGCTGGGCTTGAGGTAAGGCACATTCCGCCTTTCTCAATTTTCAGTTCCGTCGCGTTTGGCGGTAATTTCTGTCCGGATTTCGTTTCCGTTACGGTTTTTCGTCCGTATCTTTTGATTGGTTCAGTTTTTACCGCGTAACTTTCCGTATATTGTTGACGTGCCGAGTGTGCACATTTTGGTTATTTTCCGAAGATTTTTGTCCGGGTATTTTTGAATCGGCGATGTTTTTCGTAGACTATAATTTTCTGTGAAATTGTAAATTTTCTGTGCAGTAGAATAAATGTTCTGGAATATGATTATCTATGTTCTGTGCGAATTCGGTAAATTTTCTTTGCAGGAAATTTTGTGTAAATTCTGTATACTGCCGTTGTGCTGCCCGATTTTTGGGTAATTTCTGATTTCTCCGGATTTCTTCTGAATTGAAATGCTATGTGTATAAGCTATACAAAGGGAGTTATAAGGGGCCTGAATCCTATGAGATTCAGTTAGTGTCGGGGAAATCTGAAATGAGCTCAAATCTGAAATCTGATATCTGTTTTGTTCCGGATCCGATGAATTCTGTTCTGGTGCTATAAGCACATCTGTTCTGGTGCCGTGAGCACAAAGGGAGGCATAAGGGGCCTGGATCCTATGAGATTCAGTCAGTGTTTTGGAAGGGAGGCATAAGGGGCCGGAATCCGTAGAGATTCCGTCAGGGTAAGGGCAAGCTATGAATGACATATGAATCTGTTCTGTTTTCTGTATCTATTCTATACGCAATTGTGATTCTGATATGATATGATATGCAAATTCTGATTTCTGATTTCTGTATAATTCTGACTCTGTTGATTTATTCTGTTCTGTGATCTGATCTGTACGACTGATTCTGATTTGATATCTGTCCATATAAGTTCTGATTTTCGATTCTGTTCTGATTCGAGATCCGATTTTGTTCCAATTTCTGATCTGATTTCTGTCTGATGAGTTTGGTTTTGATTTCTGAGAATTTAGATTGGTAGTTTGTTGCTTTGCTGAGCTGTTGAGCTCACCCTTGCTTTCTGGTGGCTTTCAGGTTCTGGGAAAGGGAAGGAAGTCCAGGACTAGAGTTCAGAGTTTTGATCCGTATAGGTATACTTTTGATTTTTGTACGGTCATGGCTTTTCTGATCTGTCTTTCTTTCTGTTCAAAAGCCATGTACTGTAATTGTAGATGATTATTTTGAGGAAATGAAATCAGATAGATGTTTTGTTCCGCTGTGTTTGATGATTATAGTAGCTCTGTTGTTCTGTGTTTTTGTGCCTATTGAGTTTAAGTATTTGGAAGATCAGTTCAGTAACCAAATTCCAAAGCCAGATCCTGGATAAGAAGGTTGTGTTGCGATCCGGCTCGGGCGGGATCCGTCCCCGTCGGGTCGGGTCGTGACAAGCTTTAGTGGTATCAGAGCACTGGTTTTGGAAACTGGTTGGATTGTAAAACAGAGCTCTAGGAAGTGATCAGTGAGTCTGTCTGGGGGTAGTTTTGGGTCGTTCGGCTTTTTATTGTGCTATTTTTGTGTTGTTTTTGTGATAGTTTTCCGGATTTTCTGGATTTTTCTGTATGGATCAGCCAGACCCAGACATGACAGACGGGCAGAGTGCCGATCAGGCAACACCAGTGGGGAGTACAGCCCCAGTGGTCGGTGCTGATACACTGTCTCAGTTTGCTTCACTTGTTGCTCAGATGATGAGCGAGACTCAGAGCAGAGCTTCTACTGTTAGATCTGAGGATATTGATCGACACCTGCAGTTATTTTTGAGGTTGAAGCCTCCGAGATTTGAGGGCGCTGTTGAGCCCAGAGCAGCCGAGGAGTGGCTGAGGAGGTTGGAAAAGACTTTTGATGGAATGCAGTGTCCTGCAGACAGGAAAGTTCCGTTAGCTGTTTTTCTGTTAGACGGAGAGACTGAGCACTGGTGGGATGGCCAGCAGGCAGCCAGATTTCAGGGCAGACTGAACTCTTTGATTACTTGGGAAGAGTTCACTGAGGTATTCAGAGACTGGTTTGTTCCTCCTTCTGCACGACAGCAGATGCAGGAGAGTTTTTTGAGGCTTGTTCAGGGGAGCAAGACGGTGATGCAGTACGAGGCTGAGTTTACTGCATTGGCCAGATACGCTCCGCAGCTGGTCAGCACTTCTGCTGAGAGGTGCTACAGATTTCTGAGAGGATTACGAGACACTTTGAGGCAGCCTCTGATACCATTCAGGATCACTGACTTCGCTGAGCTTGTGGAGCGAGCTCGTCTGATTGAGAATGACATGACGGCTACTCAGCAGCGGTGGACTGCGAGTAGGAAGAGATTTGGAGGTGAGACTTCTGGCAGTGGTTCCTCTGGGAAGAGGAGATTTGTTTCTGGTTCTGGATCTGGAGATTCCAGGAGGAGCGGAGGGTCGTCTGGTACTGTTACCAGTACGACTAGTTCTGGATCTGTCAGTACGGCACCTGTGTGCCAGAGTTGTGGACGGCGACACCATGGCCAGTGCTACAGGATAGCTGGTCTTTATTTCAGATGTGGTCAGCCGGGACATAGGATTGCAGAATGTCCACAGACTGGATTTGATCGGCGTTCTGAGTACCGATCTGAGGGTTTTGTCAGACCTGCCGGTTCAGCAGGAAGACTGAAGACTGTTCCTCCTCGCCCTGAGGGATTTTCTGGTAGAGGTGGTAGTACTAGTTCGGGACCACAGAGACCACCTACGACTCCCTCTGAGCAGAGTAGTTCTATTGCTTCAGCTCCTATTCCAGTTCAGCCAAGAGTTTACAGTTTGAGTCAGCAGGAGGCTTGCGATGCTCCGGATGTTGTGACAGGTACGATTTACATTTCTGATCAGCACTGTCGTGTTTTGTTTGACTCTGGAGCTAGTCACTCGTTTCTTTCCGAGCATTGTTTTGACCGAATCCAGATGCCTTTGTTTTCTCTGTCGGTTTCTTTGTCTGTGATTTTACCGGCTGTAAGTAATTTGATTGCCCGCAAGTTTTGTTTGTGTGAGATTGACATTGCTGGCAAGAAGTGGAAATCTAGCTTGATTTTGTTGCCGATTTCTTCGTATGATGTGATTCTGGGAATGGATTGGCTGAGTCTGTATGAAGCTCAGATTGACTGTCTGAAGAAGCAAGTGAGTTTGCTTATGGATGGAGAGAGAGTTGTATTTCAGGGATTACGAGGTGTTCTCTCCAGTCTGATTTCAGCGTTGGAGGTAAGTAGAATGTGGAAGAAAGGATGCCCAGTATTTTTGGCTTCGGTGCGGGATCTGAACCTGGAGGTTGGTTCTGTTTCTGAGATCCCAGTGGTACGGGAGTTTGTTGATGTTTTTCCTGAGGAGTTGGTTGGTTTACCTCCGGATAGAGATGTGGAGTTCTCTATCGATGTTTTTCCAGGTACAGCTCCTATATCAAAAGTTCCGTACAGGATGGCACCGAAAGAACTTTCTCTAACGACCCCAAGATCCGTGTAGCGAAAGGATTCATCTGATTGTTCTATTGCCCTTTTTTTTTTCTTTTTCTTTCTATCGGTTTCCTCATCTGTTGTTCATATCTATCCATACATACATATATCCAGAGCCAGAGATAATTACATTACAGAAAAGAAACAGCAGCGGATACTATAATACACAAATAATACAAGAGTCAAAGTACAACCAAAAGAAAATACTACACTAGCCGTACAGGCTACAAAAGAAAGCCTACTAAGGCTACAAAAGAAAAGCTACAGAACTCGGCAGAAAGATCGTCAAGCTGGAGGCCCTGCACCTGAAATCATTAACCACATATAATGAGCTTACAAAGCCCAGCAGGTCACCAAAGCCTACAACTGAAATCAAAGCACGACACTGAAAACAATATGCAGGTTAATCAACTCAAGTCAAATCAATCAGTCGAACATGATCAATGAGTCAAAGCAATCCGGAAATCAATAGTCAATAAAACCAATCAAGGCAGCGGCAGGCAAATCGATAAATCAATTCAATCAATCAATATTCGTCAATCAAATCGATACGGTCAAATCAACTCGATCTAATCAATGAAGTCAATTGAGAAAAGCGATACGAAACAAGGAATCTATAAACAGTCAATACGGTGTAGAACAGTAGCGAAGGCAAATCTATCAAATCTATAGGCAGTAGTACAATGAATCTATACGATGTCCATATCCATGCTCAATAATACCCATGCTCGGTAATCAATCGATGAAATCAGTGAAGTCGTACGATACAGTAAATCCGATCAAATCCAATAAAGCAGAAATCGGTAAATCAATAAATCCGTCAATATCAATAAATCGATCCGAAATCAATAAATCAATACATATCAGAAAATCTATGCGATGCAATATCGTATACATGCAATTTCATACAATGGTCTTACTCGACAAGCACAAACACTAGCTATTATCAATAGTGCTGTTGTAGTTATCAATCGTTCAATGATGTTGTAGTAGTTATCAATCGTTCAATGATGCTGTAGTAGTTATCAATCGTTCAATGATGCTGTAGTAATTATCAATCGTTCAATGATGCTGTTGTAGATATCCATACGTTGGTTTCTATAACCAACGTTCAACCAGGTTTCCACTTGTCTTTCAGAATTAATCAATCAATCAATGCAATAACCGATGCAATAAACAATAATAGAGAAATTTAGAACAATCATATCAATAGTCATATACATATCAACTCAATCTATAAATTCCGGGAAAATCAGAAATCGTACGAAAATCGGGCAGAGCAACGGCAGTCTACAGAATTTACACAGAAATCTCCAAAAATCACAATTCACCAAATTAATACAGAACGTGCACAGCAATATTATAAGACTATTTTTCTACTGCTCAAACCAATTCGGACATCATAATAAATTACAGTCAAAATAAAACCCCGCAAAATCAAAACGGACCGGACGAAATCTGCCAATAAATAATCAAAACGTGCAGAATAATCACATCTACATTATACCAAAAGTTATGCGGTGAAATCTTCGCCAGTACCAAACCAGGTACGAAAATCACTTACAAAAAACCCAAATCTGAGCACCATTTTACAAAACCTCGAAATCTTCAAAAACAGAAGTAGGGTTCGGAGTCCTTACAGCGAGACAAACACAATATCCAACAGCAACGAACGACGAAAATCGCTCCGCGGGCCCCAAAATCGAACTTCTTCCTTTGCTTTTCCGCTCTTTCTCTCTCCTCAGATATTTTCGTTTTATAAAATGATTTCTCTCTCCTCAAAACGAGCTGATTTTCTTATATCTGTGAACTGATCGGCCAGGCCGATATCCACATCATCCCGGGACGATCAGACCAATTCAAGATCGTCCTGGACCTCACTCAGGGCTATTGTCTGGCCGATAATTTCTACAGTACCGATCGGCCTGGACGATCTCACGATCGGCCCGGACGATCCTGTCCAGAAATCATCCAGAAAACACACCAGAAATCAGCTGTTTTCAATGCACTGATCGGCCTGGACGATCTCAACATCGTCCTGGCCGATTATGGGAGGAAAATCCAGTTCAGAGAGGAATAGAAAGGGAACGAGATATTACACTTTCTGAGTTGAAAGTTCAGCTTCAGGAGTTGGTTGACAGAGGTTTTGTGCGTCCGAGTGTTTCGCCTTGGGGAGCACCTGTTTTGTTTGTGAAGAAGAAGGACGGTACACTCCGTATGTGTATTGATTACAGAGATTTGAACAAGGTCACGATCAAGAACAAGTATCCTTTGCCTCGGATTGACGACTTGTTTGATCAGCTTTCCGGATCTTCAGTATTTTCGAAGATTGACTTGCGATCCGGATATTATCAGGTGAAGGTGAAGGAGGCTGATGTGGTGAAGACATCATTCAGTACTCGGTACGGGCACTACGAGTTTTTGGTTATGCCTTTTGGGGTAACCAATGCGCCTGCTATTTTCATGGATTTGATGAACCGAGTATTCAGGGAGTATTTAGATCAGTTTGTGATCGTCTTTATCGACGATATTCTGGTATATTCTGCATCTGAGGATGATCATGCCAGACATTTGAGGATTGTGTTGGAGACTTTGAGGAGGCATCAACTGTATGCCAAGTTCTCCAAGTGTGAATTCTGGCTGAAGAGCATTTCTTTTCTGGGGCATGTGATTAGCGGAGAAGGCATTTCTGTAGATCCCCAGAAGATTCAGGCAGTTGCTGATTGGCCAAGGCCAACTACGGTATTTGAGGTACGTAGTTTCTTGGGCATGGCCGGATATTATAAGAAATTTGTGAAAGGATTTTCACAGATTTCGACGCCTCTGACGAGACTGACGCAGAAGTTAGTTCCTTTTGTTTGGACACCGGAATGTGAGGCGAGTTTTCAGCGATTGAAGGATTGTTTGACTTCAGCTCCAGTACTCGCACTTCCGTCAGGTACGGAAGGTTTTCAGGTGTTCAGTGATGCTTCACTGAAAGGACTGGGATATGTCCTGATGCAGCATGGTCAGGTAATTGCTTATGCTTCGAGACAGTTAAAACCACATGAGAAGAATTACCCGACGTATGATCTGGAGTTAGCTGCAGTTGTTTTTGCTTTGAAGATTTGGCGTCACTACCTGTATGGCGTCAGATGTGAGATCTTTACTGATCATAAGAGCCTGAAGTATATTTTTACTCAGAAGGATCTGAATTTGAGGCAGAGACGGTGGCTCGAGTTGATCAAGGACTATGACCTGACTATTCAGTATCAGCCTGGGAAGGCGAATGTGGTAGCAGACGCTCTGAGCAGGAAATCTTCTGGATTGTCAGGTTTGCAGCTTACCTGTGATGACTTTCTGATTAGAGACATGGAGCGATTGCAGTTGGAGGTGATTTCCTCCAGTGGTTTGGAGTTAGCTCAGATGAGTATTCAGTCTTTTTTGGAAGCACGGATTCAAGAAGCCCAGAAGTCAGATTCTGATTATTTGAAGTTGATTGCTCAGATTGGATCTGGTAAGACTCCTGAACTTCGAATTTCTGATTCTGGTGTTATTTTCTGTAAGAACAGGTTGTGGGTACCTGTGTTTGGAGATTTGAGGCAGGAGATTCTGTACGAATCTCATCATTCAGGCTACACTGTTCATCCAGGCAGTGGTAAGATGTACGCTGATATGAAGCTTTTGTTCTGGTGGCCTGGGATGAAGAAAGATGTGGCAGAGTTTGTGTCGAGATGCAAAGCCTGTCAGTTGGTGAAGGCAGAGCATCAGCGACCAGGTGGATTGTTGCAGTCGTTGCCTATCCCTGAGTGAAAATGGGAGGAGGTAATGATGGACTTCGCGATGGGTTTTCCACGATCTAGACAAGGGCACGATGCTATTTGGGTAGTTGTAGATCGATTGACAAAATCAACCCATTTTCTTCCGATCAGACAGACAAATTCAGTTGAACGCTTGGCACAGTTATATGTGAAGGAGATAGTCAGATTGCACGGTGTGCCTCGCGTGATTGTTTCTGATCGAGATGGACGTTTTACTTCCAGACTTTGGAAAGGAATTCAGCAAGGCTTGGGTACGAAACTGTATTTCAGTACAGCCTTTCATCCTCAGACCGATGGACAGTCTGAGAGGACTATTCAGGTGCTGGAAGATCTGTTGAGACTTTGTGTTCTGGACTTTAGCGGAAGCTGGGAAGATCATATTCCGCTGATTGAGTTTGCTTATAACAACAGTTTTCAGTCCAGTATCGGTATGGCACCGTACGAGGCTCTGTATGGCAGGAAGTGCCGTACTCCTTTGACTCTGACGGAGGTCGGAGATAGTGTCACGACCCGACCCGACGGGGACGGATCCCGCCCGAGCCGGATCGCGACGCAACCTTCTATATCCAGGATCTGGCTTTGGATTAGGTTACTGAACTGATCTTCCAAATTCTTAACTCAACAGAAAAACACAGAACAACAGAGCTACTAAAAACATCAAATGCAGCGGAACAAAATATCTATCTTTTTCATTTCATTTCTTCAAAATAATCATCTACAAAACAGTACATGGCTTTCAACAGAAAGAAAGACAGAACAGAAAAGCCATGACTGTACAAAAATCAAAAGTACAAAAGTACCTAATCGGATCAAACTCTGAAACTAATCCTGGACCTCCTTGCCCTTCCCAGAACCTGAAAACCACCAGAAAGCAAGGGTGAGCTCAACAGCTCAGCAAAGCAACAAACCACCAATCTAAATTCTCAGAAACCAAAACCAAACTCATCAGACAGAAATCAGATCAGAAATCAGAACAGAATCGGAAATCAGAACTTATACGGACAGATATCAAATCAGAATCGGAATCGTACAGATCATATCAGAACAAATCAACAGAGTCAGAATCAGAATTCAGAAATCAGAATCGTACGGAGCATATCGTATCAGAATCACAATTTCGTACAGAACAGAACAGATACAGAAAACAGATCAGATACATATAGCTAAATGCCCTGACACTGACGGAATCTCTACGGATTCCGGCCCCTTATGCCTCCCTTCCCAGACACTGACTGAATCTCATAGGATCCAGGCCCCTTATGTCTCCCTTTGTGCTCACGGCACCAAAACAGATGTGCTTATAGCACCAAAACAGAATTCATCGGATCCGGAACGAAACAGATATCAGATTTCAGATTTGAGCTCATTTCAGATTTCCCGTTTCACTAACTGAATCTCATAGGATTCAGACCCCTTATAACTCCCTTTTTATAGCTTATACACATAGCATTTCAATTCAGAAGAAATTCGGACATTTCAGAAATTACCCAAAAATCGGGCAGCACAACGGCAGTATACAGAATTTACACAAAAATTCCTGCAAAGAAAATTTACCGAATTCGCAAAGAATATAGATAATCACATTCCAGAACATTTATTCTACTGCACAGAGAATTTACGATTTCACAGAAAATTCCGGTCGACTAAAAACACAGTCGAATCAAAAACACCCGGACGAAAATCTTCAAAATATAGTCAAAACGTGCACACCCGGCACGGCAACGATATACAGAAACTTACGCGGTAAAAACTGAACCAATCGAAAGATACGGACGAAAAACCGTAACGAAAACGAAATCCGGACAGAAAAATACCGCCAACCGCGACGGAACTGAAAATTTAGAAAGACGGAATGTGCCTTACCTCGAGCACAGCAAATTCCTCAACAGTCACTTCGATCGAAAACGGCTCCGCGTCTTCCCGAAATCAACTTTTCCAAAATCCTCTTTTTCTCTCTCCTCAGAGCTGAAATCAGATATTTATTTTTTTATTTTCTCTCTCTTCAAATCGACTGAAATCAGCTTTATAATACACAGATCGGCCCGGCCGATCGTCCAGATCGGCCTGGACGATCAGACCAAAATCCCATCGTCCAGGGACGATTTTTCAGGACGATGTTTACTATTCATAGGCGATAAAAACCTCTACTCACTGACTTGTGCCATCCACTGATCGTCCCGGGACGATACCTCGATCGGCCTGGACGATCCCTACAGGAAAACACTTAGAGCAATTCTGGACAGATTCTGGAACTGAATATACACTGATCGTCCCAGGACGATCCCAGATCGTCCTGGACGATACTGGAGCAGTTTGAAATATTACAATCTCCCCAACTCAGAAAAATGTCGTCCTCGACATTATCCAATCCAAACGCAGTCAAAACAAGTACGGGTACGACCGTCTCATATCAGACTCCTTTTCCCAAGTTGCTTCCCGTGCAGTCCGGTGCTTCCACTGGACTTTAACCATCGGAATCTCTTTATTTCTCAACTTGCGGACGTCGTACGCTAAAATCAATTCTGGCTCTTCCTTGTACGCCAGATTCTCCTGAATCTCAACCTCGTCAGCTGATACCTTCTTCCCAGAGTCGGATACCCACTTCCTCAGAGTGGATACATGAAACACATTATGCACATCAGGCATAGAATCAGAAAGTAATAGGCGATAAGCAGCTTTTCCAATTCTTTCCAAAATCTCAAATGGTCCAACATACCTTGGACTAAGCTTGCTCACCTGACCAAATCTGCTCACACCTTTCATCGGGCTGACTTTGACATACACAAAGTCACCGACCTGAAACTCAACAAATCTGTGCTTCTGATTGTAATACTTCTGCTGACGATCTTGAGCGGCTTTCAATCTCTCTCTTATCAAAAGAATCTTCTGAGCAGTTTCATCAGCAAAAGTGGCACCCAAAGTCTGTCTATCTCCGACCTCCGTCAGAGTCAAAGGAGTACGGCACTTCCTGCCATACAGAGCCTCGTACGGTGCCATACCGATACTGGACTGAAAACTGTTGTTATAGGCAAACTCAATCAGCGGAATATGATCTTCCCAGCTTCCGCTAAAGTCCAGAACACAAAGTCTCAACAGATCTTCCAGTACCTGAATAGTCCTCTCAGACTGTCCGTCGGTCTGAGGATGAAAGGCTGTACTGAAATGCAATTTCGTACCCAAGCCTTGCTGAATGCCCTTCCAAAGTCTGGAAGTAAAGCGTCCATCTCGATCAGATACAATCACGCGAGGCACACCGTGCAATCTGACTATCTCTTTCACATAAATCTGTGCCAAGCGTTCAACTGAATCCGTCTGTCTGATCGGAAGAAAATGGGCTGACTTCGTCAATTGATCCACAACTACCCAAATAGCATCATGTCCTTGTCGTGATCGAGGAAAACCCATAGCAAAATCCATCGTTACCTCCTCCCATTTCCACTCAGGGATAGGCAACGACTGCAACAGTCCACCTGGTCGCTGATGCTCTGCCTTCACCAACTGACAGGCTTCGCATCTCGACACAAACTCCGCCACATCCTTCTTCATCCCAGGCCACCAGAACAAAAGCTTCATATCAGCATACATCTTACCACTGCCTGGATGAACAATGTAGCCTGAATGATGAGATTCATACAGAATCTCCCGCCTCAGATCTCCAAACACAGGTACCCACAACCTGTTCTTACAGAAAATAGCACCAGAATCAGAAATTCGAAGTTCAGGAGTCTTACCAGATCCAATCTGAGCTAGCAACTTCGAATAATCAGAATTTGACTTCTGGGCTTCTTGAATCCTTGCTTCCAAAGAAGACTGAATACTCATCTGAGCCAACTCCAAATCACTGGAGGAAATCACCTCCAACTGCAATCTTTCCAAATCACGAATCAGAAAGTCATCACAGGTAAGCTGCAAACCTGATAATCCAGAAGACTTCCTGCTCAAAGCATCTGCTACCACATTCGCCTTCCCAGGCTGATACTGAATAGTCAGGTCATAGTCCTTGATCAACTCGAGCCACCGCCTCTGTCTCAGATTCAGATCCTTCTGAGTAAAAATGTACTTCAGGCTCTTATGATCAGTAAACATCTCACATGTGACGCCATACAGGTAATGACGCCAAATCTTCAAAGCAAAAACAACAGCAGCTAACTCCAAATCATGTGTCGGGTAATTCTTCTCATGTGGTTTTAACTGTCTCGAAGCATAAGCAATTACCTGACCATGCTGCATCAGGACACATCCCAGTCCTTTCAGTGAAGCATCACTGAACACCTGAAAACCTTCCGTACCTGACGGAAGCGCCAACACTGGAGCTGAAGTCAAACAATCCTTCAATCTCTGAAAACTAGCTTCACACTCCGGTGTCCAAACAAAAGGAACTGACTTTTGAGTCAGTCTCGTCAGAGGAGTCGAAATCTGTGAAAATCCTTTCACAAACTTCCTACAATACCCGGCCATGCCTAAGAAACTACGTACCTCAAATACCGTAGTCGGCCTTGGCCAATCAGCAACCGCCTGAATCTTCTGGGGATCTACAGAAATGCCTTCTCCGCTAATCACATGCCCCAGAAATGAAATGCTCTTCAGCCAGAATTCGCACTTGGAGAACTTGGCATACAGCTGATGCCTCCTCAGAGTCTCCAACACAATCCTCAAATGTCTGGCATGCTCATCCTCAGAAGCAGAATATACCAGAATATCGTCGATGAAGGCGATCACAAACTGATCCAAGAACTCCCTGAATACTCGGTTCATCAGATCCATGAAAATCGCAGGCGCATTGGTTACCCCAAAAGGCATAACCAAGAACTCGTAGTGCCCGTACCGAGTACTGAAAGCAGTCTTCACCACATCAGATTCCTTCACCTTCACCTGATAATATCCGGATCGCAAATCAATCTTCGAAAACACCGAAGATCCGGAAAGCTGATCAAACAAGTCGTCTATCCGAGGCAAAGGATACTTGTTCTTGATCGTGGCCTTGTTCAAATCTCTGTAATCAATACACATACGGAGTGTACCGTCCTTCTTCTTCACAAACAGAACAGGTGCTCCCCAAGGAGAAACACTAGGACGTACAAATCCTCTGTCAACCAACTCCTGAAGCTGAACTTTCAACTCAGAAAGTTCTTTCGGTGCCATCATGTACGGAGCTTTCGATATCGGAGCGGTACCCGGAAAAACATCGATAGAGAACTCCACATCTCTATCCGGAGGTAAACCAACCAACTCCTCAGGAAAAACATCAGTAAACTCCCATACCACAGGGATCTCAGAAACAGAACCAACCTCCAGGTTCAGATCCCGCACCGAAGCCAAAAATACTGGATATCCTTTCTTCCACATTCTGCTCACCTCTAACGCAGAAATCAGACTGGAGAGAACACCTCGTAATCCCTGAAATACAACTCTCTCTCCAGCCACAAGCAAACTCACTTGCTTCTTCAGACAGTCAATCTGAGCCTCATATTGGCTCAGCCAATCCATTCCCAAAATCACATCATACGAAGAAATCGGCAATCGAATCAAACTCGATTTCCACTTCTTGCCAGAAATCTCGATCTCACACAAACAAAACTGTCGAGCAATCAATGGATTCCCAGCCGGTAAAATCACAGACAAAGAAACCGGTAAAACCATCGAATCCAAATGTAAAAGCTCAAAACAATGCTCGGACAGAAAAGAATGACTCGCTCCAGAGTCAAACAAAACACGACAGGGCTGATCAGAAATGTAAACCGTACCTGTCACAACATCCGGAGCATCACGAGCCTCCTGCTGACTCAAGCTGTAAACTCGTGGCTGAACTGGAGCAGGAGCTGAAGCAACAGAACTACTCTGCTCCCTCTGAATAGTAGGTGGTCTCCGTGGTGCAGAACTAGAACCACCACCTCTACCAGCAAATCCCTCAGGGCGTGGAGGAACAGTCCTCGGTCTTCCTGCTGCTGAACCAACAGGTCTGACTAAACCCTCAGATCGCTGCTCAAATCCCATATGTGGACATTCTGCAATCCTATGTCCCGGCTGACCACACCTGAAACAAAGACCAGCTATCCTGTAGCACTGGCCATGGTGTCGCCGTCCACAACTCTGGCACACAGGTGCCGAACTGACAGATCCAGAACCAGTCGTACTGGTAGCAGTACCAGACGATCCTCCGCTCCTTCTGGAATCTCCAGATCCAGAACCAGGAACAAATCTCCTCTTCCCAGAGGAACCACTGCCAGAAGTATCACCTCCGAACCTCTTCCTACTCGCAGACCACCGCTGCAGAGTAGTCGTCATGTCGTTCTCAATCAGACGAGCTCGCTCCACAAGCTCAGAGAAATCAGTAATCCGGAACGGTATCAAAGGCTGCCTCAAAGTGTCTCGTAAGCCTCTCAGAAACCTATAGCACCTCTCAGCAGACGTGCTAACCAGCTGCGGAGCGTACCTGGCTAATGCAGTAAACTCAGCCTCGTACTGCATCACCGTCTTGCTCCCCTGAACCAGCCTCAGAAAACTCTCCTGCATCTGCTGTCGTGCAGAAGGGGGAACAAACCAATCTCTGAATACTTCAGTGAACTCTTCCCAAGTGATCAAAGAGTTCAATCTGCCCTGAAATCTGGCTGCCTGCTGGCCATCCCACCAGTGCTCAGCCTCTCCATCTAACAGAAAAACTGCTAACGGAACCTTCCTGTCTGCAGGACACTGCATCCCGTCAAAAGTCTTCTCTAATCTCCTCAGCCACTCCTCGGCTGCTCTGGGCTCAACAGCGCCCTCAAACCTCGGAGGCTTCAACCTCAAAAATAACTGCAGGTGTCGATCAATGTCCTCAGATCTAACAGTAGAAGCTCTGCTCTGAGTCTCGCTCATCATCTGAGCAACAAGTGACGCAAACTGAGAAAGCGTATCAGCACCGACCACTGGGGCTGTACTCCCCACTGGTGCTGCCTGATCATCACTCTGACCGTCTGTCATGTCTGGGTCTGGCTGATCCATACAGAAAAATCCAGAAAATCCGGAAAACTATCACAAAAACAACACAAAAATAACACAATAAAAAGCCAAACGACTCAAAACTACCTCCCAGACAGACTTACTGATCACTTCCTAAAGCTCTGTTTCACAATTCAACCAGTTTCCAAAACCAGTGCTCTGATACCACAAAAGCTTGTCACGACCCGACCCGACGGGGACGGATCCCGCCCGAGCCGGATCGCGACGCAACCTTCTATATCCAGGATCTGGCTTTGGATTAGGTTACTGAACTGATCTTCCAAATTCTTAACTCAACAGAAAAACACAGAACAACAGAGCTACTAAAAACATCAAATGCAGCGGAACAAAACATCTATCTTTTTCATTTCATTTCTTCAAAATAATCATCTACAAAACAGTACATGGCTTTCAACAGAAAGAAAGACAGAACAGAAAAGCCATGACTGTACAAAAATCAAAAGTACAAAAGTACCTAATCGGATCAAACTCTGAAACTAATCCTGGACCTCCTTGCCCTTCCCAGAACCTGAAAACCACCAGAAAGCAAGGGTGAGCTCAACAGCTCAGCAAAGCAACAAACCACCAATCTAAATTCTCAGAAACCAAAACCAAACTCATCAGACAGAAATCAGATCAGAAATCAGAACAGAATCGGAAATCAGAACTTATACGGACAGATATCAAATCAGAATCGGAATCGTACAGATCATATCAGAACAAATCAACAGAGTCAGAATCAGAATTCAGAAATCAGAATCGTACGGAGCATATCGTATCAGAATCACAATTTCGTACAGAACAGAACAGATACAGAAAACAGATCAGATACATATAGCTAAATGCCCTGACACTGACGGAATCTCTACGGATTCCGGCCCCTTATGCCTCCCTTCCCAGACACTGACTGAATCTCATAGGATCCAGGCCCCTTATGTCTCCCTTTGTGCTCACGGCACCAAAACAGATGTGCTTATAGCACCAAAACAGAATTCATCGGATCCGGAACGAAACAGATATCAGATTTCAGATTTGAGCTCATTTCAGATTTCCCGTTTCACTAACTGAATCTCATAGGATTCAGACCCCTTATAACTCCCTTTTTATAGCTTATACACATAGCATTTCAATTCAGAAGAAATTCGGACATTTCAGAAATTACCCAAAAATCGGGCAGCACAACGGCAGTATACAGAATTTACACAAAAATTCCTGCAAAGAAAATTTACCGAATTCGCACAGAATATAGATAATCACATTCCAGAACATTTATTCTACTGCACAGAGAATTTACGATTTCACAGAAAATTCCGGTCGACTAAAAACACAGTCGAATCAAAAACACCCGGACGAAAATCTTCAAAATATAGTCAAAACGTGCACACCCGGCACGGCAACGATATACAGAAACTTACGCGGTAAAAACTGAACCAATCGAAAGATACGGACGAAAAACCGTAACGAAAACGAAATCCGGACAGAAAAATACCGCCAACCGCGACGGAACTGAAAATTTAGAAAGACGGAATGTGCCTTACCTCGAGCACAGCAAATTCCTCAACAGTCACTTCGATCGAAAACGGCTCCGCGTCTTCCCGAAATCAACTTTTCCAAAATCCTCTTTTTCTCTCTCCTCAGAGCTGAAATCAGATATTTATTTTTTTATTTTCTCTCTCTTCAAATCGACTGAAATCAGCTTTATAATACACAGATCGGCCCGGCCGATCGTCCAGATCGGCCTGGACGATCAGACCAAAATCCCATCGTCCAGGGACGATTTTTCAGGACGATGTTTACTATTCATAGGCGATAAAAACCTCTACTCACTGACTTGTGCCATCCACTGATCGTCCCGGGACGATACCTCGATCGGCCTGGACGATCCCTACAGGAAAACACTTAGAGCAATTCTGGACAGATTCTGGAACTGAATATACACTGATCGTCCCAGGACGATCCCAGATCGTCCTGGACGATACTGGAGCAGTTTGAAATATTACAGATAGACTGGCTTTGGGGGCCACTTTTGCTGATGAAACTGCTCAGAAGATCAGTTTGATAAAAGAAAGATTGAAAGCTGCTCAAGATCGACAGCAGAAGTATTACAATCAGAAGCACAGATTTGTTGAGTTTCAGGTTGGTGACTTTATGTATGTCAAAGTCAGCCCGATGAAAGGTGTGAGCAGATTTGGTCAGGTAAGCAAGCTTAGTCCGAGATATGTTGGTCCTTTTGAAGTTTTGGAAAGGATTGGAAAAGCTGTTTACAGATTGATGCTTTCTGATTCTATGCCGGATGTGCATAACGTGTTTCACGTATCCACTCTTAGGAAGTGGGTATCCGACTCTGGGAAGAAGGTATCTGCTGATGAGGTTGAGATACAGGAGGATCTGGCGTACAAGGAAGAGCCAGAGTTGATTTTGGCGTACGACGTCCGGAAGTTAAGAAATAAAGAGATTCCGATGGTTAAAGTCCAGTGGAAGCACCGGACCGCACGGGAAGCGACTTGGGAAAAGGAGTCTGACATGAGACGGTCGTACCCGTATTTGTTCTGACTGAGTTTGGATTGGATAATGTCGAGGATGACATTTTTCTGAGTTGGGGAGATTGTAATATCAAAAATCTGCTCCAGTATCGTCCAGGACGATCTGGGATCGTCCTGGGACGATCAGTGAAGATGAGCTCCAGATTTTGCCCAGATTTGCTCCAGGTGATTTTCTGTAGGCATCGTCCAGGCCGATAGTTACTGTAGAAAATATCGGACAGACAACAGCCCTGGGAGGATTCCAGGACGATCCTTTTGGTCGGATCGTCCCGGGACGATGTCGCGATCGGCCGGGCCGATCTGAGTATTACTTAAGGGAAATCAGTCGTTTTGAAGAGAGAGAAAAATCAAAAATAAAAATATTTGATTTACTGTTCTGAGGAGAGAGAAAAAGAAGATTTTGGAAAAGTTGATTTCGGGAAGACTCGGAGCCGTTTTCGTTCGAAGTGACTGTTCGAGAAGTTGCTGTGCTTGAGGTAAGGCACATTCCGCCTTTCTCAATTTTCAGTTCCGTCGCGTTTGGCGGTAATTTCTGTCAGGATTTCGTTTCCGTTACGGTTTTTCGTCCGTATCTTTTGATTGGTTAAGTTTTTACCGCGTAACTTTCCGTATATTGTTGACGTGCCGAGTGTGCACATTTTGGTTATTTTCCGAAGATTTTTATCCGGGTATTTTTGAATCGGCGATGTTTTTCGTAGACTATAATTTTTTGTGAAATTGTAAATTTTCTGTGCAGTAGAATAAATGTTCTGGAATATGATTATCTATGTTCTGTGCGAATTCGGTAAATTTTCTTTGCAAGAAATTTTGTGTAAATTCTGTATACTGCCGTTGTGCTGCCCGATTTTTGGGTAATTTCTGATTTCTCCGGATTTCTTCTGAATTGAAATGCTATGTGTATAAGCTATACAAAGGGAGTTATAAGGGGCATGAATCCTATGAGATTCAGTTAGTGTCGGAGAAATCTGAAATGAGCTCAAATCTGAAATCTGATATCTGTTCTGTTCCGGATCCGATGAATTCTGTTCTGGTGCTATAAGCACATCTGTTCTGGTGCCGTGAGCACAAAGGGAGGCATAAGGGGCCTGGATCCTATGAGATTCAGTCAGTGTCTGGGAAGGGAGGCATAAGGGGCCGGAATCCGTAGAGATTCCGTCAGGGTCAGGGCAAGCTATGAATGACATATGAATTTGTTTTATTTTCTGTATCTGTTCTGTACGCAATTGTGATTCTGATATGATATGATCTGCAAATTCTGATTTCTGATTTCTGTATAATTCTGACTCTGTTGATTTATTCTGTTCTGTGATCTGATCTGTACGACTCTGATTCTGATTTGATATCTGTCCATATAAGTTCTGATTTTCGATTCTGTTCTGATTCGAGATCCGATTTTGTTCTAATTTCTGATCTGATTTCTGTCTGATGAGTTTGGTTTTGATTTCTGAGAATTTAGATTGGTGGTTTGTTGCTTTGCTGAGCTGTTGAGCTCACCCTTGCTTTCTGGTGGCTTTCAGGTTCTGGGAAAGGGAAGGAAGTCCAGGACTAGAGTTCAGAGTTCTGATCCGTATAGGTATACTTTTGATTTTTGTACGGTCATGGCTTTTCTGATCTGTCTTTCTTTCTGTTCAAAAGTCATGTACTGTAATTGTAGATGATTATTTTGAGGAAATGAAATCAGATAGATGTTTTGTTCCGCTGTGTTTGATGATTATAGTAGCTCTGTTGTTCTGTGTTTTTGTGCCTGTTGAGTTTAAGTATTTGGAAGATCAGTTCAGTAACCAAATTCCAAAGCTAGATCCTGGATAAGAAGGTTGTGTTGCGATCCGGCTCGGGCAGGATCCGTCCCCGTCGGGTCGGGTCGTGACACTTTCCCCCTTCTTAGGCCTCATTTTTTTTCTCCTAGAATCCTCTTTGATTTAGGTTCTCTATTCGGTCGGCCTCTCAAATCTGACTTGGCTACGGCTTTTGGATCGCGTCCGTCAATGGCTCGTATATTGGTTGAGTTGGATGTTACCAAGAAACATGCGCAGAAGGTTTGGGTTGGATCTGTGGAATCTGGGTATGTTCAGACTGTTATCTTTGATGAAATTCCTAGTTTTTGTACACATTGTAGTTCTTTAGGTCATTCTAAGGAATCTTGCCCTATTTTACATCCGAATCGTAATGTGTCAAAAACTGTGATTAATCATTGCGAAGCGCCGGTGTTGGAGAAGCCTGTTGTTGTAGAAGCTACAAATGAGATTGGTATGCTGGAGTCGAATGTGATGGAGGCGGATGTGCCTGGTGTTGATTCTAGTAGAGTGCAGGTCTTTAAGCCAACGGTTGATGTTTTGTTGGATAACACTAGGGAGGATATTGTTTTGGTGGAAAATGCGATTGTGGTTGATGCTGAAGTTTCTTTGTCTCCAAATGCTCTGCCTTTTTTTCCTTCGTATGTTGAAATTAATCAATTGGTTGTGAATGAGGGTATCAATATGGTGCCGGATACCAATGTGAGGTTGGTTTCTAATGTTGTTATGCAAGAGTTGGTTCCTACCGAGGGTGCTGGGTTGGAACAGAGTGTTTACGCTGATCGGAATCAGAGTAATGGTTATGATGTGATTCCTTTGGTGGGGGAACTAAATGCTAATAAGGATGTGCAGGGCATGTTGGTTAATTCTCAGAATTTGGTTACTGTTCCTGTGAAATTAATGGAATCCCAAATTGTTTTGGGTAGTAAGTCTGAAAGGGTTGTTGGGTCTCAATGTGACTGGTCGAATAATTCATCGGAGGATAACTCGGATTCTGAACCAGTTTCAGATCCTGATTATGATTTTAAGATGTTTTCGGATAGAGCATTGAAGGGAGATCATCGTGGGAAATTTTGGAAACGTGGAGGTAAAAGAAGATGATCTGGTTTCCTTCACTTATTTTTTGCGAATTTTCCGGTGGGTTGCTGCGGGGCGATGATGTGGCTGGGACTCCCATCCTCGTTGATTTCCTTGTGGCAACCGTCGGTATTTCATTCTCTTCTGGATGGTCCTTGCGAGGTCTCGAGGATGTTGGTTGTTCTGGCTGATTGCTGAGCCCTCTTTTGGATTGGTTTTATCCTTGTTTTGTTTTGGTTTCTTTAGCTATTAGGTTTTATTTTTATTTGTTGTTTTTTAGAGAGCTTGTGTTTTGTGTTGGTTTTGTAACCTCCATTTTATTAATGTTATTATCCTTTTATGAAAAAAAAAATATCTATATTCGAGATAGAGCATTTCATCTTAAGAGAAAAATAATAATTTGCCTATTCATGGAGCATAAATCTCAAAAAAATTTTGAATGAGAAATTTTTTAAAATTAAATTCATGATCAACCAAACTTCAATTTTAGCAAATTTATAAACAAATTGAATGTCAAAATAAAATGAACCCATTAACACTAAAAGTGATTCAATACACTCTAAATGAGTCTAAATTAAGTACTTGAAACTTAATTAGAAACTTAGGCATATGATTGGGTAAATGATTTGCAAATGTTATATGCTTATAGTCAAATCAATCATTTTTACTAAAAAAATCTAAAAAGCCCAAGATTATTTAATTCCTACATCATTAAGGCACTTAAATGCTGAAGGAATGATATAAGATCAAGGGAATCAATATTGGTCGTCAAATGGTTTGTTCTAGATTTCATATTTATGGACTTTACCACTCTTAAAATTTATATACAGATCTCCACTTTCAACTTAAAGAGGAAAATGAGACAAGAGAATGAACAATGGTCACAGTTTTAAACTGTCTCAAAGTTTCATCTAACACTCACTATCAGAGTACAAACTAATCGTCACCATTGGAAAATTGTTTGGTCGCTACTGAGTACTGGCAGACCATGTTTCAATCACCATAATTGTAACCTCACCTGAACACCATCATTGAAATAATTTCGAGCGATATGTGATTTTTGGATGGGGGCAGCTCTTACTATAACTTCAAAAGATCATTCAACTTCTCTAGCACAGTTATAGTAGAACAATCTCTTTAGCTCCCAATGGATCATCTATTATAGAACTAGTAAGTCGTCGGCACCAAATTTTGACTCCATACATTAGCTACAATATTTCTATTGAGCTTTTTAGTTTTTGGTATTCTCTTTTCAAAAGAGAATAACAAAACAAAGAAAATATGATATCTTGAAGACAACTTCAATGCCATAGGATTCCTTCAACTTCCATCACGAAATCCATTATATATTGTTCATGTTTATCATATTGTATCAATATTTTTCCTAATTTTGAGAAACAATGCCATATGATCGATAAAAAGCACAAGCTAGTTGAATCGTTTCATGAATTTTCTCTTAAAAAAAAAATATTCACTTGAAAATATTAGTATCTCATTAAAACCCCTTTTATCTATGTGTATATTAGATTTCATACAAAACTAATACATTAAATATTTTCTCTCTACCAATTTTTATTAGTATTTGACATGAAATACTTCTAATTTTAATTTTATGTCTATCATCTTATATAATATTCAAATTCAAGATTATATTATTGAAATAATGTAAATTATTATTTTAATGATAACTTAATCATCCATCTATTATATTAAAAATAAAAGACAATCAAACATTTGAAAAAAAAACTTTTCCCTTATATGATCAACTTTTTAGGGGGAGAATCTATAAAAATCAAAATAAAAACAAAAATATTTCATAGGGAGTTCTATAATAGATTAAGGGATAAATATTTCTACTTATTTACATTATTTAAATTATAAATGATTGAAATTCATAATAATGCAAGGAGACATTATTTTGCTATTTGGAATTATTTGATGAAATTAATTCAAAGTATATTTCATATCATATAAATTATTAGCACATATATTCTTCACAATATTTTAATTTCAATATCAAAGTCATTATCAATATCATCAATATTGATATCTTTCATATCATAAATATCAATATCATTAATAAGATAACATTAAGATTCATTAATTAAATTTCTATATAATATATTATGAAAATATATACCACTAAATAGAATAACTTGAAAGAATTAAAATAAAAATAACAATAATAATAAAAACCTTGATTAAAGCTTTGATTAAGGCTTTGTTTGAGACAGTTTTCTTTCTGCTTCTTAAAGTAATTTTTAGTACAAATTTTTTAATTTTATACTAGAAAACTGCTTTAAGAAGCAGAAAGAAAGTTGTCCCAAATGAAGCCTGCGACTTCATTTAGGATAGTTTTCTTACTACTTTCTAAAGTAGCTTTCTAGTAGAAAAATTTTTAGTTCAATAAATTTTGGTACTAAAAAGTTGATTTTAAAAACAGTAAAAAGGCAGTTCAAACAAAGCCAAATGCTTCATTTCGAACAACATTCTTACTATTTTGTAGAACTATTGTAGAGAATGTAAATTTTTAAGCTATAAAAAGTAACTTATTAGCACAAATTTTTTGAAAGCAACCAAAAAGTAATGACTAAATAAAATTATAATTATAATATCAAAATAAAATAGTAAGAAAGCCGTCTCAAACGAAGCCTAAATTGAGTCTAAGATGAACTAATTATATGAGAAATTTTTCAGTTGTTGTTGTTTCATTAACTATATGAAAGAGCAAATGGTACTATGGGCCTTAGCTTAGGTTTTTGCTGAGTTTATTTTGTTGGGCCAATTAGAGTTAATATCAAACGTTTTTCATGTTTGAAAATAAGATGAGAAATTATGACGGTGATCTATGGGCAAGTCCAGTGGGCTTACACACTTTTTATTGGGCCTTATGAACATGCTCAATTAATTGGGCATGCGTGCAAATAAGATTCTACATTAAAGAGTTTAGTTCATTTGGTTCTGAAGATCAGAGACATGAATATATGCTCAATTTTTTTATTATTTTTTAGTACAAAAATTTCTTGAACTAAATTTTTTTTAATGAGAGATTATTAGGTACAGAGTGCGGACGGGGAGAACCGTTCGCAACAAGTATTGGGTACAGGGTACCTAGCGGTACCCAGCGGTACCCAGCGGTACCGAGTGGTACCCAGTGCTATTTGGTTTTGCCTATTGTGCTATTTGGTTTCTATTATCCGTTGGAGCATTTTGAGATCTCTTCTTTTGTAACAATTATGCATCACAATCTAGATTTGCGGTCGCCATGGATTGAATTTATCCTAAAATATTTGCGACAATCAAATTAGTGAACTTGTAATTTAAGATATTTGATTGCCGCAAATTTGTATTTGCAACAAGTTTTGCGACATCTTAACTATCGCAAAAAAGGTCCTTAGTGGTGACAATTTCTTGGATCACAATCTTAGGATAGGTTTTTCCTCATCTTACACAATTCAATCATAAATACATTTAAAATGCAGATGTGGACTTAATTCAAGTTGGATTTTCTTATCATAATATTAATATTAATAATAATTTCAGATGTGAGATGACATCTAAATAATTTTATTGTGTTTGATTTAAAAAAAAAAAGTATAAAAATTAATATTTTAATTAAAAAATATAAATAATTCATTCTTTCTATCAAATTTCATCAACAAAAAATTCTTCATAAAATTTGATCAAATTAGTTCACCAAATTATTTGTAAGTTGTGTATATTGATAGCCTTTATCTTCTGTTTTGAATAATTTGCCATAAAAAGCTAATCCAATAGAGGAAGAACTTTACCAAGATTTTGATATTATCACCTTTAAATGCAAGATTAAAATGATTTATTCTTATGAGCATCATTTTTATTAGTGACCAGTACGATATTTTAAGAATTTTTAATGGGAGTGTCAACATTTGACCCGACCCGAAATATGATATGGTCTTGATCTGAAAAATTTCAAGTTCAGGTCAACTTGTTTGCAAACAGATTGGATTTGTGTCAACCCGAAAATCCTAAGTTAATCCGAAGCTGACATGGTCACCCCCATGCCTGCAGCAATCCCGCACTCGTGCTGGCAGTAATCCCTCCCTTGGTTGCATCCTCTCATATGCATGAAATTTTTCTGTGCGGACGTCGAACGTCGTCCAAAGACCAATAAGAATACACCACGTCACCGCCTGCTTGGTACCAGGCTCAGTATCGTGGCTTGGTACCGCTTGGTATCGCTGACGTGCCACATTTTGATTGGTCTCCAGACGGTGAACAGCGTTCGACGTCCGCACAGAATAATCTCTCGAGTACCCCCTCTGTGCTGTGAAATTATTATGTGCAGACACACAACGCCGTCTTGAGACCAATCAAAATGGGCCACGTCACCCCCTACTCGGTACCCGGTTTTGTACTATATGATACCACGGCTCAATACCGCTTGGTTCTGAGCTCGGTAATACTGACATGACGCATTCTTATTGCTCTCCAAACGGGAAACTGTATTCATCGTCCAAGCAGAATAATCCTATGCACCCGTGCACTTTTTCGTAGGCCGTGTGCTTCAGTAAGGTTGATGGGAAATCCGGCACCAATCTTGATGTGTTCCTGATTACACACACAATGATCTTCGTATAAAGCATTTTACCATTAATAGAAGAAATTTAAAACTACAGCTTTGGAAATTATTAGGCCAACTAATGTACACTAAGAAAACAAGTTAACTACAGCAAGATATATATACATTAGCATATAAATGTTAGCAATTAATACATCCCCTAACCATTATTATCCCCATATAATCAAAGGTTTAACAATATTTAGTTTTAAGAAATACTATTTTTCATATAATTATCAAACGCATTCTCTCATATTTAACATATCAAAATTAAGGATTTGTTTAGCGTGATTGTAGCGTTTTATAAAGTTGTTTATGAAATTGTAGTATAAAAAGTAACTTACGTTTTGTTTGGGATAATTTTCTTACTGCTTTGTAAAACCGCCGTTGACAAAGTTAATTTTTTTTCAAAAGCAGTAAAAAAAATAGTAGTCAAATAGAAATTATGGTTGCGGTCTAAAAAACAAAGTAGTAAACAAACTGTTTCAGATGAAGACTTAGGGTTCCTTTGGGACAGGTTTCTTAATGCTTTCTAAAACAGTGTTTTTGTTAACAAAAAATTCGAATTAAATTTTTTGTACTAAAAACTTATTTTAGAAAGTAATGAGAAAGCTGTCCCAAACGAAACCTTAGTTATTCTAATTGCAGAAATAATTTTTCACCATATAAAGTACTAACCAAATAAAATTATGATTGGTGTCTCAAAAGTGAAGTAATAAAAATGCTATCCCAAATATACCATAGATTATGATCAAAATAATATTCATATTTTAATTTTTTATCTCTTACATTGAGTAAACCATAAATGACTTATTTTATGAAAGAGATTATTTTATAATTATTAATAATATGATTCATTTTGGTTCAAACTTTAAAATTAAAACAAATATTGCTTGGTATAACTCGGTATTGCTAGGTATTATTTGGTAATAACGAGGAATACCATCATGTGAAGATCCAATACCGAGTTATACCAAGCAATACCGAGCAATACTGAGTTATACAAAAAAAATACCGAGAAAAACTCGGTATAGCTCGGTATAACTCGGTATTGGGTCTTCACATGATGGTACTCCTCGTTATTGTTTGGTATTGCTCGGTATTTTTCGTTTTTTGGCGCGATTTTAGCTCCGACCGGACGTAGCTCTACGTCCGGTCGGAGGACGTAATAATTGTTCCAAACTCACACACAAATCACATACATAAGACTCGAATCCAATATCTCTTGATTGATAGACGAAACTCCCAACTAACAGATGAAGATGAACTCCGTTGTCCATACGAAAATCCAACATGAAAGGATTAATGAATGAATGAATGGCAGTACATAGCCACCAAATTCAGTTCATTTCATTTCATTTGTTCCCCTCAAAACCAGCAAATAAACGAAATATTTATCTCATTTATCTCCAGAATTAAAACTATTAAATGAAAAATAAAGTTTCTTACAACCCAACCCAACCAGCTTGAATTAAATTTATTTATTTATCCACAATTAATTTCCACTTTTCAGAGAGAGGATATATACAGTCATAATTATCATAATATATATTCAGATCCAGTCATTTAATTTCCTAAATTAGCCTCCACAAAATCATCCAAATATATTACGTATAATCTCACATAATCTCTACAATTAATTTATGCAGTAAAGTCCTAATCCTCATCAAAAGCTTCTTTGCTTTCTGTAATGAATTTCAGCTATATAAAGATGCCATTTTTTGCTTCTCTCATTCCCTCCACCGCCATGGCGAGGAAGAAGGTGAAGCTTGAATGGATAGCTAATGACTCTGCGCGCAGAGCCACGCTGAAGAAGAGGAGGAAGGGATTGGTGAAGAAGGTTGAAGAGCTCAGTACGCTCTGTGATGTTAAGGCTTGTCTGATAATCTATGCGCCCAGTGACGCACAGCCGGAGGTTTGGCCTTCTCCCCATGAAGCTAACAAAGTTCTGGCTAAGCTGCGGCGGTTGCCGGAGATGGAGCAGAGCAAGAAGATGATGAACCAGGAAGGTGATTAAAGTTCTTTTCTTTTTTGGTCGTTTAAGATTTACTGAAGTTGAATCTACAAAATTTATCTTTTTGTTTGTACAGGCTTTATGAGGCACAGGATTGGGAAGCTGCAAGAACAGATTCGAAAGCAAGAGAGAGAGAACCGAGAAGTAGAGACAATGCTGATAATGTACAAAGGCCTCATGGGGAAGATGAACTTGCAGAGCTTAGAAATGAGGAGCCTGACAAGCTTAGCCTGGCACATTGAGCTCAAGCTGAAGGAAGTAAAGAGGAGATTAGAGCACCTTCCATTAGAGATGGTCGCTGCAAAGGCAGATATCAAGGAGGAGCTGCCTCCAATGGCAGAGATTATTATGAAGGAGGTGGCAGCGGCGGCGGCGGAGCCGACTCCGGAAACGAAGGAGAAGCTGGTGTTCGACGAGGCCATGGAGGATCTGCAGAGGCAGGATTGGTTCCGTGATATTATGAATCCACAGGAAGAGATCATGAATAACGTTCCATTCTATGAACATGGAAGTCCTGCATGGTTGGATTCTTACTATCCAAAGAACTGAGGGGAATGAGAGATCAGTTCAAGATATGTATTGCAGATTTTGTTGGTTCCAAAGACAAATTATTTTGGGCTATTGGCACCAATAAGTTTGTAAGTGATTGTAAATATTCAATGCCAATGGTAATGATGAAAATACAAGATGGGATGAGAGAAGGGTGGTCTCTTTTTGTTGTTTAATTACTTTTTATTTTTAAATTTGACTAAGTAGAGATTGTTGTTTAATTAGCTTAATAAATGACTAATTATAATTAATGGTATATACTAATTATAATTTAATTAGCTTGATTAAGATTGATAGAAGATATATTAATATAATAAAATAATGCAACTGATCACCTTGGTCTATGGTTGAGAGCGTTGGCTACTGACTAAGAGATCATAGATTCGAGTGTTGCGTATGTGATGTGTGTGTGAGTTTGCCTTAATTGACCTAAATGTCCAACAACAATAACAACATCAAATCTTTATCCCACTACGTGGGGAAAACTCAGGAATCATTTTTCTCTATTGTGTCCGGTTAAGATTCAAATTCTCATTTAGATACAATAAAGAAAAGTCATTTTTAATATTTCTAACCAAGTGTTTGTAGGTCTATCTCAACCATTCTTAACATAGGTTAAATCTAATACATATACTCTCTTAACCAGGTCATTAGAAGGCCACTGTTTTATGTGACCAAACTATCTAAGGTGACTTTCTCTAATCTTATCTGCCATTGGAGCTTCTCCAACCTTTTCATGTTTATGCTCATTTCGTATCTTGTCTCTAAGAGTAAAACCACTCATCCACATGAGCATCCTCATCTCTACAACACTTAACTTAATATTATGCTTCTCTTTTAATGACCAACATTCTGCATCATAAAACATTGTAACTCTAACCTCAATCTTATAGAAATTTTCCTTAAGTTTGAGTGGTATTTTTCTATCACACAACAACCCCGATGCATTCCTCCACTTCATCAACTTCTCTTTTGAGAATGATCCAAATAAAATCGGGAATGTGCATGACCTTAGAGCTCAAACAGAAAAGGATTTTTTTCCCTTAGAATTTTGGGTTAATGTAATTATTGAGGGTGGACAAAATAATTAAGATGCTTATTCTTCTAACGAAAAATTTCAGAGTGAAATTACCCATCATTAGCTCTTTGTAAAATGATGAAAAATATATTATTTTAAAATGATGAAAAATTTGATAAAAGGAAACATGTTTTTGCTTCTATGTTTGAAAACAATAAGTTCATTAAAAAAAGGCCTTTTTTACAATAAAATATAATTAAAAAAACAAAATAAATTAAAAGAAACTATAAAACATAAGAAATAAAAGAGAACCAAATGGACCCCAAAGAACTCTTAAAATTAACCTAAAAATAAGAAAAATATAATATATCAAAGATATCTAAAACATGTATTCTTATTAATGACTTGATCGCTTAAAGTCACAAACCTCCCACTAGATCTATTAATATAAAATTATACTCTATGAATTCGGTTTTAGATTACTCAAATAAAAACCTGTAAACTCTAAGGCTGATCAGCTTTATTATTCAAGTTTACTCAAACAAAAACCTGTAGACTCTAAGGTTGAGCTCTATTATTCAAGTTTATATATATATATATTTTTAGATTATATATATTAATTACATTTATAATGTATAAAATTTTCATTAAGTTTATATTCTAATACCCTTAATTTAACTATTTAAACCTACTACGTTTTTTTTTTTTTTTTAATTTTAAAATTTAAAGCGGTGATCAATTGCATTTAAGAAAGAAACTCCCTAATATTTAAAGTGCATTTCTGCTAATTAAGTAACTTTTCATTTCTAATAATCCATAAGATACACCATAAAGCTATTTCCATAAGATATTCCATAAAAAATTTCCGTTAGTATCCGTTCATTTTTAAAAATCAAAATAAAGCTACACCATAAGATTTCGTGGCTCTTAGCCATCTCCAACCGAGTGCTTGACCTTGCTCTACGACGTCCGGAAGTCGCGATGGGAGTTCGCTACAAAGGCAATGATATTTTTCTACATTTTCTTCTTGCGCGCTTCTTCGACGTATTTTTTGAAGAAGAGCTTTGAAATAGTCGCTATAGAAGCTTATTCGCCTTTTTTTTTTTACGAAGTTCTTCTTTTGGGATGGGAAGTCACGACAGGAGCCCAACCATATGAGAGTTTTAAAAGAGTCGCTAAAGAAGCTTCTTTGTCTTCTAAAACGTTGTTTCCGTTGGATCAGAAGTCACGACGGGAGTTCACCGTGAAGATAATGATGTTTTTCTCCTCGTTGTTCTCTTCCGTTCTTCGATTATGTTCACTTTTGTTACCATATGCAATTATTCTCCACTCAGCATTCTATATGATCCTTTTGTACAAAACAAATTTTTAATGCTTTCTATAAACAATTTTTTAATGCTTTCTATAATTTTTTAATAAAAAATAATAATCAAAAGTTGTCAGCGCAAGAATATATTTATATGAATAATTAATCCATATAAATCCTTTATTATTTGGCACTTGTATTCAATATTATTATCAAGAATCATATCATTTTAGAAATAGGCCTATTTTTTTATGATTAAGAACAAGATAATTGATGAAAAACATATAAAATAAATTTATTAAGAGAAGTTTAGTTATAGAGGCTCTAAGGAGGGAGCAATTATTACGTCCGATCATCGAACGCGTTCATATATAGACCAATAACCACACGCCACGTCACCTGAAACTCGGTATTGCTCGGTATACATTCGGATACGTTTGGATTTGACCGGACGTAATAATTACTCCTAAGGATGAGGGAAAAATTATTCTGTGTTGAGTTCTGATGGGGATAACTGTTCAGACATGTGAGTTTACACAATGTATAGTGTATCAATTTTTTGTACACATTGTGTGTACTAAAATTTAAGGGAATTAAAAATTTAATTAATTTGATTCTTTATAATATATATATTTTTAATTTTATTAACGTGTACTTACTACAAGAAAAAAAGATTTGGACGCTTACTGTGATGTCTTGCCTACTCGATACTATTTTTAAATTTTTATTTACATACATTTAATGCACGTGCAATAAAATTAATATATATATATATAATCTTGCATTTGAAGGGCATATTTTCAGCTCAATTTTCTCTCAAAAGATCTCTATTCTAGTTAAATTGAATCTAAGATGGTAAAGCTCTACAAGATTTAGAAGTCACACAGCAAGAATTGGTGAAGGTGAAGAAGAAAATTTTTGAACAAATGGATTCTATGAATAATGTGAAATCCCAATCTCGACTAGTTGAATTAGAAGCATTTCAAAAGGGATGTAAATACCTTGTTTTTTTTTTTTTTTTACATAAATACACCAAAAAAAAAAAAAAATATCTGCATCTTTTCAACTAAAAATATAGCTCAAATGAATATTGTCCCCACAAGTTGCAAATTACAAGTTGACCCACTAATGTTCAAGAAAATGTACAGCAGCACCCCTAATATAGGCTAATTAAGGCAAGATTCGAACTCAAAACTTCTTAATTGATAGTCAACGATCTTAACCAACAGATCAAAATGAGCGGCATCTATAATTGCTTCAATGTGTACATACAAACTTCAAGCTCACCAAAAAAACCAGACAGAAATTCCTATCATATCTTAAATCTATAAAAAAAACTTCAATTAACTCTGGTGAAGAAGATCTTGGAGCTGAACAAAATAGCTCAATAGATTGATTTCCTCTCTTAAATTAAAGAAGGTTTATGGAGTAAAATACCTTATCAAAATGGTTGAGCATCATCTTCTTCACCAATGGGAGGCCAAAAAAATTGAAAATTGGATTATTTTATCACCACATTATAGTGGAGTTGTTCTGCAAGAGCTGTGGAGTCATGCAATGTTGTTGCCATTGTTGATTGCCTTGAGCTCCAACACCAGAAATATCAGATTCCTTGTTCTCCTCTTCTATTTCCATAGATGTATGAGCTTCTTCTGCTTCCATTTGTTCTTCAATTAGCTCATTTCCAGAAGCCAAAGCTTCCATTACTTGTCGAGTTACAGAGACATGAGATGGAACCCAAGGAACCACAGCTAAGCATTTATTAGTTGGTGATTGCAGATCTTCCTCAGGCTGTTCTTCAACTAGCATGTTAGGGTTTCTTGGCCAGAATGTATAATCTGTACTTAATGATATCAAGTAGGCAATATTAGTTCAGTAAACCATACCAAGTTATGATTGTTGTGACAAAAAGGAAAGAAGATGACCATTCAATGGATTCTTTTTATAAGAAATGAGATGGAAGTTTGCCAACAGTGAGAGACGACAAAGTTGATTAGACAAAATTTTTTAACATAAGGTCTTGTAGCATGAAAAATCAAAAGGCCTTCATTAGGGCTGTCAAAATTGGGTCGGGTTCGAGTCCAACCCAAAACTGAACCGACACTATTCGACCCGACCCATTTTTGCAAATAGTTTGGTTTTCCGAACCCGAACCCGAACTCGACTCGCTTCAGGTATGTTTTACTAATTTTTTTTATTTAATTCGATTTATTTAAACCTAAATCAAATTAAGGTAAGATTTACTTCAATCAATTTAAAATAAATCAAGCTTAATTTAATTTGGGCAACGATGTTTATTATTTTTTAGAAATATCATTTACCTATTTCATAATAATCTTTTAAAATCCTCCTAAACTAATTAAAAATGGGTCAAACCGAATTGATTTTGGGTTTTTGGGTCAATCCGAACCCGACCCAATTTTATAAACGGGTTCGGGTCGGGTTTTCGAGTCGGGTCAAATATTGACACCCCTAGCCTTCACTTAAAAGGTAAATTGAGTCTTTAATTTCTAACTTAGAATTCTAGGCATTAGTCTCAGTAATGATGAATTTCTAAAAATCTAAATAAATTTAATATATGTAATTGACTTTGGGCCCACCTAATGAAAATATAAAATAAATTTCTACTCTTAAAAAAATAATAATCTCAATCTAAGTTATATGAAAATATGGCGTAAGAAGGAAGCCAAGATAACTAGTGTAATGGTTAAACCAAGAAAAAAAAGGGACAATGGAATAGAAAAATATATAATGAGAAGTATTCAGGATGTACTTACTCTTGAGACAAGTGATCAGTTTTGGGTTAATTTTTAAAGAAGAGGCAAACTGCGCATCTGGAGGTTTATACATAACAAGAGCTCTTTCTTCATTGAATGTGGAAGGCGAAACAGCTTCAGTTAATCCTGACCTCTCATCCAGCACAGCACTGCACATTTCTTCATCGGGCAGTAGTCCTTTTCCAAGCACCGAGGTGGTAAATGGTTCAATATTGTCGGAGATCAAAGGCAATTCAGCATCCTTATACATAAATCAAAACAGAAAACTAATCAACTTAATAATTAGTGCAATCGGGTGCTTCAGCAGGAAAACATTAAATAAGACCATTAAGATTTCGTTTGGGATGACTTTCTTATTGCTTCTTAAAACGGCTTTTAGTACAAAAATTAAAATTTTTATACTAAAAAGCCACTTAAAGAAGCAGAAAGAAACCTGTCCCAAAAGAAACCTAAATCATCATATCAGCCGTTCAATATAAAATATCATATCATACAATTGCAGAAAGAAGTAAGAACTTCTCATCCAAAACAAAATGGCTAAAGAGAAGGAATGCCACACAAACATCCTATGTTGGTGGCAAATAAATTCTCATCATTTGACCGATAAGCCTTGATCAAGAACGAGCATAAACAGATGATGCTTCCATTTAGATCAAGTCATAAGAAAGAAACTAATCATAGACATCCACAAAACGAGTCATGACATATATTTTAAAATCAATAAAAAAATAGATTTATTTCATATCTAAAAGGTGGGTTACTTAGAATAATCTAGACACGAGACTTCTTCAAAATTTCCAACAGAGTTTTCTGAAAATTGATATAATCGAAAGAAGGAAGATTGGACAATGATTAATTGTTAGTTGTCTAAGATCCCCCAAAGCTCCTCTTGTAATTTACAATGCACATAGCTATTGTCAATCTGTTCTGGTCCATGGATGATCTTTTGAACTCCACAAAATAGCCAAGCGAGACTGTGCAAAGTTCACTTATTGGTTTACAAGCAAGCCTCAAAGTCATACAAAAAGATTCTCGCCACCAACCCCATCAGGTTTCAGAGCATGGACTAAAATCTGAGCTGGGACACACGAAATGGTTGAACAACTGAGGTTGAATTGGGCTTAAGAACAAGAAACAAAGATCGTACCTAGCCAGTCTCTCGTTAACGATCTTCACGCATTTCAATGAGAGCTTGAACCTCTGCTGTTTTGCAAGCTTGTTAATAACCTGAAGTACATCAAATTGAAAAGACCCTTTGTGGATCCCTTCAAGCTCACCACATACAAAAAACCTCAACAACATCCTAAGATTGGAGTCATGCATACTCCACAATGGTTACTTGAAGACTAGTCAATGATCTTCAAGCTTCTCTGAAATCTCCTTATCTCATCGCAAGGTAGAGTAGAATCTTTGTTGTATCCTGGTCTAGTATTGCTCCAAAATAAGTTTCATTCATAAATCCTAAACTCAAGGCTGCTCTGAATGTGACAACTACTACGGCTTCTCTAGACTACGACAATGATGTGTTACAAATCGAAGGCGATAGTTTTTGCTTCAGGATTGCCATATTTTTGTTGTTGATATAAACTCTATTACTCTTGCCTTTTGCATTTCTTCCACACTATTTCACCTCCCTCCGAACATTATAGATAAGAGTGAAAAAGAGTGTATATTTTAAATGTATCACAAAAATTATTTCAATGCATTTGATTTGCATCAAATCAATAATTCATATATTAGTAAAATACATGCATTTTGAAACATTCAACCATACAACTCCAAAAGAAATGGAATTCATGGACAATTTACAAGAAAAAAAAAACTACCATTTTACCTCTTCAGCTTCTACACAGAGAAGACAAGTAAAAGAGAGTGATGTTTAAAGAAGAGCTTGGCTCGTGCATCCAATGGCCAGAATTATCCTTGTTGGCCTAGCCACTCAATTGAATAGCTGCTAGGACAAGTAATGTCACAACAAGAATAATTTCAAAATGCGTAGAATTTTCCCTTTTATTCATTTACAAATGCCTCTACATCTGGCAAGCAAGGAAGACTATCCTATTCCTCTCTCCCACTTCTCTCTTCTCACAAACTTTAAGTTGAGCAATGAGAGAAACCGCCAAGCAAATCCAGTGATGGTTCTCTTGTAGACTCCAAAACGACTTTCTTCCTCTCTTAAAACAGTAACCTCTTTGGTGATATCCTCCACTTCTCCATCATCCACCACATATCAGTGAATCGTAACGGAAGCCCTAAGAAACTTCAGTGACGGCCCTCACAGTATCATCGGCCAGGCAGTAATCCACAGCCAAAACCCGATAATAGAGCGAACACAAGCATAAAATAGACAACTAAAAAGCTACAAATCAAAACTCTCACATCTGGTTCAAATGAACAAGCAAATTTCACATCATGGCCTTCATCTTCTATTTTTCTGCAGGCCGATTTCATGAAAGCGGTTTAAAACCCATAAGAACCGAAAAGATCTAAAAGAGAAGTATTACCAGCCTCCGAATCTTCGTAGCCGGTGCAGATAACAATAAATCCGAGAAATCGCCGTATACCTCATCCAAACCTTTCCTCTTCATCTTACTCGACACGTAACTCGCCATTTCCAGCTACACAGAAAAAAGCCCTAACCGGAATCACCGGCACATCTCCAAGATTCTCCGTCCTCCGTCCCTCCTTTCGTTAGAGCAGGTCCGCTACCCGAGAAAACGAGAAAAGCAGAGGCGAATTGTTGGGCCGTTCCCCCTTTTAATGCTTCTAGAGCTCCCTTTGTTACTAATTATTTCCTCCTCAATAAATAAATAAATAAATAAATAAATATATATAAAACCCTTCAAAAAAAAAAAAAACTTGAATTGAAGTAATTAACATTTTTAATTAATTTATATAATAATTATATATGATCTGAAAAAATTGTATTAAAATTTAAAAAGGTTCAAAGATACTAATACTTTTATTATTGTTGCGTCCAGGAGTATTCACAGCGGTAGAGAAATATCATATTTAACGTCTTAGCATTGTACGAAAATCCGACACGCAATCAGATAAGGAGAGAGGGTCTAGCATTTATGAGACACCAAGATTTTTACGTGGAAAACCCCTGTAAAAGGGGGAAAAACCATGGGGCCTAGCCCAGTTTGAATGAATCCACTAGTATTGCAGTCGATTACAAATGAGGCCCATCCTTGATGGAAGGTCTTAGCTTGATGTATATCTTATGGAGTACATTACATGATGTAAATACAAAGGATCACTATTGACATGTTCACTTTGTTAGAAGGACTGCAATCGGCGGGCGACGTAGGTCAGGAGGACCGTAGTCAGCTGGCGACGGAGGACTGTAGTCGGCGGGCGACATAAGTCAGGAGGACCGTAGTCGGCGGGCGACGGAGGTCGGAAAGAATGTAGTCGGCGGGCGACATAAGTCATGAGGACCGTATTCAACGGGCGACGGATGTCAGAAAGATTGTAGTCGGCGAGCGACGTAAGTCAGGAGGACCGTAGTCAGCTGGCGACGGAGGTCGGAAGGACTGTAGTCTGACGACGAAGATCAGAAGAATAGCGTCAGGTAGAAGTCCAACAATGGAAAGAAATGCATATTCGCATAGACGTCCAGCGAAGTCCGATAACCGGTAGAAGTCCGGCGTCGGGTAGAAACTTGGCGAATAGTGAAGGTCTGACGTCGGGTAGAAGTCCGACATCTTTGGTGGAAGAGGAGAACTCTGGCTTCACTTGGGCGGAGTTTCGGCGTCAGGAGAGAACTTTCTTGTAAATTGGGAAGAATTTCAGCAACCCATGGAAGTTGGGAAGTATTTTGGCGTTCTCCCGAATATCCGGCAGAGTTCCGGCGTCTTCAGGCGGCTGGAAGAGCTCCGGCGGTGGTCGAGGAGGTGAGGAATCTCCTTTTCCCCTTTCTCCTCTTCTTCTTCTCTCTCTTCCCTTGAGCCCCCTTGGTGTAGAATGAGGGATCTATTTATAGTTTTTCTGGAATGGCATAGCCCGTAAATAGGCGTGAGATCAAGGGCAAATTGGGAGTGTTTTGAATGGACGGCCGATATCGAATCCTTTGATCATGTACCGTTCGTTAGTCATTTAAAAGCCTTAATGATGCCGGAATTTAATGATCTTGGGCTCGTTGGATTTGTCTCGTCGAGCCGTTCGATTCGACTATAAGCTCGTCAAAATCAGAGACCGTTTGGTAACTCAAATTGTTGTTTGAACCTTCCAACAGTACTTTGAACCCTTGATTCGGACTCATTTGAGCTCGGATTGGGTTGATCTTGGTGTCGTTGGGTTCGTTTTTCCGAGACGCTCAGTTTGAATGTAAGCTCGCTGAAATCGGAGTTCAGGTGCTCCCAGATTTAATTTTTAAAGTTTCCAACTAGCTTTTGCCTCGAGATTCGTGCCCGATCAAGATAATTTTTGCATGATGTATCAGTTTCCCCCCTATTTTTGGACGTCGAAGCTCCAGGAGTCTGAAAATATATGTTTCGAAAATTTGTATTGGCCAAAACACCAAAAATTGTGCTCCAAAATTTAAGTGTTTCTCGAAACTTCATCATAGAGGCTTCGTTGAGCTCCAAAAGTTACAAAATTGAGTCCGAAACATCGAAAAATGTGTCCGGGGACCCCAAAAACGTTCAAATCGGACCGTCCGGGCCGAAAATCGGGCCCGGACACATGTAGGCGGCCGAACCGGCCGGTTGGCCGGCCGGCCGCCGCTCGCCGGCGGCGGCTCCCGCGGAACCGCGCGGAAGGAGCCGCGCGGTGCTCCGCACCCGCACCCGGGCTAGCCAAGTGCTGCCGCGGGCAGGCGCATGCCGCTGCTGCCGCGGCTGGTTGTTGCCGTGTTGTCGCGCTCCCGTATGCACATGCCGCAATCCACGCGTAGTTCCCACTAATTGGTGCGCTGGACGTGCCGTTTCGACGGTGGGGAGGAGGCTGTTCGGCCCACCGCCTCAAGTGGGCCCCACATGCGTGAAATTAAGTGTTTTTTGTTCTTTTTGGGTCCAAAAAAATTCCGAAAAAATCCAAAAAAATTCTGAAAAAATTCCAAAAAATTCAGAAATTTTTTAGAAAAACAGGGAAATCCGAAAATTGTAATAACTCCCCCTATTCTCTCAAGAACCTATAAATAGGCCTCCTAGGCCTTTAGAAAATTTGCAACTTCTTTTTTTTGCTCCCTCTGGTTCTCTGGCGGCTGAGGATTCCGCTATTTGCGAGTTGAAATTTTTTCCTACTCGAATAGCTCCCCTCCTCGCGTGCAGAAACCTACGGGATTTCTTCCTCCCCCTCCGGCTTACTGACGGTTGAGGCTTCCGTTATTTGCGAGTTGGAATTTTTTCCTACTCGAATAGCGCCCCTCCTCGCGTGCAGAAGCCTACGGGATTTCTTCCTCCCCCTCTGGCTTACTGACGGTTGAGGCTTCCGTTATTTGCGAGTTGGAATTTTTTCCTACTCGAATAGCGCCCCTCCTCGCGTGCAGAAGCATATGTGATTTCTTCATGGTGGATTCTTGCGAGGCAAAAATGGGTGATCGCACTTCTACCAAAGATGTTTCCATCGTGGAAGATCGTCCAACTGCGCGTTCAGAGGGTTCGTTGCAAATAGCATTCAAGTGAGAAGCCGATGGCGAGTAGCAGTCTGCCGACGAGGAGAAGTCGGACGACAAGGAGAAGTCCGACATCGGGTAGAAGTACGGCCTTGGGTAGAAGACCGACGAAAGTTTATCGACGGGTAGAAGTCTGACGACATGAAGAAGTTCGCTGACGAGCAGAAGTCTGACGATATGAAGAAGTCCGACTTCGGGTAGAAGTACGGCCTTGGGCAGAAGACCGACTAAAGTTCGTCGACGGGCAGAAGTCTGACGACGAGTAGAAGTCCGCTGACGAGCAGAAGTTCGATGATGCGTAGGAGTCTTCTGACGAGCAGAAGTCTGACGACGAGTAGAAGTCCGCTGACGAGCAGAAGTCCGACGTCGGGAAGAAGTTCAACGTCGGATAGAAGACTGACGAGAATTCATCGACGAGCAGGAGTCTAACGACGAGTAGAAGTCCGCTGACGAGCAGAAGTCCAACGTCGGGAAGAAGTTCAACGTCGGGTAAAAGACCGACGAGAATTCGTCGACGAGCAGGAGTTTGACGACGAGTAGAAGTCCACTGACGAGCAGAAGTCTGACGACGGGGAGAAGTCTGACGTCGGGTAGAAGTACGGCCTTGGGCAGAAGACCGACGAAAGTTCGTCGACGGGCAGAAGTCTGACGACGAGTAGAAGTCCGCTAACGAGCAGAAGCTCGATGATGCGTAGGAGTCTTCTGACGAGTAGAACTCCGACGTCGGGTATTAGTCCGTTGAAAGTCCTGCAAGGCAAAAGTTTAGCGATAGGAGGAAATTCAACATCAAGTTGAAATTTAAGTTTATGTAGAAGTTCGATGGAAGTTGATTGACGACATTCTAGTGACGTTAACCAAGGATGTATAATCTATCCGAGGTTGTTTGTCAGAGCGTTTGCTCGATGATGTTAACCGATATTGGATCCACCAAAGATGTGAGGCCTATCCGAGGTTGTATGTCAGAGCTTTTTCTCGACGACGTTAACCTGTATGAAAGAGGTCGAGAGAATCCACCAAGGATGTGAGACCTTTTCGAGGTTGTATGCCTGAGCCCTGCTCGACGACGTTAACCTGTGTGGAAGAGGTCGAGAGAATTCACCAAGGATGTAGGACCTTTCCGAGGTTGTATGTCGGAGCCTTTGCTCGACGACGTTAACCTCTGTGGAAGAGGTCGAGAGAATCCACCAAGGATGTGAGACCTATCCGAGGTTGTATGTCGGAGCCTTTGCTCGACGACGTTAACCTGTGTGGAAGAGGTCGAGAGAATCCACCAAGGATGTGAGACCTATCCGAGGTTGTATGTCGGAGCCTTTGCTCGACGACGTTAACCTGTATGGAAGAGGCCGAATTGGATCCCCCTGGGATCGATTATACCTTGATTGGGAGGGGGCAAATTCCGCGTGTATCCCGAATCAAAGGTGAAGAATGGTTTATTTTTAGACCGTTACTGCTTTTTTGAGGTCGAGGTTAAGACCTTGCTCGAGGAGTAGAAGTCCAACAATGGACTGTATAAAGCTTGTAATTGATTTGAAGTATCCTTGCATTTGCTCGGATATTCCTGAAATATCAACTTGGTGTTGAAGGTATTAGAGGATCTATTTGACCATATTTTGAGTCAAAGTTGCCCCCCAGTCCGCATTTGCTTCTTATGATATTGATGTTATGAGTGATCTTTTGAGATTGGAGCAAAAGTTGCCCCCCAGTCGGGAACTACGTTCCCACAGACAGCGCCAAACTGTTGCGTCCAGGAGTATTCGCGGCGGTAGAGAAATATCATATTTAACATCTTAGCATTGTACGAAAATCCGACACGCAATCAGATAAGGAGAGAGGGTCTATCATTTATGAGACACCAAGATTTTTACGTGGAAAACCCCTATAAAAGGGGGAAAAACCACGGGGCCTAGCCCAGTTTGAATGAATCCACTAGTATTGCAGTCGATTACAAATGAGGCCCTTCCTTGGTGGAAGGTCTTAGCTTGATGTACATCTTATGGAGTACATTACATGATGTAAATACAAAGGATCACTTTGACATGTTCACTTTGTTAGAAGGATTGCAGTCGGCGGGCGACGTAGGTCAGGAGGACCGTAGTCAGCTGGCGACGGAGGACTGTAGTCGGTGGGCGACATAAGTCAGGAGGACCGTAGTCGGCGCGCGATGGAGGTCGGAAAGAATGTAGTCGGCGGGCGACATAAGTCATGAGGACCGTATTCAACGGACGACAGATGTCGGAAAGATTGTAGTCGGCGGGCGACGTAAGTCAGGAGGACCGTAGTCGGATGGCGACGGAGGTCGGAAGGACTGTAGTCTGACGACGAAGATCAGAAGAACAACGTCAGGTAGAAGTCCAGCAATGGAAATAAATGCATCTTCGCATAGACGTCCAGCGAAGTCCGATAACCGGTAGAAGTCCGGCGTCGGGTAGAAACTTGGCGAATAGTGAAGGTCTGACGTCGGGTAGAAGTCCGACATCTTTGGTGGAAGAGGAGAACTCCGGCTTCACTTGGGCGGAGTTTCGGCGTCAGGAGAGATCTCTCTTGTAAATTGGGAAGGATTTCCGCATCCCATGGAAGTTGGGAAGTATTCTGGCATTCTCCCGAATATCCGGCAGAGTTCCGGCGTCTTCAGGCGGCAGGAAGAGCTCCGGCGGTAGTCGAGGAGGTGAGGAATCTCCTTTTCCCCTTTCTCCTCTTCTTCTTCTCTCTCTTCCCTTGAGCCCCCTTGGTGTAGAATGAGGGCTCTATTTATAGTTTTTCTGGAATGGCATAGCCCGTAAATAGGCGTGAGATCAAGGGCAAATTGGGAGTGTTTTGAATGGACGGCCGATATCGAATCCTTTGATCATGCACCGTTCGTTAGTCATTTGAAAGCCTTAATGATGTCGGAATTTAATGATCTTGGGCTCGTTGGATTCGTCTCATCGAGTCGTTCGATTCGATTATAAGCTCGTCAAAATCAGAGACTGTTTGGTAACTCAAATTGTGGTTTGAACCTTCCAACAGTACTTTGAACCCTTGATTCAGACTCATTTGGGCTCAGATTGGGTTGATCTTGGTGTGGTTGGGTTCGTATTTCCGAGACGCTCAGTTTGACTGTAAGCTCGCTGAAATCGGAGTTCAGGTGCTCCCGGATTTAATTTTTGAAGTTTCCAACTAGCTTTTGCCTCGAGATTCATGCCCGATCAAGATAATTTTTGCATGATGTATCAATTATTATAAATTTTTTTTAGAAGAGAAAAAAAAGTATAGGAGAGTAAAAAAATTTTTTTACCCCTCCTAAAAAGTTATTTTTGCCCCCTCTAAAAATTCTTTTGTCCTAATTTGACTTAAAATATTTATATATCTCTTCACATTTTATTCTAATATTCTCTTTCATGTTTTTCATGACAATTTAATTACACCTTTTTTTTTAATTTTTCTTGCTTAAAATTTTTTAAAAAACTTTTCATAATATATAGATATATAATATTTTTTTAATATTTAATTATTTTTGTGTTATATTTGTCTCCTCTCAAAATTAAAACCGGTTCCACCCCTGCAAACAAACAAGCTTCCTCATTAGCCAAAGAATAAAAGCTATATCTTAAATTTGAACTCAATTAATTAATCAAACTTAAACATAAACAAAAAGGACTCGAGCTAGATGCGACTCAATTAAACCCCTAGATTCAAGTAGAACTAATGTAATGAATAGGGCATAATTTATGCGATCACCATGTTTAAGCTTCGTTTGATTTCTTAAAGCAATTTTTTAATACAAAACTTAAAATTTTTGTAAGAAAACTACTTTAAGTAGTAAAAAAATCATCACAAACAAAGCATTAATTTGGACAACTTTTTTCCTACTTTTAAAAATACCTTTCTAGTACATTACAAGAATTCATATAGCAATCCCATGTAGTATGATAAAAACTTGATGTTGTTATTCAGTTAAATTTTCAGTACATGACTTACAGAAAATTAGTATTAAATTGCAGAAAATGACTCAATGTAAGAAATGCCATACATTAAAATAGTGTAAGTTCTAAAATTCTGCAATATAAAGTGTTTTATTTCTGGGCCTCTCAATTTTCTTTCAAGCGCAACTGATTTCTTCAAAATGCAATCGCTTTCATGATAAGACCTAGGCTTCGTTTAAGACGGCTTTCTTATTACCTCTTAAGGTAGTTTTTTAGTGCAAAAATTTAATTTTTTTCAACTAAAAAGTTGTTTTAAGAAGTAGTAAAAAAATCGTTCCAAACGAAATCCAAGAAAGTTACACTTGCTGCTGATAAGCAACACAAAGAAATTAATTCCAAGTGATTACTACAAGAATTAGGCTTTGTTTGGGACGGTTTTCTTTCTGTTTCTTAAAAAACAGCTTTAAGCAGAAAAAAAGCCGTCCCAAACGAAGCCATAGACTTCGTTTGAGACCGCTCTCTTACTGCTTCTTAAATCAGTTTTTTAGTACATAAATATTAATTTTTATACTAAAAAAATACTTCAAAAAACATTAAGAAAGCCGTCTCAAACGAAGCCTTGAAAAGCAGATAAAAAAAAGTAGATTCTGCTAAACGTCTGAAGAAATAAACAATTTTGGAGTTTCTCTTCTAACGTTAAACAATAGATAAGTAGGCATAAGTCAATCATAGGTCATCTGATAGATTTTATTACATTATCTCTGGCAAATGTTTGAGACAACTTATTTAAATAGATAGACCTTCAATTTTATAGAGCAAATAAGCATTCAGATGTAACACGTAATATTTGTTGATCCAGGAAAGAACTAACTGGATGAGTCGATGAACTTGATCCCCCAGTGCCGCAGAGCAGAGCATAAATGGCTGAATTATTTCATCTTCAAAACATCATAAAAAGTGGAAGGTCTCTTCCTCGAATTATAACAAATTTCCTGCAGAAGAAACCCAAAAGAAGAGAGAAATTATTAGGATAATGATGAGTAAAAACACTAAGTTGATAAATCAAATGCAATAAATACATAAATACATGAAAGCACAAAATTTGTGTGATTTGATAATATCCACTTAAATTTACGGAAGCATAGAGATAGAATAAGCAATAAATTTTAAAAAGGTTATAATGAGAAATCACATTATACAAAGTAGGAGATAAGAATAAATAGATCATTTTGTCTATCTTAATAGCCGTTAGAGAATGCAATCACTTTGTCTATATATATGAGAGTTAAATATGGGGAAGAAGACATCATTGTTGCTACAACTACTCTTTTATTCTGTTGTAGGAGTCCAAATGAAAGTTCTTTTATTAGAGCCAAAATTAGCAGCATTTCTATTTGAAGAAGCCAATATCATCCTCCCAACAAGCACTTAAAAAAATTGGGTTAGGAAAATGTTTAGAGGAAAGCAGTATTGCACAATGTCAGAGCAGCAATTTTACCTCTACAGCTGAAGCGACACGTAAAATTGTAGCCTCTCCCCATGGACGACCAATTAATTGCAGGCCAATAGGAAGTCCTTCTTTATCATGCCCAATCTGAATGATTAATTAAGATATTAACTACCGATCATACATTACAAAAATTCATGATATCATTTGCTGAAAACAAACATGAAAGAACTACCAGGTCATATTTGCTGAAAATAGCTCTAACAGGTCAAATGGAATAGAGCGAGTTAAAGGAACTCCGAAAAATGAACTAAAGCATGTTTATTCTTCTTAACACTAATGCTGAAAGTTCAAAATCTTGGTGATTTAGTTGTAGTTTTATTATTGGAGAAATTACTAATGATTGCTATTGATAGGAGGTTTTACACTTCAACAAAAACGGGCTTCTTATTGAAACGGACATAATAAGCAATTTTCCTTGCACAAAATTTCAGCCCAACTAAGAATCAATACACATTTAAGTGATAAATTATCGGGATGCTAACAATTTAGAATAATAATATAAAAATGTAGGGATAAACTTTTCTCCCATTAGATTTTGATGTTTACCTTTGAATGCATGTTCATTCTCTTCAATATCTCAAAAACTAGTGAAATATACAATTTCAATATTTTAAAAGATCATTTAATCACGAATCAGATGCATCATTTTTTTTTTTGCTTCAATTGCATAAAATAATGAGGAATTAAGTTAATGTGTCATACTTTAAAATTATGGATATGGAGCATAGGTTGCGGAGTGATACTAATGTTTCTCAAAATCAATTTGGATTCATGCCGGGTAGGTCCACAATGAAAGCTATACATTTACTGAGAGGTTTGATGGAGAAGTATAGAGAATAAAAAGGATCTACATATGATATTTATTGATTTAGAGAAATCTTATGATAAAGTTTCAAGAGAAGTGCTATGGAGAATTCTAGAAAAAAAGTGATTAATAATGCTTATATTCAAGTCATTAAGGATCTGTATGCAGGAGTTGATACATGTGTTCAAACATAAGGTGATTTGACCAAGTATTTTCCTATTTCAGATGGATTACATCAAGGATCAACCTTAAGCCCATATCTTTTTGCTTTAGTCATGGAAGTTCTCACTAGACATTTGCAAGAGGTTGTACCATGGTGTATGCCTTTTACTGATGATATTCTCCTTATTGATAAGACTAGAGAGAGAGTTGAAGGTAAACTTGAATTATGGAGGTCATCCTTAGAGTCTAAAGACTTTTGTTTGAGTACATATAAAATTGAATATATGGAGTGTAATTTTAGCAATAGAAGATCTAGTGGGGGAATTGTGACTTTGGGCGATCAAGTCATTAATAAGAGTACACGTTTTAGATATCTTGGGTCTATTATTCATAGTGATTGTGGGCTCCGAAATTCCAATTTTAGGATGTGTGATCCCAGGGGAATTTTCAGAAGGCAGATTGGGTTTGTAGATAAGACACTACCCAGAGATTTCGCCCTCATTTGGTGAGGACTTTTTTATCTGAGTTCTGGTTTCCTATAGGCGCAAGCCCCTATAGTTAATTACCCCTCCTGATAACAAGAGAGAACTTTCGATTAAGGCTAGTCATTCAAGCGTTCACATAGGTAATGAACCTATCGTATAATAACAATAATTTAAGGTTTAAATTTTGAATTTAAAAATTGGAATTTAGAATTTATCACCACAAACTTAAAACTGATGTTGGGGGGGGGGGGATAAAGACGAGCCCGATCAAGATCCCATGGTTCCGTCGTCCCGGGCCGTCATGATCCATGGTCTACTTAGTCAGAGGAGGTAGTCGACCCAACCTGACAGAAGGCACCTTGTCGGCAGCCATGGGTTGCTTCGTTCAAGAATGCCTTGTAGACCTGGGTTGGTATTTCTCTAAGGGGATATATCTGAATCCACCTTAGCTAACAGAGGGCTTTATGCCTATTAGATATACCCTGTGATCCATCGCTCAAGGGTTTGACGCCTTTAGGGAACATACGGGCTTTGGCCGTGATCGTAATATAATGGTGCCATTTTGCGGCGAACCCACCCGATCAGAGGGCACGTGCCACGTCCCTGTTGGCAAGAGACTGTTTGAGGATGAATCGTAGTGATACACCCGACATGCATTCGCTCTTTGTGAGCTGAGGTTAATTTTAAATTTATCACCCCCGACAAATGGTTGCGGAAGGTGGATGATTTTTAGTTTTGAGTTTTTAGATGATTGATTTTATTTCAAGAAATTTAGACTTTTATTAGATTTGAGATTTGAAATTTGACCCCTCCGGTTGAGATTTTCGATCAACACGGCCATCATTGGGGTGACATTGAGGCCACTTTTATTTTTGTAAGAATTTGGTAGGAATGACATTTAAAAAAATATTTGTGAATGGACCCCTCCGGTTGATATCTTCGTTCAACACGGCCATCATCGGGGTGAAGCTGAGGTCGCTTGTATTTTTGTAGAATTTTGGGATGCATTTTGTTATTCAAATCGTGTCGACTCCAGTCCTTTTGAGGAGGAGGATGAAATTTGAATGTTTAACCCACGCATCATTCTCGAATCGTCAGATTTAGGACTTAGATATGACGATTGGAGCACATGCGGGTTATGTCATTTGACCCTGCGCAGCATTCTCGGACATTTATATTTATAACTTTAAAACATTTGTCGGAGCACATGCAGGGATATATTTAGTTTTAGAGATCATATTTAAAACATAAGGGGCATTTTAAAATATTTAAATATGATCAAATTATGAGAGTGATTTTTATTTAGAACATGCCCAAGATTTCACTTAAAGGCCTACGAACGCTTTATGTCCGCTTGCACACATGTTGCGGATTCGGTGGCGTTGTTCTAATTCAGTTTTCATTTATATCACATAGAAGATATTTCTTTCCTATTAATATCCCACTCAATATAGCTTACAAAAAAAAAAAAAAAAGCTTGTTCAATGGATAGTAGGAGATCATGCTAGTATTCGTAGGAGAATTATCTTGTTCGCTAGAAGCTCTCATATTCTCTCTCATAGATAGTCTAATTTGTTTGATACAAGCTCCTTATCTTTAATTGTAGGCTAGTTATTGTAGGCACTACGAATTCCCTATTCCTGTTTATAGGTGAATTGTAACATATTTGAATGTCATGTTGGAGCTTAAAACATATTTGATGGTGTGTAAGATTTGCTTGTGTGATCATTGCTAATGCTATAATCTACCACCATTAATATATTCATACATGAATATAAGATCATTTTCTCTCTATCATTGCAGCAGAAATTACTTAAATCAGATGATCTTATAACTATGCTCTAACAATTTGATTCAACATCAATCTTTTTACTTCTTTCATCTTGTGAAAATCTACTCATCAATATCAAATATAACATCTCTTCAGCATTTATCCTTCTAAGATAATATTGAAAAGTTTTGAGGTATATAATGGAACAAAAGTACTAGCTTTCAAACATTCATTTTTATATGCAGTATCATGTTCTAAGATTTCACATCAAGTATCACTTAAGAGATATTTTCATTTTCATAAATCATATTTTCAAAGATTTGCCTTATAGTTACTCTTTGAATATGATTTACTCATGTAATCAGTGTTATTCATGAATTTACAGTGATTCATGTACTTATGTTATCTCGTTGAGTGTGAGACCATAATGAAAGTTCAATTTGAATGTAGCATATATCAAGTAAAATTCAAATTGAATTAGATTTGAATCCATTTCAAGTTCAAATTTGAGTCCAGTTCGAGCTTGAGTCCTTTTCAAGTTCAAGTGTAAGCCTCGCTCGAGTTTGAGTTCAAATCCAATATTATTTGGTTTAATTTGAATTAAAAATTGATTTTATATTTGAATTTTGTTTTGATCAATTTTAGATTTTTTTAATCCAGGTCCTCTGTAGTTCACTGAAAACTTCGGCAGCCTCCCGGCGTCTCCTCCCCACCGAGGGAGAAATCGGGACGGCACTGCCGTAGTTCTTCCCGCCCGGATCAAAGATCGACGGCGCGAGGTCTTCAAGTTTAAACCATCCTACCAGAATCAAAGATCGACTGCGTAGGGTCTTCAATTTTAAACCATCATACCCGGATCAAAGATCGACGACGTATGGTCTTCAATTTGAAATCATCCCGGTCGGACCTAAGGTACGACGACCGGGGTCTTCGACACCTGTTGAAAATCATTTCATTTCTCTCCATCTCTCTATTTCTCTCTTTTTTTTTCAATTATTAAATTAAATATATAATATAATAATAATAATATTATACATTTATAATATTACATATATATTATAACAGAAATTATATATATATATATATATATATATAACAGATGTTATATTATAATATATATAATATGATATATTATAATACTTATATAATGGAGAGTGGGAGGCGGAAGAAGCAAATCGGAAGAAGCCCGATTAGGCTAGGTCACGCACGGCGGAGGCGGGAGATCGACGGGCTTCGGCAACGGCGGCAGTCAGCGAGTTCGACGGCGTCGGCTTAGGCGACGGGACGACAGGAGTCGGATAGGGTAGAGAACTCGCGGGATCGACGTCGGTGCAAGAGATAAGTCACGAACCCTTGTTCTCTGTTGCGATTTTTTGTGCGTGTATGTGTGTGAGTGTGGATGAGGGGAAGAGTCATTTTTTTTTTAATGTCGTGAGTGAGGCGGTGGTTGAATCGTCGTGTCCGATCGTAGGTGAGTCGGTAGAATGAGCAGTTGTGTCGTTCCGTTTGGGTATGTCGGTGGAACGAGCGGTTGAGTCGTGCACTAACGTGGAGTCGGTCGGGTATGTCGGTGGGGAGCGGCTGTTACAGTCAACAGTGATGTGAAATAGATGGGGATATTATTAGTAGAATTCAAGTTGGATGGTTGAAGTGGAGGAATGCATCGGGCTTGTTGTGTGATAGAAAAGTTCCCCTCAAACTTAAGGGAAAATTCTATAATATGGTGGTTAGACCTGCAATGCTTTATGAAGCATAATGTTGGCCATTAAAAGAGAAGCATAATATTAAATTAAGTGTTGCAAAGATGAGGTTGCTCAGGTGGATTAGTGTCTTTACTCTTAGAGACATAATACGAAATGAGCATATACGTGAAAAAGTTGAAGTAGCTCTAGTGGAAGATAAGATTAGAGAGAGTCGCCTTAAATGGTTTGGTCACATAAATGACAACCTTCCGATGACCCGGTTAGAAAAGTAGATGCATTAGATTTGACTTATGTTAAGAAAGGTAGAGTTAAACCTAAAAAGATTTGATTAAAAATATTAGAAATGACATTTTTTTATTAGATTTAAATGAGTATTTAACTCTTAACATAATACAATGGAGAAAAAATGATTCATGTAGCCGACCCCACATATTGGGATAAAGGCTTGATGTTGTTGTTGTTGCTGCATAAAATAATGATAATTATTTCAAAGTGTTGAGGCTATGAAATGGCTTGTAATAAACAAAAATAGGTTGTCGGTGATATTGTTTAATGATTTTGATCAGTGATATATATGGGTACAACTAAAATTTTAAAATGGCTCCATATGTCATTCGATCGTCCTTAAAAAGATTGTTTAATAATTGATAGGATGCTTCAAATTTATTTTTCTCTAACTTCAAGAAAAAAAAGTGATTTTAATTATAGAGACTTTAAAATTGCTAGGCATTAAATACATGAGACATTTATGATATTTAGAATATATTTGGTAATTTGATAGGTGAAATACATAAATTAAACTAGACTTTAAGAGACTTTTATATTTCGTCCAATTATCCTTATTTTTCTACATGCTTGATGAGAAGTTAAATTATCAAAAAATTGGTGAAACTTGGTCCATATTGACCATGAGCTTTTTTTTTCCTGAAGTAGTTTTAATGTTGAAGATGACAATCAATGGTGTGCTGTTAAGTTTAAAAATTATATAAAACCATATATGCAAAATCAAAATGTGGTAAAAGTCCATCTCAAGGACCAAAAGTCTATTTCAAAATTTTTGTCTTATATAATCTTCAAACACAAGATAACACCATTAATTATGATCTACAATAGAAGAATTACATGTGGCCTACTTTCAGTAATTTCTATAATGATTCAATCACCCATCAATCACGAGAAAATAGAAAGATGATTGGACGGCATATAAAAACCTTGTAAAAGTCTTATTTTACCTATGTATAACAAATTAAAACTATCCAATACATGCCATATATCATCAACAACACATGTATTTGAGTCCAAATCATTTGAAAGACTCTAAACTTTGAAATCATAACTATTTTTTCATGTAATATAAACTATCCATTGAGAAAAATTGATTTATATGATTAATAATCAAACGATCTTAATTTTTTTTAACTTGTTTATACCACTATTTTAAATAATATAAAAAAAAATGCAAGATTTAATTGGGCGGAGTATGCTATTTCTCAAGATCAATCTCATAATTAGATCATTCTAATGTAACTACATGTAAGACTACGAGTCCATCATTCAGGAGAGGTAATGTACCCTTAGGCCAAAACACACATTTTATTGCATCCCCTTCTCAGTTAGTCAGTGTTCAAATGATAGCTATTCAAATTCATGAAAATTGTTTAAGCCGCAAAAAAATAATTATAGGATTAAATACACCAGAAACTTCAATAACGCAAGTGTTTCAAGTACATGAAGAAGCATCAAATTATAATTTTCTTTTGGAGATGCTCTTCATCCATACAATTAAATGTATCATATAAGTTATGACATGCATTCCAAGGAGAAATATGGAACCGCAGAAAAAAAATCAACAAATTTTCATTTTTTTTTATGTTAGACATGGTTACCAATTTAAGTTCGAATATCAAAGAAGAGTTAAGTGATTTGATAAGATTGTGACTTACAGGAATGGATATAGCAGGAAGTCCAAGGAGATTCCCTACTAGAACAAATCGCATGAGATAACCTATAAAACAAATCCCCTTTTTACTGCATATATTAATACAGAATCACAAAGCATATAAATTTTACTTTTTCTTCCATCATAATACAGCATGACATTTAATTTTCCTTCCAATCGGCTAAAAATTTAAATATCATGATATAATACTAAAATTTGAGGATAGCTGAAACACAAAAGCGTCTCCACAGATATCTGCTTAAATAATAAGATTTTACTGTTGTAGGCTCGTCATATGCAATAGTCATAGAGAATTACTTTGATTAACGTTCAAGAACTAAAAGACACCCTGATCAAGACCTAGGAAAGCAATACTTCTGATGCAATTTAATCATTGATACTCAGAGGGCTGGAATAATAAAGTGTGTCAAAATACCATAGGACAAAAGTTCATGGTTTATTAAGGTGAAATTTTAGTTTTTTATTATCATTAGTAACGGCTATACCATGAAGCTTTCCTTTCCAAGCATTAAGTTTCCACGGACAGACTTAGGCAGAAGGAACTAAATTACTATATTTTGGAAGGGCTAGGCGATATTGTAGGCTGTCGGTGAAGAGAAAACAATTGCTGAAACGTGTGGAAGGGAGTAGGAAGGGGGTGGTTAAACAGTAGGGGTGCAGTTATAATGCATGATGGTTTCCAGCTTACTTGCACAGCTCTTTGAATCACTCGTAGGAAAAAGAAAGCATCACACTATCCTAAAATGTCTGGGGAATCCAGTGTTCGCTCAAGAAAAATGGCTCTAGGCATGAATCCTGCCTTCCTGACTTAGGGTTCCATTTTTCTTAAGGTAGATTGCTTTTTTAATTAACTAGATTTCTCACTGATGTCCATATCGGGGGTTTATTTATGTCTGGGGTCCTTACTTCCTATAAGTGCAAGACCTCATAGTTAATTACCCCTCTCGCTTCTTAGGAGAGCACTCTCGATTAAGGATGAATCACTTTAGCTAGCATAGCTCTAGAATTTTAGGTTTAATAGTCTCGTTTCTATGGAATAGAGGCCCAATCAAGATCCCATAGTCCCGTAATCCAGAGGAAACCATAGATCTCTGCCCATCAATGCTAATGAACCATTGGTTGTAGTGTCATGTGTTGCCTCCTCTCAGGGATCCTAAGTAGACTGAGGTGATTTATTGTTGATTTTGGTATGTTAGAATTTGAGTTTGGGGCTAATTGCTCCTTTTAGGAGTGGTCCGATATTTTTGGTTTGTTTAGTTTGGGCCTTACGACTCTTTTTAGGAGCGACTTGTTAGATTTATTTAGGGTGGAGCTTATAGCTCCACTTAGGAGTTACCCATTAATTTGAGTTGTGATGGGGCTTACGACTCCACTTAGGTTTGCCCGTTAATTTATTTAGGATAGGACTTATAGTTCCGCTTAGGAGTTTCCTGTTTAATTTATTTAGAATGGAGATTACAACTCCGCTTAGGAGTTACCCATTAAATTGTTTAGGATGGGGTTTATGACTTTGCTTAGGAGTTGCCCGATTATTCGACTTATGATTGGGCTTATTGCTTCAATTTAGAAGTTGTCTATAGATTTTGTTGAGGGTAGGAATTATGGCTTCACTTAGAAGTTGCATATTTATTTGACTTAGGTTAGAGCTTATTGTTTCAATTTGAAAGTTACCTATAGATTTAATTTAGAACAGGGCTTACGACTTCAATTAGAAGTTGCTTGTTTTGATTAATTTAGGGTTTGTTACTTCACTTAGAAGCTCCCTAATAAATTGGTTGGTATAGGTTTAAATGCTTCTAGTACAAGTCGCCTGAGAATTTAATTTAGAGTTTATTACTTCACTTAGAAGTTTCCCCTAATGAATTAGTTTAGAAATGTCTTACTATGTCATTTAGAAGTAGCCTATTAGATTAGTTTAGAGCTTTAGGGTAGATTTAAAAACAGTTTATTTTTACACTTTTTTTCTGCCCCAGCACATTTCATTTTTGCTTCAGCATTATTATTTTAGTCTCAGTATTATTACTTTTTGTTCTTTCTATCACTATTGTTTTTGCTACAATACCTTTCTTTAACTTCAACATTGTTATTTTAGTAGTTCCTTTTTTTTAATATTAAAAAAACTTTTTATTTAAAAACATATATATCTGATGCGGACATCCAACCGTCCATGCCAATCCGAGGAGCTGAAGATCAACGACCGAGATCACTTTGCTTTATTTTCGTTTATTAAGTGTATTTTAATTTAGTTTTGTAATTTCCCATTTTACCCTCTTGTTTTATGTAAGCCCAAGGGGCGAATGTATCTTTTAATTTCTCTTGAGGCCTATATATAGAGGCCCCTTCTCTTGTATTTGGAGGATGGATTATTGATAATGGAAAATTTTATTTTCGTGTTGATCTCTTAGTGAGTTCAGAAGGATCTCTTTGTGAGTTCTGACTTTCCCAAGATCTCTTTGTGAGTTCTTGAGGAGAGTTTCGCGGATCTCTTTGTGAGTTCCGAGATTCTCAAGATCTCTTTGTGAGTTCTTGAGGAGAGTTTCGTGGATCTCTGTGTGAGTTCCGACATCCCTACAATCTCCTTTGAGATCTTGAAGTTTAAGAGCGTGAGGTTAGAAATTCCAAGATTTCCCCAAACTTCTCATCCTCTACCAAGCTCGAGCTTTTCCTCCCCAAGTTCTCCTTGCCGCCGGCCCTGTTGGCCCGTCCAGAAATTCACCCGCCGGCCATCCCTTAGGCCGACGCCCACCAACCCCCACCTCCCCCTCTCTTCCTCCTTGGAATAAAGAAATTTCTTAATTAGGAGAGGCTCACAATTAATGACAATTCAAATTCAAATTTTGAATTTGAATTAGCATTAATTACTCCTTAAATTCGTCCCTCCAATTAAGCCAATAATCATTAATTTAAATCTAAAATTTAATTTCAGATTTAAGTCAATTAATCATTTAATCCTCACAATTAATGACAATTCAAATTCAAAATTTGAATTCGAATTAGCATTAATTACTCCTTAAATTTGTCCCTCCAATTAAGCCAATAACCATTAATTTAAATCTGAAATTTAATTTCAGATTTAAATCAATTAATCATTTAATCCTCCCAATTAATGACAATTCAAATTCAAAATTTGAATTTGAATTAGCTTTAATTACTCCTTAATTTCATATTTCTATTCTTTCTCCCCAAATTAATTTGGGCTTTAATTAATCTTGCCACCTAGGCAAGTATATGGCATTTACGTTTCACATCAATATCATTATATATACTTTTTTTTTTCTAAAATTTGGCAACCTCCCGATGTCCCCTCCCCACATAAAGAGGTTGGGAAGGCACTTGCCTTTCAATCCACTTGGCCGAATAAAAAATACAACGGTACAAGGGCTTATAGGACTACATTTAACTATTTAAGACACTAATTGGAATGTCTCCCTATCATCTGATTTTTGGAAAAGTCTGTCATTTACCTTTGGAGTTAAAGCATAAAACATTTTGGGTGGTAAGAATTGAACTATAATCTTAAGGATGCTGAGGACAAGAGATTAACACAGTTGAATATGTTAGAGGAGTTCACAAATGAAGCTTTTGAAAATGCTAAATTATATAATGAACAAATGAAGAAGTGACATGATTGTAAGCTTTTTAGGAAATAATTTGTACATGGACAAGTGCTTCTGCTTAATTCAAGATTAAAGTTATTTCAAATAAAACTAAAAGCCAGGTGGTGAGGACCATTTACTGTGTCAAGGTGCATCCTTATGGATCTATAGATATTAGGGATAGCAAAATCACCCAAACTTTCAAAACTAATGACCAATGGTTAAAACCATACTTAGTAGGGGATATAGACCGTTTGAGTACTTTTGAGTTAGCTCATCCTAATTAAAAGTTTGGCAAGTCTGACTGAAGAGTGTAAACTTAGCGTTGCTCGAGAGGCAACCCAATTCTGTTTTGTGATTGTAGTGAATAATCTATATTGTTGTCTTAGGTTTGTGTGGATTTTGTTCTAATTATGATTGGTATGTGCTCAGTTAATTTTGCTAAGATGCATGATTGACTTTTCCTTTGACTTTAAAATGAGTGCGGAAAATGAGCTCTGCCACTGCAGCGCCAGATCCTCAAGCGCTGTAGTGATATAATGCACAACATCAGAGGGATTTTGTGATGATGCACTTAGTTCTCTGGAAAAATGAAAATAATTCGGCACTACAGTGTTGTGGAACCCTAGCACTGTAACGCTGGTTCTTTTCTACAACACTTCAATGCTGGATTATGGCGCTACGACTCTGCTCTCTTGAATTATGTCAAATTCATTTTAGGGTCGATGCGCCACACTAACTCCACTATGCCTAATCAAAGCAATTATTTAAGTAATTGTTGCGTTTCAGCGGAGGTCATTTCGTACACCGCGGCACTGACATATGTCAAACGATGCATTGGTGGATTGGTCAAAATCTTTTTGTTTCAAGTTCAAATGTGTAGCATCACGACACCATCTGACCACACCGCTACAACGCTCATCCTTCCTTTGATTGACCGAGCACCGCAACACTCCCACACTCAGTGCAGCGGCACCAGACACTTATATAGGAAAGGATGGTCGATTTCCTCATTTCACACTACTCTTTACATTCCTAGCCCTCTTAGCTTTATGTTTCTTGTGAATTCGTTCCTTCAAGTAGCAATGGCTCCTAAAATCACAGTTAGAAAGCAGAGATCTGCCTCCTCCCACGACAAAAAATAGGTTTGTAAGCTCCACTGCTAAAGAAAGGTACAATAATTCTATTGTACACAAGCAACTTATCCCTATGCAAGGTTTTAGAAATTCTAGGGAGTGGTAGAAATGATGATAGTAAATAGGGGGTGGGAAAACTTTTTTGTTGAGCATGCTACATGTATAGTTTCTATTGTCCAGGAGTTCTATGCTATTGCAAGGGAACCCCAAGATAACAGGGCATTTGTTAGGCGGAAGTGGGTAGCATTTGATAGCGTGACTATCAATAGAGTGTATGAGACCCCCAAACTAAAATTTGATGACTATATTGCCCTTATTAACACTCCTGCAGACCCATAAAAAAATATTAGAGTATTGGTTGGACCCCGCTTTTGAGTTGAGTAAAAAGTGAGGGAGGGAAAATAGTTAATTTTCATGCATCAACACTCAGTAGAGTGTCAAAAGCTTGTCATTAGCTTATTTCTGCGCGATTTATACTACACACCGATATTAGCAAAGTGACCGATGATTGAGCACTTTTGAGTTATTCTATTCAAGTTGGCCACTCTATGGACATAGGAAAAATTATCAATCATTCCCTCCTGTACATGATTCGTGGATCTACTTCGATGCGTTATGGTCACCCTTCTCTTATTTATTCTTTGTGTTTGCTTGGTAGTGTCTTAGGTAAGTTCAAGGAATAACAACTCTTCCTTATTTCTGCTATCACCAAAGCCAAAATTGAACAATTTAAGACTACCACTAGGAAAGAAGGGGATGAACCTAGTCAATCTAGTCAGCCTAGTCAACCCAGCCAACCCAGTAAGTCAACCCAAGTTCAGAGCCCCTAGGACCCTATGAGATCAGGTTGTTGACCTCCAGGAGCAAGTTGGTTGTATGCATACTTACTTTGAGGGGAGCATAGGCAATGGAAACAAAGAATGAGCCACAAAGTAGACTGTGTGATGGACATGCAACAATGATAGTATCAATATGCTTCTAAGTTCAATGAAGCGTTCGTTGGAATGTTCAAAAACTGCCAGTTGTTCCAGGGTCTTGATCAGCCCCTATTCCAAACAGCCCTGACTTACAAGGCCTACTTATGGCAGCCAGCACCACCCCACCACCACTACCAATAGCCAACAGAGGAAGAGGAGTGAAAGGATTGCTTTTTATTTTTATTGTTGTTATGTTATTATTTTGTTATTTATTTTTGTTTCATGTGTTTTGTTAGAGTTTTTGATGTATTGCTGTGTAGTGAAATGAAATATTTAATGAATGTTAGTGTAGCCTTTATTTTATACTCAAGCCTATTACTTGCTCCTTATGCTTTACTATTTGCACTTGAGATTTTTTGTATTAATTGCTAAAATTACATATTGAAATAAATAAAAATAAGAAAATTACAAAATTGAAGGTGTTTAATTGAGAAATTAAGCAATATAAACATTTAACTAATAAAAATCATTAAGACTAATAATTCTTACTAAAGAAAACTCCTAAACCACTAAGGAAGGAGCACTTAACTATTTAAATTAGGTTTAAATGACTAAAGATTTAGTGAAAATACAATACTCATATTAATTAGAAAGTTTATTATAATCATGTAATTATGACATTATGTATATGTTAGACTGGTCCAGCTGGCCTCTGGATCGGCCCCTTGCCAAGGGCTGGCTCAAGTGTATAGGAGGCAGGCGGTAGGAGAGAGCGACAGGGAGATGGGGCCCACTAATTCATTCACATGTTTTGGAGCCAAAGGAGGGGGCGGCAAGGTAAAACATGTAATTTGGGCTTAATTGATTAACTGCATGCTTTAAGTAGGAAGGATGGATTAGGGTTAGGGGTTATGCTTTGATTTATGGCTGATTTGGAGTCTCTTGTTCTTAGTGTTTGGGCTCTAGCTTTGTCTAGAGATTGAGAGAGATCGATCCTCCTCTCGAATTGAGGATCACTTGTATCTTGTTTGTTTTTCTTCCGTTAGTTGATTTTTTTTGACAAAGTGGGCTGTTTTTCTATGATTCTTCCTCTACTTGTTGAGTATTCTCACTGTTTTTTGTCTCTTGTTAGGGTTTACTTGAGATCTTCAAGTATATGCTAACAAATTGGTATCAAAGCAAATTTTGAGAACGTTTGTGGGCTATTTTTGTTAATTTCAGTCGCTGTTTTTTGGCCCGTGAAGGGGAAAGTTACTGATTTTTGGGATCAAGATACAATTTTTGAATCTACAAAAATCCGGCGATTGATGGTGTGAAAGCCATTTTTTTTCCTTCCAGGATCGTCCGGACGAAGTGGGATCGTCAGGGACGATCAGTACAGAATCTGTGGACAGAGAAGTTCGTCCCAGGACGAACTTTGGTTCGTCGGGATGAAATTTGTCCAGAGAGCAACTCGTCCAGGTATAATTACTGTTTAGCCTGAACGATTTTTGTCCAGAGGGCAAATCGTCCCGGGACGAAAATGGATCGTCCGGGACGATCTGCATGGATATATATTGGATGGAGATATTTTGGAATCATTTGAAGAGAGAGAAAAAGGCAGGAGAGAGAAAGAGAAGAAAAAGAAAGGAAAAAAGCTTGGTTTTGGAGCTCACAGTGCGCTTTTCGTCCGTCGTTGCTGTTGAAAGAATTGTTTGTCTCGAAGTAAGGACTCTGAATCCTATTTCTGATTTCAAAGATTTCGTGTTTTGGTATTGTTCTGCTCAGTTTTGTGTTTCCGTTACCTAAAAATGACCCTATCTTTGTATGGACGCAACTTTTACCGCATAACTTTTGATATGTTATTGAAATGATGATTTTGCACGATTTGAGTATTTTCTAGAAAGTTTTTACCGGATATTTTGAGTTCTGTGCAATTTGAATCGAGTAGAAAATTATCAGGCTGTTGAAAAATAGTGTTTCAGTACAAGTAAAGCTTTGAAATGTTGTTTTATTCGATTTCTAGTAATTTGAAAATTTTCTGGAACTGTGCATTTTATAACGACTTCTGTCTACTATACGATATTTTAAGGAGTTTTCTAAATTGGGCCAAATCATGTTTATTAATCGCAATGCATTTATGATATGTATATAAATGTGAATATATGATTGAATTAATGTTATTATTACTGAAAGACAAGTAAAGACTGGTTGAACTGTTGGTTGGAGATTGATTTGACCTATACAGGATGGTGGGCTAACGGGCTTTCCTTTAAAAAGGGTTTGGTGTTATCCTATATTGATCATTGATACAATGATTGAGAGTCATAAGGAGATTATTATGCCGACGAGCGACCGACGGGCAAAGAGTGACGACTCTATCATTGAGCCAACGGATATGGATATACAACGATTCATCGATATTCCAAGACTGAAAAACGCCTTAATAATCAGTGATTATACTTGTTCAGTAAGACTACTGTATTGAATGCATGTGTAAAGTATTGTTCTTATACTTTCTTTATGGATTTATCGATTGACTGATTTATTGATATGGAATTGATTTATTGCTATTAAATGAATTTTCTGACGGATTTATGGGTTTACTGTTACTGTACGATTTCATTGATACTGCACGATTTTATTTGATATTTCATATTGTACATGTCACTGAATGCAGATACTGATATGGATATTGATATTGCATTGATTCATTTATACTAGCGATACCGATACTACTGATTCATTGGATTAAGCTTATGGCACGTGTTACACCGAATACTAATTGATACATATGATACCCTGATACATGTGATTCATGTGATTTACCGAGCTCGTGATTGCTTTTATCGTATTGATATGATTTTACTGCATTGATTGATTTATTGATTTGATTTCAACTTTCTTTAACGATGTATTGATTTGATTGTTTTATATGATTTCATACCGATTGATACTGTTGACCGGAATTGATTTCTGTTACTGTATTGATTACTGATTTTTAGTATATGCATAGATTCAATAATCATGTGCAAGTGACTGTTATTGATTTGACTGATTGACATGCATGTTATTTCAGTACCGTGCTTTGATTTCAGTTGTAGGTATTAGGTGACCTGCTGGGCTTTTTTAAGCTCATTATATGTGGTTAATATTTCAGGTCAGGGCAAGGGAGCAGGAGTGTGAGGCTGATCAAGATTGTTCAGGTTTATGTTCTTTTTGTTATAGTTATTCTTTTGTACTCAGGACTATATGGATTATGATTTGGTAGAAGATCCTGAGTATTGTAAATGAACTTTTGAGAATGAATAGAAATGTTTACATGATGTTTTGAGATATAGATTTTGTTAGACTGTTTAATATTGATTGATGAATATAGATAGCTCTGGTAGATTATAGTTTAAAAGATCGATTGAAAAAAAAAATTCTTCCAAGTTAGATCTTGGGGCGTCACAGATGGCGGCCAAGAAAGTGGATGCGCTGAAAGAAAGAATAGAAGGGGAGATGAGCCAAATAAAAACAATGGTGGACGACCAAATTTCATCACTGGAAGGCAAGGTTTTAGATCTTCATGAGATGGGAAGAAGATACTGGAAAATCAAAATCAAACGGCGGCATCGGAGGTAAAGGGTCTGGGAGGAAGAAATACAAATTCTGAAATTCGTAGGAGGGAAGAAGATGTGGAGATCCTCGAGGATATTGGTGGAAGGTATGGAATGAGGCGTGGTTATGGGGGGTGTGAACCAAGGGGTGCTGGTTGAGAGAGAAGAAGGATATTATGGTAGGAAGGGTGCTGATTTTGAAGAAAAAAGGGGAGAAAGTGAAGAGGGGTTTGGGTATGAGCGTGGAAAGAAAGATCAGAAGACTTTGGAGGAGCTAAGCACTTGGGAAAGAAAAAATTATGGACGAATATGGGGAAATGGGGGAGATCCGAAGGCGAGGAAGCTGAAGATACCCATTTTTGAAGGGGAGGATGCACGCAGATGGATCTACAAAGTGGAGAGGTATTTCACCCTCAATGGGCTGATGGAGGGGGAGAAATTGACAACAACGGACTTCTGTTCGGAGGGGAAGGCACTGTTGTGGTACTAATGCTTATTAGAACGTTGATTTGAGCATTGGATTGAGAATGAGTGCAATTTGTAACACTTGAAAACATATGCATGGACATTTGATTTAGGAGAAAATGAAAACCCTAGCATAGGCGACAGATAGGGAGGTATCTCAGAGGTGTTGGATACTAATCCAATGACCCTAAGCACATCGCCATCCCCTACGGGTTCTTTCATGAGAGCAACCTCTGAAAAATCACCAAATTTTCACTGGTTTGCGGAATGGACAGTGAACATATGTGTTATTTTTGGGGTTTGGAAAATCAAATGCAGCGGTTCTAGGAACCTAAGGGTTTTGGAGCGTCATACACATATCCATAAGGCTTGGAGATCTAGGTGTTTCCCAAGTTTTTTTGAGATTTTATTTCACCGAAGCAAGCCACAGCGCAAGCCGATATGCTCTAGCCTTGCAAAAGCGAGATGGAGGGAGGAGAAAGCCCAAACTTATCGTCAAAGTGCTTTTCGATCTCGCCTCCGCAATTTAGACCGCTCATGGGTGTTGTTTTGCTGTCAGTGTAAGACGAAGAGAGTGTTCCTATAGCAGATCGTCACCTTCCAAAAGCCTTCACAACACCACCTAGTTCGCGTCTCTCTACTTGATAGATAGAAAACAGAAGCTCGCTCACCCTCTATTTGGAAGGACACTAGCAGAAAAGGACATCTCAAGCAGCTCAGCACTTGGCACACAGATCTCCTTCCCAGGCCATTCGACTCCACCTGAACATACTAAATGCACTCAACAAGCGAGTTTCCTCTTGCTCGGTTTAGCCCTAGACCCACCACAGCCACCGTCGTCAGTCACTACCATCTTTAAATATTACACTACATTCATTTTACTCCAAACCAAACAAAAAAAATTCATTCACTTGGATTTAGTTTACACTCATCCAAACAACTCCAAATAATTCATTTTATATTGCATTCATTTTACACTGCATTCCTTTTATAGCCAACGAAACAACCCCTTACATGAAATGAGATGATTCGACTGAAAACAAAAACCCCTCCCTTGACTTTATATTAGCCAGAGGTCCATATCTGGGTAAGCCCTTTTAATCTTTTGCATTGAGAGACCTAAAAGATAACTTCAAGCAAATTTTTGGATGTCGTGTATCTTAGCTCAAATTTATTGCAGCATTTTATTAGTAACTTTTTAATTCCTTTATGTGCCTAGAATGAATTTCAAATGCCTGGCAAGATTAAGTATGATATCATAGCATTCTTTTGCCATAGCAAAGATGTTAGAACATCCTCTTTATCACGTCCAATACAATAGTAAAAGTTTCATCAGGCGCGAGTAGCTTAGCACATTTTTCAAAGCAATTTTATATATTTTTAACTTCAATACAATCCAGATTAAAAGAAGTTTATTATTCGGTACAGACAAGCATCATAAAAGATTTTTCAGCTCAAGTTGGGTGATTTGAATTGGATTGGGACCGAATTAGTTCGGTTTAGAGCAACAGAGTTAATTTCGTGTAAACTAGATCAAATTTGTTGAATCAAACAATTTAATTTTGCCCAAGCTTCACTCGATCATGATTATTTCAATCAATTGGTCACCTTAACATTTCACTGGGATAAATGGTCTCCTTTAATCAGTAGTAATTTAAGGGAATTGAACCTTGTTACGATTGTAAGAAAAAACTCTATTTAACTAAGCACAAACTTTAATGCAAATTACACATCCCAAGATAATTCAGAAGTGAAACTATGCCAGATTTTACTTGGTTCAATTAGACCAATGCTCAGACAATCTCGAAATAGGATGATAATCCCATCTATGATTTGATGAGTCACAGGAGAGTTCATAAACACCTAAACTCTCTAATCAAGGCCCAAATGGCCTTGTTTCTCAACTAAAATGAGGTGACCCAGCAGCAAATGAACATTCCCCCCCAGATTCAGCATTACCAAGAGCTCCATAAGCTGGGAAAAATTCAAGTTTACAGCAGGAAGAAAATGTCAGCAGAAAAGCAATTGGTTGGGGAGCAGAGGAAAGTCCTTAGTTCTACCATCCCATTGGTCATTCCAAATAAAATGTAAAGCTACTGAATCTTAATACTGGCCAGCTCAGCTTTTCACCATTAATTGAATTTAACATGCTAAATATGTGTATAGATTCAGGTTTGTAGCAAAATAACAAAGTTCATATAAAACAATTCATGGCATTATTAGCATGACTCGATTCATCAATTTGTAAACTGAGAATAAAAAGAAATAATAATAATAATCATACTGTCCAAACATGAGATAGGTGAAACTAATAGGATATATTCACTGAGACTAGTTACAAAGTAGATAAAATAGAGAAATTTAAATAATTGATGTACTTACCTGTGACCTCAATGTTGGACTCCCCATTTTTAAGAGCGGTTGAGGATATTTCAGGCGCCGTGATGCTGCCAGATGAAGAAGATTCCATTATGGTAGATAATATTGGTCACCCTTTTTTTTTTTTTAATAATCAATGAGAGATTTGTAAATGTAGTCACAAACTGAATGACAAGCATTTTGGCCAAATATTTTCCCTAGGGTGAGGAAGTTGAATATGCCAATATTTGAAAGGGAGGATGCCTACGGGTGGGTATATTGGTTGGAGATGTATTTCATGATGAATGGGTTGAATGAAGAGAAGTTTACGACTGCAGGGCTATGTCTGGAGGGGAAAACTCTAGTTTGGTTCAAGTAGACAATAGCATGGTCACTAATTAAGTAACTGAAGAAAGTCATGAACATCGTCCCATCCTTCCACGTTGAGGACAAGGTGCATCTTTGGGGAGGAGCATTGTTATGGCTGTAGGCAAAGTGAGGCTGGACCGACTTGCCCAGCAGGCAGTGGGGGCGGAACCTAGAACCAAATCCAGGGAGATTTCGGCCCCTCTTGTGTGGCCCAGCAAAGTAATAATTCGTTATGTTAGGAGGATAATTAAGGAGGGAATTAATTAGTGAAAGATCTTCTATTTGAATTTAAATAGAAGAGAAAAATTTATAAGGAAATAAGGCTGATTTGGAGAAGATTAATTATGAAATGTTTTATAATTGAAGAGGACTGATTTCGAGGGGATTAATTAGGAGATGTTTCCTAATTGAAGCGGGCAAATTTGAGGGCTGATTTGGGAGGGAATTGGGGAGGGCTGTTTTGAAATTTGTTGTTAATTGTTTGTTATAAGTAGTAGAGTTTATGTTATATTTGTATGGAAAATTTTACTTGAGGTTTGTTGTAGCTTTCTTTTCGTTAGGACTTCCTAGCAGCTTCTAGGTTGTTTAGGATAGTCGATTTGCCTCTCAGATTGTAGATCACATGTATATTTTTTTCGTATTAAAGTTATAATCCAAAATCAGCCATTGATATTAGTATTTCTATAGTTTTCCATTATTTGTTTGCTGTTTTTATCTCCAAGGCGTGTCACATTTCTTTCTCATCAGCCGGAAAATTTACTCTTGAACAACCAACCAAATATAATGGTCTTATTAACCATCACGATGTGCTCCTCAAGTTATCCTTAGAGTTGGTTATGCCAAACTTTTTTTGCGTAGAACCTGCTATATGAATGGGCTTTCAATGCCCATGTTGAATTGGTCTCTTCACTTTGACCCATTTGAAGATCCACATATAACCCCTATATGCTTGGTTATATGTTTATTTTTTTTCATGAATCAACATTATACTCTCATGGATTTAATTTGATAACCCTAGTAGATGCAGCTATAGCTAGACTATCCAAGCCATGTGTTGCTAGAGTTTCAGAAAAAATTGATGCTGCTACCCTGTTGTATTTGTTCCTTCGGATCATCCTGTTGTTTGTGATATTGATGATTTAGTTTTGCAATGTAATGAAAATGATGTTAACATTTCCAATATAAAAGAAGAAGTAGACAATAGGTTTCAGATCCTCGTTGCCAGGAGAAGGAATAGAAAGAAAATATATATTCTCTCTAAGGCTCTTCTTACTTCAAGCAAAACATTTTAAATGAGTCTCCTGAGGTTCTACTCTTTCAGCAGTTTATCTCTCATTTTGTTGCTACCATATAATGTTTTTGGTTCTTTCTCATTCATCTAGCAATTCTTTGCAATTGAATGCTGTACTCTTTTCATTGCTCGGTACAGAAATTTTCTTTAAAAAAAGTAGTATCATAGCGTATGATAGCATTATATCTTTCTAGGAAAAAAATCTTATTAGGCTCTTTAAAGGATAAAATATTGGAAGATTTTTTGTTTGGTAAGAAAAACAAATGAAAGGTGCTAGAAATTTGGTTCAGACAAGATGCCCTAAGGCTACCCCATTAGGAAATAATTACTTCAATGATTTTCTTGCGTTTGGAGGAATTGGAAGACTGCGGAAGTAAGTCCCTTTGCATGATACACAACTATTGTATATGCACTGTTCATAAGCACATATTCGCACAATTTTGGCTGGTCCATTTATCATTAATCAAGAAATCAGAACCATTAACATCCAATGCTCTTTACATGCACATATAAATGCATAAATGAAGAGCAGCGAACCTTACCATGGATATTAACTCATAAATGTTGAAGGAAACAAATTGCAAGCTAAAAAAGATAAATTATACCCTGTAGTTGGGGTTACAATGATGTCGACCTTCTTAAAAGCTTCCATGTAGTAGTACATTATCCTTCTCCTGCGTAATCAACAAAAATTGTATCAATGAAAGAATGACACTAAACAGAATGCTGAAATTACATAAGAGCAAATATATCCATCTTTATCATGACCGGATAGCAGCAGCAGTCTAGTTCCAAATTTAATGCTATGCCATTTTTTTATGTATTTGATGATGTCATTAAATCAAGATTAAAATTGTCTAAAATGATTTTACCTTTTCCCGTACACATGATCTGCATATTGTTAATGAATGTTATTTAAAATTAATGTTATTCCAAATACCAATGAGCATCTCACATAATGCTTGCAAAAGTTATCATTAAAAATAAATGTATGACATTGAATGCAAAGAATATGCTATAAATGAATGTTTGCATCTACATATTGAATGATGGGATTCAACCCCTATGGTATTAACCCAGGATGCTTCTTCCCTCACGTTAAGGTTATTATCTTCTCTCAATTCAGTGTAGGGATATATTTGAATAAAAGGTATTGTGATATGAATGTGCCTCAAGTTGTATATTTTAGGCTGTGCTCTTATGATGAGTGTATTATAAGCAAAGTTATACGTTGCTTTCTAGAACTCATGTTATTGATGGACAATTGAATGACGTGTTTTCTTTTCCATACATGAAAATTCATAAGTTTATGATTAAAATTGTAATAATATTAAAAGGCAAGTTTTATTTATAATGATTAGCACACATATTATTCTCTTTTCTTGATATACTATGGCTTAAACTTGTGAGTATCCCACCGAGGTGTTTATATAAACTCCCTCTATTAGGGGTGCAAATGAGTCGAGTCGAGCTCAAGTCAGGCCTAACCCGAGCTCGACTCGCGAGCAAAATCCCGAGCTCAAACTCGAGTCGAGCTCAAAAGGCGAGCTTGAGCTCGGCTCATGCCACTGAAAACGAGCTTGTGGGAAGCTCCGGAGCCTTCCGCAGTCCGTCTTTGCCTGCGCACAACACATTTGTGGCCAGGTTTCTCCCGCCCACGCTTTTGCCTTTGCTCGCAGTTTTGCAGTACGCATTCTCCCGCACTTACGCCTTTGCACAAGCAAAAGAGCCGCCCGACAAGTACTCGAGCCGAGCGTTACCCAAGATCTAACTCGAGCTCGAAATTCTGCTCGAGCTTGAGCTCGAAACTTAATAAGCTCGGCTCCTGAGCTCGTTAATGAGTTGATCTCAAGCTCAAGTTGGCTCGGCTCACTTATGCCCCTACCCTCTACCCAATAGTTGATAAACATTTTCGGGATAATCCCCTAAACTAGATGGGTAATACAGAGTGTGTACAAAATACAAGGATTTTGATAAGGAGAGTACTGATGAAAATACGACCAATGCAGGGGTAGATAGGTTGCAGGCTCTAAAGGTTCTAGGAGCAAACAATCATGCTCAATAAAAAGAGACTAGTATTACTACTGGTGCTTTTATTCAAATCATAGCAATGGTAATACAGCTCAAACAAAATTATGAATAAAAAACTACTAGAAGAGAAAGTAATACATTAAATAAATATTTGAAATTATTTCAAGATGTAAGATCACCTCTTTTTACTAGAGCTAAAAGACCTATTGAAGCTCAAAACTAACGAGTATTGAGAAGGTAACTGATCGTATGCTCTGCCCCATGAATGAAGGGTCCACTTGCCACATTTGCACCAGATGATAGAGCAGAAAGATGGTGGAGAGGTTAACTACAAGATAAATTTGGTTGTTGAAAGAACTATTCAATCAAATGAGATAAATTTGTAAAGACGTTTTGGGAGTAATTTATGTCTTTTTCTACATTAGATAAATGCAAGATAAAAAAATCAAGTTAGTGCAACAAGATTGTTTCATCATGAAGTAGAAAGTATAGTTTATAATGCTTTCAAGGTATGCACCATATTAATTATGAATGGAAAACGAAAAGTATCATCAATGCTTATATAGATGAAGGGACGTAAAAAGACAGCTCCTAATTTTCTTAAGAATCCATATTATGTGTTGGTGAAAAAGCTTGAAAAGTGGAGATGGATCTTCAAGCCACTCCGAGGCATAAAGATTATTGAAAAAAAAAAAAAGCATGTCAACCAATTTGAGAGTTCCAATTAGAAGAAATCAAAACCTAACAATATTGGAAGTAAACTAATGTTAGAAACTATGATAAGTGTGGGAGACCCCATAAAAGAGAATGTTTGTTTGGCCCAAATACTTGTTTTAAAAATCATTAGCCAAAACACATGGTAAAATCTCATCCCACTCTTGGTTAGAAGCCTTTAGCATAGAGGGTTTTAGTGGGATCCGAACATTCGCACCCTAGCTCTCCTAAGTTTAGATGTTTTTGGGTCAATTTTTCAAAAGATGGATTATATTGAAGATAAAACACTATCAAATGATTTCTCCCTCATTTTACGAGAATTTTATGATTTTTTATAGGTGCAAGTCTCTATAGTTAATTACCTCTCCTAGTGATGAGAGAAAACTTTCAATTAAGGTCAGTTGTTAGAAGGTCAATACTTAGCATATAGTAACAACAAATAATAAAGTTAAAAATTTATTACTTTAAACTTAAAGTGAATGGTGGAGAGAAAAAGGACAAACCCAATCAAGAGCTTATAGTTTTGTTAGCCCGAGTTGTCATGTTTCCGAAGTCGGTGGAGATAATCAACTCAATCCGAAAGAAGGATTATTGTAATCAGCCATAGATTGTTTCATACAATGAGATCTTATACACCTAGTGTTGATGTTTATCTAAGGAGATAAATTTAAATAGACCTTAAATAATAAGTACACTTCGTGATTCATTACTCAAGACATCTTTTTACCACTGGAAATATTCAGACTCTGAACATTATTATAATTTAATGGTGTCATTTTGTGACAAAACCATCCAGTCAGATGGCCAAGCCAAACATACTAGATTGTCCACAAGACTTGTCATTGGAACCATTCATAGTTCAGCTTGTAAATCTGTGTGGCTTGGGCGAGATATGTTTTACAAGCACAAAAGAACAAGTTGCAAGGGAGTGGAATCTATGAGGCGGTATATGCATTTTTGTTTGACTTTGGGAGCATCCCTCATTCATGGATGTGAGGTAAAATTAAGTTTTGAGATTCCAACAACAACATTTAAGATAGCCTTTCCTCACCCTCAATTACAATATTTCGACCCACTCCCTTTGTACGCCTTAGGTTCAATCTTTAAACCTTTTCAATTGGATGCTACTGTTGCTCATTATTTCATTGTCTTTGAATGCATCCCCTCATATTACTCTTTCTGTAGAAACTTGCATCGGGCCCCAAGCAATGAGATTCAATTGAGCTCCTGCTTTCCATTGTTGATTTCTTGTGTACTATATTGAATGTTTCTTTATCTTTTTTCATGCTTTATGAATTTGTTCTTTTATATTTTCTTTTGTATTCTGACAATTCTAATTAATTGTCGTTGCTGTGCTCACAACCCGTTACTGTTATAATATTGGGAATAAGAAAAAAATGCAATTGTTGACTACAATAAACTATGATAGTGGCATGCCTGAACTAAGCTAAAATCCCATACAAAGCATAAACAATCATTAGAATAATCAGCAAATCAATAGCATTATCTTAGTCGTCATAAACAAGCCAACAATTCAGGATATACAGAAAGAAGCATTATTGACCCACCTTAAACGCTGGGCAGCAACATAATCTGCTGCAGAGAATGATCTGAAAAGAGCGAGGCTAACTCGTGTATCAAGTGATAGTTCCGTATTCCTCCTACAGCATGTATGTCCCAAAAAAAAAAAAAAAAAAAAAAAACAAAGGTATGGCCATCGATATTATAAAAGTTTTGGGATAAAATCATAGTAGTGCGTTAGTTGCAAAAACTATCATAAAATATCAAAACGAAAACTTGGATTTTAATAAAATTTTACTCCAACAAATGATAATACATACCCATCCTCACAATCAGGGTTCAGAGCACACAATGATTCAGAACCAATTGAAACAACATGAGCTGCTTGCATTACATGTTGCTCTGGGAGTACAATCTCTATAATCTGGAAACACCAAAACGTGGAACTAAGCACTAGGCAGAACATATCCGCAGAATTATAATGGGCATGCATGGCCCCCAAAATGCACAATAACTACAAACTGTCTGATGTTAAATGGATTAAAAGGTCAAGATTACTATCTGGTTTGCCAACAAACTTACAACATATCAAACTGATTCTGAAAGCCAATTACAGAGAATAAAAATTAAACATAATGTCTTGGTTTATAAACTTACACTGCAACCAAATATTTCTGAAAGCTGATTTAGAGCATCGTTGCACTTAGCTGATATGTCAGTGCTATAGACATCATTAAACCACTATAAAATAAAAAATTGTCAGAATGTTATTGCACTAAATTAATGATTGGAAGTTCCAAACAGATGACCATAAAAAAGATAAGCATAATGTATGCCATGCAAGACAATAGTTTAAAGTTCCAATTAGATGAACAAACAATAGTTTAAAAGTCCAATTAGATGAACAAGCAAAGACAACAAAAAATCCAAACCTCTGAATATTTCCCAAGCTTCACAGAACGCAAGATATATGAACTATTTGGTGTTGAAAAATCTGGCAAACAAATTGGTGACTGCATTAAGAATAAACAAGGATGAATTAGTTAAAATAGGCAACTTCCGCAAGAAAAACAAACAATCTATAACTTTAAGATAGGTCATGACTATGTTAATCTAGCTGTAATCTAATCTAGGCACTTCAAAATATAATTCTTGAGTACAACCATAAAGCGCCTAACCACTGGTACAGCGGGAAAGGGAGTAACATTTCATAATAATAAATCTTACAACTAGAAAGCTCCAAACTTGATCAATATAAATCTATTTAACTGGTTAAGGTAGTTTAAGCAATTTTTGAACGCTTTCCAAATGACAATCCTGAAGAACAAACTACAGCAATAAAAAAACAAGTCAATTTGCACAGTACACCAATTTAAAGAAGCTATAAAATGAAGAAAATTTGCAGGCTTCTGGAATATTAATTATTTTAATAACTGCCATTCTCTTATTCCCATGCCACTAAAGCATCTATAGTTTATAGGTCAGCCCTTCTGCAAAGTTCAGATAGGAGGGTCTGCCATAACAGTAATTGCCTTTATTTGTTTCTTAAATATAAGGAGTGTGATAGCTGTCTTCAGATATAATGCATCAGGTAAAACTGCAAGCTCTACCAATTTGGACAATTGTAGAAGTAATTCATCATTTCTTTCTAACAACAGTACTGATTGTAAGCTAATAGTGCATTTTTAAGCGTTAGGAATAGAATCAGTGATCAAATGGAGAATTGAAACACCAAATTGTAGCTAGATTCAAAAGGTTTAGCTCATGCAATACGCTTCTAAACATCAATTGAGATACAAGCCAAAAATGGTTCTGAAAAGAAAAAAAATGGAACTTCTGCGGAAGAAAATATAGTCTATTCATCCAATAGCAAGGCTAGAGAAATAACCGGTTTTAAACTGATTCTATCATTTAGAGATGAGCCAGCCAGTGCCGCATACCTAAAATGTCAGTTATCTTGGTCAGAGAAGGAGATCAATAATAATTGCTGGAACATTAACTGATAAAAAAATTATAAAATAAAATAGCATAAACCAAATTCATAATTGGCATTAGAAAGCTCAATTGCATAAAAAATTTTATAGAGCATGATGGTTCCACAATTGCAAGTCGCATATAGGCCATTCAAAATGTAAAAAGCTTATCACACGAAATAAAATGACTTAACCAAAGAAGCTAAAGAGAAAAAGAGACAAATGTGTGGGCTCCAAAAATTCGGCCCCGGCCTCCGCTCGCTTTTCTTATTCGGCGAGGGAGTTTTAACGAACTAAGTTCCGAGGTAAATTTTGGAAGGCAGATGGGTTTGTAGATAAGACACTACCCAGAGATTTCGCCCTCATTTTGTGAGGACTTTATGATCTGAGTTCTGGTTTCCTATAGGCGCAAGCCCCTATAGTTAATTACCCCTCCCGATCACGAGAGAGAACTTTCGATTAAGGCTAGTCGTCAATCAGATACGTTTATCCGTAGATACACAGTATCGAGCATATAGTAGCAGCAATGGATTTAGATTTAGAAATTGGGTTTAAATTTGGGTATTTGGAAATATTTGAAAAGTTTGGAAATAGTTGAGAATTTGAAGATTTTGATATTCAAAATAGAAATTTAACCATCCTGCACATAAATCGGATGGTGGGGGAATAGATGATAGGCCCGATCAAGATCCCATGGTTCCGTCGTCCCGGGCCATCGTGGTCCCTGGTCTACTTAGTCAGAGGAGGTAGTCGACCCAACCTGACAGAAGGATCCTTGTCGGCAGCCATGGGTTGCTTCGTCCAAGGGGACCTTGTAGACCGGGGTTGAATATTTGACTAAGGGGACAAATTTGAATCCACCTTAGCTAACAGAGAGCTTTGTGCCCTATCGATCATATCCTATTGATTCATATCTCAAGGATTTGATGTCAATAAGGAGCGTAACGGCGATGGCCATAACCGATATTTCGTGGTGCCATTTGGCGGCAAAACCACTCGGTTCAGAGGGCCCCGTGTCATAACCGTTTACCTGCAGTGTCATTTGACGGCGAAACTGCCGGTTAGAGGACACGTACCACGTCCTTACTGTCAGGAGATTGTTTGAGAATGAATCTTAGTGATATTTTCGACTAGGCATTTCGCTCTTTGTGAGCTGAAGTAAATTTTAATTTATCCACCCCGGCAAACTGTTGCGGAAGGTGGATGGGCTTTACTTTAAGTGTGTTGATGGATTGATTTCATTTTTTTAAATATTTTTGGAATTTTGGGATTTTGGAGTTTGGATTTTGGCATTTTTGGTGGATATTTTGGGTGGAGTTTGAAAGTATTTGTGATGGACTTTGGGAGATAATTGAAAATATTTAGGAACCACTCCGGTTGAGATCTGCATTCAACACGGCTATCATCGGGGTGTTTGGGGGTCATTTTATAATTGAACCCTATCCACTCCTTTTATCTGCATAGGAGGATCGGGTTCAAATTTAATAACCCGCGCAGCATCCCTAGACATCACGTGTGTACCAATAACACGCTCGTCGGGGCCCATGCGGGTTGAGATTGTACTTTCCCCTTTAGTGTACCTATGTGTATACAATTTATAGTGCACGTGCAGGGGTATTTATTTCAGACTTTGTTGACGCCTTCTGTCCGCTTGCATAGAAGTTGCGGATCCGGTGGCGTATCGTAGCAGCTTCTGAATTGAGTTGTTCGCTGCTTTGTACAGGTAGACTGTCGTACACTGCTTGTTGCTTTTCACAGGTAGTTTGTTGTGCACTGACGAATCTCCTGCTTCGTTCGTAGATGCTTGTATTCGTCGTAGTTGTTTGGCACTTGTTCGTAAATTTTATGTAATATTCGTAGCGGGGCTCCAACATAAGCTCGTGGGAGCTTATATTCTTTATGCATTCTGCTGTGATTTTGGTCTTTACAATACAACCACTACTGCTGGAGGTAGATGTATTCATCCTTAGACTGAAGTTGACTATAGGATACTGCATTTACTGTAGTCTTTATGCATCTACCCATAGATGGCATGTTATACATACATTTGTATTCGTAGAGAGATTGTATGTATTGCGGATCATTTTACGACAACTTATGAATGTTTGTATTTGATGTGTATCATCCTTCTTTACTTGAAATGGACTAACATATTTGTTGACTATTGAATGATGGTCCTTTGTATTTTCTTGTATCTTGACGCTAAATATATATATGTATTTGCAAGGAACCCATAATCCTTGTAATTTATTAATCGTCGTTGATTACAATTGGATAACATCGTTCATATGCAAGCTGTATTGGTTTCACACACTTCAAATACAACTTGGTTGATAGTTCATCACTATTTTGATCCACGAGCAAGTAGTTGTGTACATGAAGAGTCTTACATCATTGTATGCAGGCATATTATCATATTCCTTGTTCAATCATTGCATGGATATCAACTTGATTGGAGAGCTTGAGTCAGTTTAATTTGATCACTCCTTGCCCCAATTGATGATTCTTATTGAACATACATCTTTCATTTGATCTCGATTGGGTAAGCATGAATGTGGATAGCTACTCGGATGATAATCGTTTACTATTTGATTGCCTTTTCATTGAACTATTGTTTGCATGTAGATTGATTTGCTTGAACGATTCGAGATAATTCCACCTCATCATTCCTTGCTTATATTAGTCTTCATTCATTTGCTTACCTTTGATTTCATTGTTCTTAACAATCATTAGGATTTTGATGCCATGACTCAAGCCAATTTCTTTATTGTTGTGCAAGCCCAAAGCCATTGTATTTCATATTCAAGCTAGAAAACAAATCATTTGCAATTAAGTTACAAGAATTTTCTTGTGCTCAAATCATGTATTTTCTTTTGAGAATAACATATCATGACATGGAATTTGATTAAGTTATGTTCTCATTTCAATTTTATTTTAATGAAGTTCAAAATTAGTCATTTGTATTTTGTCCACAAGTTCAAGTACAAACTACAAGTCCAAACTCTTGTCCACCTTGCAGGTTCAAGTCAAGCTCAAGTTCTTTGTTCAACTCATGCGAGTTCAAGTTCTAGTTCTCTTGTAGTTGTTCAAAACTACAATCTCAAGTCAATGTTCTTTGTTCAACTCATGCGAGTTCAAGTTCTAGTTCTCTTGTAGTTGTTCAAAACTACAATCTCAAGTCAATGTTCTTTGTTCAACTCATGCGAGTTCAAGTTCTAGTTCTCTTGTAGTTGTTCAAAACTACAATCTCAAGTCAATGTTCTTTGTATTTGAGTTCAATCAAGTCCAATAAATATCCTTTATGATCGTCCAAATTTTGCTCATTTATTTGAATTTGAGTTTAATTCATTTCATTTGGTTAAAGTTGTTTAAGTTTTAAGTTCATGTCAAGTTCAAGTTTTAGTCAAAATTCTTTATTTTTGTCCAAGTCCAATGCAGTCCAAAAGTTTACAAGTCCTTGTCTTTTTCAGATAAAATTTCGGCAGCCTCCCGGCGTCTCCCCCTTTTAGGGGAAAAACTACGGGAAACTAGGTCATCCCACCACGCTACTCGAGCGTGTATGGTAGGTGTCGGGAGGACACCAGGCCGTACATCTTTCATCCCACCACGCTACGCGAGCGTGTATGGGGTCTTCAAAAGTACACGTACGAAGAACACAAGTAGATCTCCCCACCACGTTACAAGAGCGTGTATAGGGCTTTCCCATTTCGTCGTATGCGTCGCACCGGGCTCCCTCCTACCGTGCTACGAAAGCGCGTATAGGTGGTTCTCCGGTCCGCAGCAAACACCGAAATGGGAATATGAGTTTTAGGTGATTACCCGTCTCATCGTAGGTATCGCACCGGGCTCCCTCCCACCGTGCTACGAGAGCGCGTATAGGTGGTTCCCCGGTCCGCCACAAACGACGAGAATGGGAAATCTGAGTTTTAGAAGTTTATACCTTTGGGGTCGGCGACGATGTTGAAAAAGGAAGTGTACAACATTCCACCACTTTTATTCTCTCTCTTTTTTTTTTCTTTTTTTTTTTTTTTACCTCCTCTTCTTTCCCTTCTTTTTTTTTACCATACATACATATACACAAATATATACAGATATACATATCTAAAACTAATGACAAACATAAACATCATTAATTACAACATTGAATAAAAACAAAAACTCAATAATACTAGCTAATTCTCAAGAATGAAGCTTGCTGTTAACAGACCTGGGCCAAACAGATTCAATAGATTCCCCTTTTTTTTTTAGTTAAATTTATGGGCTGAATTTGCTACTGGAATGGGCTGGATTAGAGAGGTTATAGAGGGAACTAACTAGATGGACCAAAGTGTACTGATTTTAGAAAGGGTTTGCTGGGCTATTGGGATTCAGAAAAGTGGGCTGAGTTTGCTCTTTGGAGATCAAGTGGGCTGCAGGTTTTATGCAAATAAGGCTTTTGTGTGGAAGAAATGTGGGCTGCTGATTTGAAGGTGGATATGAGATATTCAAGTGAGGGGGAGAAAACAGATTGTCGTAGCTCTATTTAGTGGACTAACGGGCTGACTTTGGTGGAGTTTGGGTTGCTGTCTGGATCTTGTAGGCATGCTGATTGCAAGTGTATCTAAGAAGGGTTGTAGTGGGCTGATTTGAAGGAAACTTATTAAAGCTTTTAGGTTTATGGGTGAGCTATTGGGCTAAAGCAATTCAGTGGTATATGCAGGAAGGAGAAGTGGGATGCACTTATAATTTTCTGGGCTGCTATTTAGTTGGAGAAAGAAGCTATGTAATGGGCTTAAATGAAGGAGGATGGGTTGTATGGGAGGGTGGAAAGAGAAGTACAGAAGCTGTTTGACAAGGTAGAATCTGCCTGGGAGTTTGACCTAGTGTGGAGGCTTTGATGAAATAATTGAAAGAGGAAATGGGTTGGATCAAAAACGAATCAGGTACTTGAGAAGTGAAGGTGGGTGAGTCATTTCTTTTTTTATTCTATTTTCGTTTCACGTGAAAAACATGTGGAGAAGGAATCTTTTGGCTATGAGAAAGCTGCTACGTTAACTCTAGTTATGCACAGAAATAAGAGAAAGCTGCTGTAGTTACAGGACTTCACGTGGAGGGCTGCAGTAAGAGAGAGCTTGAAGATGGCTTGTGAAGTGTGCTGCTGGTCTGAATAAAATGGAGGTAAAAATAAAAAGGTTGCTGAAATTATTTCAGCTAGACGTACTGTGGAATGTAGCTACAAAAAAAAGACAAAAGCTTTGTTGGCCTTAGACTCCACGTGAGAGAGAGCAGAAAATAACAAAGAAACAAAAAAAAAAAAAAACTCATTGCCTTTGCTCTTTTTAAGGAGACGCTTTGCTGATATATGGAGAAGTGCAGACGTTGGGATAGGAGGTGAGGGAAGCCGCTACTGTTGGCTGCTTGTGAGGATTTGTTGGTGAGAACAAGAGAAAGAGGAGGCTGCAAGTGGACGGATCGAGTAAGCAGACAAGTTGCAACTGGTGGGCAGGTAAGGGGCGTTCACACAGGAGAGCCGAACAAGTGTGGGAGCTCGGCTGGATCTGAGGGAAATCGGGCAAGGCTTCTTGGTCTGTGAAGTTCAATTGCTTTGATTGGAGGTGGGAACTGGCTGAACGAGGGCTGAAAAAACATGAAATGGAGTTTGCTCTGCCTATATTCGAATAGCCTGATTTGATTTTGCTCCAACGACGAGGAAGCCAGCTGCGTGGAAACGACGGGATTTGATCCAAGACAGCCGGATTTCGATTGAACTGAGGTATTGCATTTAATGCGTTTGACTTTTCGTTTTCTCTGATTAGTTCCCGAGCTTTGCCATTCTTTTTTATGAACTATATTGCTGTTATGTCATTCCGTATTAATTTAACATGACAAAGATATATCAATCAGTCAAAGGCTGCCTCGATTTGCGTGCAATTTTCTCGTTTTGTGTGTATTTTGCTCGGTTAAACGTGTCGAATTAATCGAATATCAGAATTAAACAAATTAACAGTGTATTTAGGGTATTGACGTTGTTCCAAGCACAACCGCGAAGTCTGTTTCACGATCGGACATCATTTGAGCGCCCCGATAATAATTCTTGCATGTGCCCGCCTCGATTTACGTGCACAACCTCAATTGAACAATTTGGTAGTGCATTTAGGGTATTTTCGGTGTTTTGAACACAACGACGCAGTCCATTTCACGATCAGGCGTCATTTGAGCATACCGATGGTAATTCTTGCATGTGCCCACCTCGATTTGCGTGCACAACCTCAATTAAACAAATTGGTAGTGCATTTAGGATATTATCGATGTTCCGAACACAACGACGCAGTCCGTTTGTCAAACTGACGTCATTTAAGCATACCGATGGTAATTCCTGCATCTGCCCACCTCGATTTGCGCGCACAACCTCAATTAAACAAATTGGTAGTGCATTTAGGGTATTTTTGACGTTCTGAACACAACGACGTAATCCGTTTTGCAATCGGACGTCATTTGAGCAACTACGAGGCTAATTTTTACACTGAACCGCCTCGATGTACGTGCACAACCTCAATTAAACAAATTGATAGTGCATTTAGGATATTTTTGACATTCTGAACACAATGACGCAGTCCGTTCGTCAATCTGACGTTATTTGGGTCGAGTCAGGCAAACTTTTCTTGAAATTTGTGCTTTACCTCGAAGTGTGTGTTGACCTCGCATGCTTGAATTTGAATAAATTGGATGTCTCCCTTAGGTATTTAGGATATCCTGAATGCAGTGGCGAAGTTAATTTCGCGATCAGACTTTGTTTCACCAACGTCGAAGCCAATTTTCTCGATATACGTGTTTTGCCTCGAAATTTGTGCCACCAATTCGGATGATCCAAATTGAACATAGAAGACGTAGTTTTGAGTATTCATAATGTTCCAATCGTAATGGCGAAATCGGTTCGTCGATCCGACATCGTTTGATCAGCTTCGCACTTTAATTTCGGGTGTCGGTCGTCTCTTTTGACCAATCTCATCCGATTTGATTGCGACGAGCCTTGACCTAGCAAAATTTGATATCCTGATCGCACCGACGATGTTCATTTTACAATCAGAGATCATTTGACCCTTCAAGTGATGTGTTGTATCAACCCGCGCATTGCTCGATCCGCCACCTTTGTCCTTTTTGCACATAGTTTAAGTTATAGGGGTCAACAAAATGCAAGATGAAATAATAAAATGAAAGAGTAGCAACAATGTGACCTTGAGAATGCAGCATCAATCATAAATACAAATTAAAAAAAAAGAAGTAAAACCATGGTTTTGAAAACCGACCTGTTCGACCCGTTCGACCGGTTCATTACTTATTTTTAAATCGATTTTTTTAATTAATATTTTATAATATGAATAATATTTATTTTTAGTGAATGATATTTAATTTTTTATCTATTTATTAATGATAAATGATTTAACATGAATAATTATAGATGCAAATTTATAATGTAAATTTCATTATATAATCTACAAGTGCAAATTATATATAAATATATAAATAAATTAATTATAGTTTATAGTAAATTAATAAGAAGATATGTAAACTAAAATTGAAATAAATGTGAACTCAATTTAAAGTTTGAAGATGTTTAAATTTAAAATTATATATGATATTATTTATGAATGAATTCTACCTTTTTGTCACAAATTTATATTATTACGTCATTTATTTAAATTATTTTAATATTTATTACATCATTCGTGTCACGACTCGGCCCGGTTAGCTCGCAAGTGCGAGGTGGGAACAGAGGTCGGACATAAAAGTTAAAAGAAACTTAACATAACATCAATTGAAACATCAACAATATAGAAAGAGCCACTACAAATTTTCCAACATTTACCTTTTCTTTTTCTTTCATTCATTAATCAAAATAATTATGTACAAAGAGAGTCATCCAAAATGGGAATCTAAACAATAGTACATCTCTCCAAAATCTTGTCTACAACTATTACCATCTATCAACAAAACAACAAAAGACAAAAGAACCTGCCGCCCGTCGTCTCCCTACGACGGTAAGTGAGCGGAGGTTGGTCAGTCATTTACTCCTTCCTAGATCCTCCTGAAATGTGATCCCACAACGAGGGTGAGTCTTACTCAATAGGTGAGAATGAAAATTCAATTAAACATAAAATCAATAAGAGAAAACAATAATATGCTTTGGAAAATTTTAACAGAAGAATCATTGATCATAAAGTAAGTTGTGCTCAAGGAAAAACATGCCTTTACTTCATCTTTCAAATACATAATCCTTTCATAACCTTTTCCTTTCTTCTTTTCCTTTCATTTTAAAACATTGAGGCTCATTTAATCTCAATCACATATGACAATGTATGAAAAACATTCATAATAATTTAGTACGTATATATATATATAAATATCACCCGTCTCAGGAGTATCACTTGTACTGATCAGGTACAATAAATTGGCCATTTCCTTTTCCATAGGTTCAAAAGAACCAAATCCTTTTCCACAGCTCATAAGAGCCTTCCTTTTCCATAGCTCATAAGAGCCTTCCTTTTCCATAGCTCATAAGAGCCAACCTTTTCTTGTGATACTCCCGCATCAACATGCTCATGCATTATTCATTACTTAAATAGTCTTAAAATGAAATGCTCCATGTACTTTTCCATAATGTATTTTTGCATGTAAGTATAAGGAAATCA